>CM057456.1:189007500-189382500 GCA_016271365.2 Neoceratodus forsteri
TCTTTAAATACAGCAATGCAGGTGCACATTTTCAGCAAAAAATTACATACATGCAGATCAGAGCAAAAACAGCATTTTGAACATGTGCACAAATTTAGAAATGTTGCAATTTCTGAAATTTTACTGTGCAGACATATAAATGGCTCATACATGAAGGATACAGTCAGTGTGTCCTAACACAACCACAGAGCATCAACAGCAAAGAGCCAGAGGCACAGAAGAAAATCAAGGAGACAGCAGAGCAGAGCTGGAGCTGGATGTACTGTACCCATTGCAGAAATAACTGCCATTTATGACATTCTGTTTAGTAAGGTAACAGAGACCCTGTGCCCCCCCCGGGGAAGGTGCCTAGATAGCCCCTGATATTTGCCAGGCCACAGCCGAAGCAGCTGGTGGTCCATGGCAGGTGAAAGCTCTCAACCCCTCCCGGTGGAGCTGGTGTGTCTGCCCCCCACAGAACAGCACTGTCCCTGCTCTCTGCCCATCCAACACAGTTGTCACCCCTCCTCCAGCTGAATCCATCCCCCCACCCCCATAAGCCAGGGCATCCTCTGGATGGCCTGCCAGCCACCAGGGTAACCAGCCAGCAGGTTGCCATCATTGGCCACCAATGACTCAGGTCTGTGCCACAGGTTATGACAGTCCCTTTCTGTGTGCTGTTTGGTTGGTGCATGGATTGGCTTATGGCAAACTCAGGGACTTTGGCAACGGGACCCCTGTTTTTGTAAAATCTGGTGCAGGACCCCCAGCACATACAAGTTTGCTGCAGGTGGTGGTTTGCCGCACACTGTGTTGATCTAAACTTGCTTTTCAAAATCGAGCCCTAGAGAGACAGCATGTAAACATTCATGCACAAAAAGTTTAATTCAGACAGTGCACCTTACCAGAAGGTTTATGTCATCAGGAAAAAATATGGTGGCATCAAATGAGGTCTTCGGATAAGCTTGCCACCACCCGGAAACTGAACTAGAAAACAAGGAAATACCACTGCAACCACAAACACTGATATTCCACTCTGGGCCATCTACAACATTTTATGTGGTACTGCTGAGTTACATCTCTTCCTACCTGGCATTGCATAGACACATCCCCCCCACAAGACAGATTCCACGTATGCAGAAAATGTGGATGTTAGGTTTGTGGCATGCATTTCTAATACATTTTTTCTTGACTATGTCTCACTTTACAACAAATATTCCCATTGCTATGTCTAGTCATTCCCCTTTTTGCTTACATTGTAGGCCATATACTGGAGTCTCCCAGGATACCCCTGAAAACAAGCTGCTACAGCTCAGTTGTCCTTCTCTGGTAAAAGTCAATGAATAAAATAAATTAATTTAAATCATTTAAGGGTCCTCATTTATTAGATCCATCTTTAAGTGTTAATGTATCCCCTTCCCCAGTTACTTTTTGATTTCAATGTACTATCCAGCCTTGCCATTCTACCTCAAGATAATCCCAAAATCTGAGGCAAAAAAATACTTACTGCAAGTACTAGGCAAAGCCAGGCATAGCGGAGACAGCCTTGACATGAAGCTATACTTCCCTCACCATAGATGCAGTACTAGCACCCCAAACAAGTATACTAAACCTCTCCCTTAGTACCGGAAAATCCCCTAAACTCTTGAAAGCCACAGTAGTCACCCCAGTTTACAAAAGTGGAGAAAGGACAATTCACACAAACTACCTGCCAATTGCTATACTACCACCAATTGCTAAAGCTCTAGAATGGATTGTCTATGATCAACTCATTGACCATCTTGACAAATATCAACTTCAATGCAAGCAGCAACATGGATTTAGAAAACAACACAGCACAACAACAGCACTGGTTGAGTTTACCAGATTTATTCATGACGCCTTTGATCAGGGGCACTTAATGGAGACTTCCTTCATTGACCTCATTAATGCTTTCGACATGGTCAACCATGAACTCCTACTTACTCAATTAGGTGATTGGCATGTCCTCAAATGCACTGTGCTGGTTTTGGAGCTACCTCTCTAGGTGAGAACAACAGGTAAAAATTGGCAACACATTCTCCGATAGCCAATGCATAGTACAGGAGTTCCTGAAGAATCCATTTTGAGCCCTTTGCTGTTTACTCTCTTTTTAAATCACCTTCCACATGTGTGTCAAGATAGAATTCTTCTATATGTGGATGATGCTGGTCTATAATTGAGTCATCCGGACCCTGCCACTCTAGAACAACCAATGCAGTGCAACTTTAAGTTTGTTGAATACTGGTTCATTAATGCACGGTTATTACTAAACTATAAGAACACAAAAACCATGCTGTTTGCCTCTACACACAGCAGATTCAAGCCATCCAAGCAAGTTCTTCAAAACAAACAAAATGAAATTCTTGAGATGGTCCAAAACTTCTAATATCTTGGGGTCATCTTGGACAGCTCCCTATCATACTCAGCACATATTGACCAGATCGCTAGATCAGCAAATAGGAAAATTGATCAGCTGTACAGACAGAGACACTGCCTCACTGAAGAAGCCCTTAAAATTGCTATAAATAGCTCAGTCTTTCTGTAATAGACTATGGTCTCATCGTCTACAGTGCAGCCTCTGACACGACCATTAAAAGGATTGTCTTAACTTTAAATAAAGCCTGCAGGCTAGTCCTGGGTGCTTCATGCCTTACCCACATCTATGACCTTTACTCGCTCTTGGGTTGGCTAGACCTGGATAACAGAATTCAATATCAGTTGAGTCTTCTAGCCAAAATGGCTATCTTAGGCCTGGGCCCCAGATCGGGTTCAGGCCATGCTTAACCCATCTGCATCAGCGAAACCAATGAGAGGGACAAATAATCCTACAAGGTCCCCATATGGTGAACTTTGTAAGGTCAGTGATCATTCGGATACAGTGCCCCAGACTGGCTCAACTTTCTACCAAGTGACCTATTTACTGAATCCAAATCTGGATCTTTGAAATCAAAACTTTTCTCATACCTCAGAAGTCTAATGAAGTGCACCTGCTTCCATTAACCTGTACCAGTGACCTTGATTTGGCTCTGATTTAGCACTAATTATCTTAACACTTTATCCACCCACTTGCCTCCTATTAACCTTACCACCACCTTCCCCATGTTTAACAACCCTTCACTCCTCCCTTCTCCTTCTCTACCTTCCTTACCACTCTGCTCCTTCACTAAAAACTTCCCACCTCAACTTCGAGCCTCAACACCCCCTCTCCACACTTGGACAAAGGTAACTGGCTATGCTGGTTCCCTGCTCTGGATCTATTATTTTCCATATTTCCTTACCTTCATGCAACCTGAGATGTCTTGTTATAAGAATTCATATCCTGTTCACAAAGTCAATTTATTGCTTATTGTTTTACTCTGCTGAAAATTACTCATATTATGCAAATGTATACTGTAAGTCTATGCTCTGTTATTCACCATCTTTATTATATGTATAATTATTATATGTTTTTGACAGTTGTACATGATGTGGTACCTCTGTAAATGAATTCTAAGCTCAAAGGTTGTAATCTGAGACTGAAATAAATAAATAAAAATATCCCAGTTTTAATTTCTAGATACCTTTCAAAATCCTCTTGTTATAAAAGGACACATTCAGGTATTATTTTTCCTAATTTTTGGTCTATTCCTTTTGAGGCCCTTTTGTTAATAACAAGCATGATTGAATTGTGCATTTTGGAAACCAAGATCTATAATTAACAATGCCCTCTTTTATTAATGGTACATGCTCATTCATTGAAAAGGGCTCACTCAGGCTCATTTTGGAAAAGAGCTCAGGAGGGCTGCTGGCCATGGAGGTGAGTGGAGGGCTGTGCCAATGGCCCACAGGGGTACTAAATGGGGATATGTGGAGTGGGATGGGGTTACTATTAACGGACAGGGTGGGAATCCACTAGACACCAGGGAAAGGGTTTTTCTTATTACATGATTTGAAGATGTTGGCACTTATGGACAAAGGAGTACAGGTGTGAATATTGGGGTGGGGGGTCATCATTCTTCATTTGGCCGGCGATCAGCCGGGGGTGGGGTCACTAGACACCATTGATGTGGAGTCTTTGGGAGGGGGGAAAACACTTGTTTTTATAGCAAGCTGTTCCCCCGACTCTCAAATGTGGAATTTCATCTGTGGGTAGTGGAATTAGCACTTTGCGATTGAAATTCCGCATTTTGCTGGGGGGATTTTGCATTTCACACCTGCAAAATATTTCGCTGGATGAAAATTTTCAGTTTCGCACAACACTACTCAGAAGAGGTGGTGGGACAATCTTTACTCTTTTCAGACATCAGGTAAGAAGTTTTTAAAAAGTGTTTATAGGGAGTGCAAACACACTTTAAATGTAACAATGTCCTGGAGCAAATAAACTAGCAATGGTCTTCTTTCCTCTCCCAATATTAACAATTAGTTCTATCCTGTGTGATTGAAATAATTGCTATAGCTATTTTTATTTAGCCCGGGGTTGTTGTTTGTATAATGATGAAAACCTGCAGTGCAAAAAAGGTTAAGAAAGACAGAAGGGGGGACTGTTTTAGTAATCCCTTTGAAACAGTCAAGGTTATCCATAAGTCTAGAAACTTAAAAACACATTCTATCAAAGTAGTAAGGGAAAAATCCCCATAAAAAAGTATCAACCCCAAATAATAAAAAAAATAGGGGGTAATGGGAAGCAAGAAATGTATTATATTTCTCAGGAGAAAAATTAGATTGTAAACCCTATATTGCAGATAATCAGAAATTTCAAAAATGATATGATGAAAGGTACTGCACCTCATACTTCCCCTGCTAGTCAGAGAGAGTTCCATAACATGTTAAGTCAATAAAATGGCCTCTTTAACATATGAAATGCCCATTTCAGAAGCAAAAACAGTTTAAATGCAAAAAATAGCTCACAAAAGAAACCTGGAAAGCAAATAATGGGAAAGACAAAACAATAGGATATATTGCATCAATTCATTGCTAGATTTATAGAAGCAAAGTAAGGTGATCATATAGAAGAAAGTGTAATTAGAAAGTTAAAAGTTCCTTGGACCCATTGCTGGGTTTGGAATCATTATGTACCCCAGAGGCCTGCCTGCTGAATAGTTTCCCTTTGGGGACTATTAAAACCTGAAAAGCTCATGTAGCTCTAGTCTCAGCAGTGGTTAAACTAATTATCATGAGACACTGGAAGGATGATTCCCTTCTGTCCCTATTAGAATGGCATAGAAAAGTTTTACTGGCCCTGCAGCCTGAAAAGCATATTGCTATGATGACTAATAGGCTTCAGGCCTACCTAGATAGATGGGGCCACTAGATGCATTACTTACAGTATGGAAGCCCTAGTAACTTATTCTGTTAACATGCACATAGATACTCCCTGCTATATAATAACTCCATGTTTGGCACTGGGGTTGTGGTGGGTGGGTTGGATGGGAGGGGTCTGGTGGTGATACGATGTTTGCTGTACTAATATGTTTAGATTGAGGGGATCAACTTTGTTGAATTGTAATGTTTTAAGTAATTACTCCTCAATTTCTTCTCTGGATACCCACTGGTGTATTGTTTTGAAATAATGAAGTTATGAGTACTACAATTGATGCATCTATTTATAATAAGTATCCACCAGCACTATCAAAGGATATAGTGAATGCCCTGGGGCATCCCCATATGGCTGTCATTCTTATTATTGAGTACTTACACATTTTTTAAAGTGAGTGGGATTTTACCAAAAATTAAGTTCATCAGATTAAACATATACTTGAGACCCTAAAACAAAACAAACAAACAAAAACAAATGAAAACAAGATGATAGATCCAGAAGCAAATGATTTGATACCTTTTAATGGACCAACATAGATGTAACAAGAACAAAGTGCTCTAGCTTTTGGACCAACCAGTCCTTCTTCAGAAGCTCATGGCAGTTGTTTGGAAAATACAATACTTATAACAGCTAGATAATGCAGAGAAAAACAGAAAAAAATCCCCATTGGTTTAAAATACTCATTAAAAAAACAGATGATGTCAGACAAGTTTAACAGTACAATACTGCCCTCAGTCGAATAGAACCTTGGGTTCAGATGTTCCTGGTGCAAGACACATATAAAGGAATCCTACTGCACATAAATTTAATTGACATAAGATAACACTGCAGAAGCAGATAACTCCCAAATCAAGCCATGGGTGCCACAGTCAGTATAAGGATGTGATTGCTGAGGATGTGATTACTGAAAGGCAAAGTTGCCTTTCAGCAATCACATCCTTATACTGACTGTGCACTTATGGCTTGATTTGGGAGTTATCTGTTTTGCAGTTATCTTATGTCAATTAAATTTATGCAGTAGGATTCCTTATATGTGTCTTGCACTAGGAACATCTGAACCCAAGGTTCATTCGGACTGAGGGCAGTATTGTACTGTTAAACTTGTCTGACATCATCTGTTTTTTTTAATGAGTATTTTAAACCAATGGGGATTTTTTTCTGTTTTTCTCTGCATTATCTAGCTGTTATAAGTATTGTATTTTCCAAACAACTGCCATGAGCTTCTGAAGAAGGACTGGTTGGTCCGAAAGCTAGAGCACTTTGTTCTTGTTACATCTATGTTGGTCCATTAAAAGGTATCAAATCATTTGCTTCTGGATCTATTCTTGCAAGGACCAATACGGCAACTACTAAATCTACAGTTCAACAAGATGATAGTGATGCACCAAGGATGGACAAATAAAAGTCTAATACAGAATTGTTTACAAATATGGAAAATGAAGGAAAAAAGTATAAATATGTGAAAAAGAAAGGGGAAAAAAGAAGGCAGGTAAGCTAAAGTCAAACTGTACTCATAATCAATATAGTGAGGGTAATATCTTAATTTTTAAAGGCATTACCTATCTTTCAAAAGTGTTAAAGTAGCATCTCATAAATGTCAATACCTAAAATGGTTTGACTGTTTAGTAGTTCTGTCTATTGAGTATTACTGTTGTTATTTATATTTGTTGATTGCTTTGGTCGCCAATGTAAATGTCTTTGGCCCATGGTCTTATCCAGATTTTAAATAAACAAACAAATAAACAAGAAAAATATGAAATATACTGATAAAAACATGGACAATAGAGTCCAATGACCAAATGGAGGGTAACAGACAACTCAAAATTATTACACCATCAGATGACTTAAAGTGTAAGACCCCAGACTAAGTTAACAGTTTGGAACTGGATGTTGAGGGATTCCATGACTGTATGTCTTAACAAAGCCCTATTAAGGCTTGCAATAATAAGGTAAAAGAGCCATCAGTAAACAATATAGACCCATATCCTCTACTGGACCAGGAATGGTACATTGAGATGGAAAGGATACAGCAGAAGGATTATGTGATCTAAAAATCTTTAACTGAATCTAACAGAAGCAAACCTATTGAGTTTAAAGATTTTTTTCATCATGACTTTATCTATATTCAGGATACTAACTCATCTAAAGAAATTGTGGTCTCAGTCTCACAGGATATGTTGTATTAAACATGGACCAAAAATAAGTGTTCTAAAAATTGTTGGCATCAGTATTGAAACCTTGAGGACTCTGATTGGGTTACCTTGGCAAATGTAGCTTATACTTCCAATTACAGCACCTTAGAATATTAGAAAGCATAGTTTCTTGAGAAACCATGCTTGAGAAACCATGACTCATGGATTTAGAAGCCCTAGTTTGTTTAGTGGAAAACATCAAAGTGATGAAACCAGAACTATGTTATATAGCAAGATCATGTTCATAATGTAAGAAATTCCCATACTGCAATACACTGAATCTGACTTTACAGAAATTAGAAGAGCACAAGCAATAAATGGTTATGGTCAGGTAGACATTATATAAGGAAATAAACCATTGGTGAAGCAGAATATGTCAAAATGTGATGGTTTAGATGGGTCTTAACAAAAATGACACATTTAGGAAATCTAGTTAAGATTAGCTAATAATATGGTAAACAAACAGGTTCATCCTTCAATCTCTTCTAAGTAATAGCTTTGAAGCCATCCAAAACAATGAGACAGTATGATATGAGATTGCTCTGAGAGTACAGATGACTCAGACCATAAATTTACAATGAAATTCATAACTCTTAATGATTTTTTGGACTCTAACAGGAATTTTAAATAATGTAGATGAAGAATGGTTATAATATGGTTATAATTTATAGAGAAGCATTATGTCAGTGGTCTTTAGGAAACATAGTCACAGAATACAAATGACTTTATTTTGAATGGGTATCACGTTTTCAGTCAACCAGCAAAAACAAATACTAAAAGGGACCGGGCTTCAAGGGGCTTACTAACTGCACTTAGGATCCATCCAAGTTTAGTAATTAATCAAATATATTACTAGGATCCCAATGTGATTATAATATGAATTGGCAACCTCAATAGTTTGGATGAAAGAGATGATATGCCAGTTATTAATAATGTATACATTATTACAATAAGATCATTATCAGATAATACGATGCATCCCTATGATAAAAGTAAATGATCTCTGTGATAAATTAAATTTGGGAATATTGAAAGGAAGAATAGATGGAGATCTGAAGGGTGCATTTACATACTTTATAGGCACTCATGCCTCAGTGATTGACTATGCTCTTATTACTATCAAAGATTTATTTAAATTCAG
The DNA here is from genome assembly GCA_016271365.2 of Neoceratodus forsteri. Lineage (NCBI taxonomy): Eukaryota > Metazoa > Chordata > Ceratodontiformes > Ceratodontidae > Neoceratodus > Neoceratodus forsteri. The sequence goes on from CM057456.1 coordinate 189,016,130, forward strand.
TAAGTTATGTATCCCCCTCTAAATCTGAAAGTGACCATATACAACTTTGCTTAAAGAGAAATATAAATGAAAACATGCTATAATAGCTAGAAATGTAGAGACCATAAACTTAATAAATAAGGAAAGGGTTTACTCTCATGACATTTATAAAGACAAAGTAGCAAACATTCTCTTATGTAATCAATGCAGTAGATTATTTAATGAAATAAGTTGTGCACATGACTCATATGAGAAGCTTGAGCAATATAACATTCTTATAAGATCATGGATGCTTCTTTGCTATCAATAGTGTAAATACAGTGTCAGCTTAGGTTGTATTGAGTCTGATTGTAAGGATGCTAAAATAGATTTGAATAGAATAGTTTGTAGGATGAGAACCAAACCCTGAAAAGAAAATCTGAGAGGGCCTACTTTAGCTAGAAAACAGTATAAATGACACATACAAAACAAAAAAAAATACATTACCAGTGGCACCTGTAGAATAAAATGCTGGAGGCTGTGCGTTCAGCTGACTCTAAATAATTTTAGAGGTTGGATGGGTTTCATCAATTGGCAACATACCTCAGGGGTTTATATTAAACCAGATGTTTGGATCATACGTTTTTCTAATATTTTCTTTAATGAGGAGACATTGATTGAAAATTGGGATGATGCAATGAATAGTGTTTTTTTCTGTGTTTTTGGAGAATGAGGTAAAAGAAGCTAGTAACTTCTCATCTAATAATAATGCACCAGATCCAGCTGGTGTGCCTATGGAACTATGTAAGGCAGACTTGAAATTCTTTATACCAATTTTCACCCCTATTTTTAATACCATTTTTCTAGCTAAAGATTCCCACTATCCTGGAAGGGTGTCATAGTCTTGCCAACATTTAAAAAAAAAGCAAATGAGCTGACCCTACCATGTACAGACCTATCAGCCTGCTATACTCAATCTCCAAGATTTTTGCAAGAGTTGTATGTACTGTGCAAGATTAATGAACGATCTGCAATATTAAACTACATTTTAGATTTACATGTTGGTTTTCACGGGGGATGGGGGGGTCTACAATGTTACATCCTGCATCATATTCTGGAAAAATATGTACTAATTAAGTCTTAACCTATTTATGTTGCTTTTCTTGATCTGACGAGGCCTTCAGCTAGTTGAACATAAACATTTTAGTGGAAAAACTGGCTAACATAGGTATAGACTGAAACATAATTTAAATTTATAATCTGTTGAAAGAAAACTGTTGTTGGGTATGACATGATAGAGCAGGCAGTTTAACAAATAAGATAAACATAAATAGTGGAGCCAACATGGTTGCATATTGGCATCTGTATTAATTAATATTTACATAAATGATCTAATCAATACCCTGGCTTATAAATATGTTGGATACCCCAAAATTGGTACTTGCCTATGTCCCAGACTTGGCTATGTGGATGATTTTATGTTACTTTATCTAATACAAAAGGGGTTACAAAATCATCTTAATTGATTAGCCATGAAAATATAAACAAATTGACCTGTCAATTAATATCATCAAAAGTAAGATCATGATAGTAAAAAAGGAAACCATAAAATCAAAGGGAACTGGAAAATAAATAACATAAAACTGGAAATTCCTAGTGATTACTTATATCTAGGGATGATTTGAAGAGACAACTAACATGGAGAAACCGAACACCACATCATACAAAGGTGTCAACCTAATGTCATAATAAAAATTAACAATAAATTTTGGGGCAATACCATAGAGGCTGCAATAATGGACCACAAAATCAATGCACAACCTTTATACAGTACTATTATTTTAGAATATGCTGTTTCTGATAAATTGGAGACAGCTATGGATATATTCTATAGAAAAATCCTCAAACTACCTCCACTGTTCCAGGCTATAGTATGGGAGCTGAGTTGGGTAAGCCCTCCATTAATGCCTTAGTAACTTGCCAATTGTTGGACTATGAGTTAACAATTCAAAATACACAAGGGCTAGCTCATCCTTTTTTTTTTTACACTTTTTTTTTAGTTAGTATACTTTATTATGATTTTTCAGAAAACAGTACCAAACAAGAAAACAAGAACAAACACCCATTATTCCACATGGTACAATGCATACACAAGAAGGCTGGAGTGATACAACAAGGGCTAGTTCATCCTAGCTTGCAGGAAAAGATTGGCCTTTTAGAGAACAAAAAGTGTAATATGCCTTAGGTTGTATTCCTAAAAATAATATTAATGGAAATTGGGATCGGTTATTTATGGATTTGGTACCTAAAAGGTATTAACATTTCAGAAGAATTTAGGCCAGTTCTTAAACAAAGACTATTTTACATAGATAAACAAAAACAACTGGCTAAGTTGACAATGACACATTATTCTCTGATTTTGGTATTGCAGTTTTGGTCCCTGTTTGGTTCATTGTTAGCTTGCTAATAATTTGTATCAGGCTTGTTTGTTTCTCTTCTACCTTCTTTTCATGAATTGTCTTGAGATGTTCCTTGTCTACCCTAGGTCCTTTCCTTTTTTGTTGTTGCATTTCTCCTCTTTGCAAGCTTACCTCTTTTAATTTCTCTTTTCATTACTATGCTGATGATATTCAACTTTACTTTTCATTTCCTGATTTAACTCCTAACGTACATGGGAACTTAAATAGATGTCTGACTGACATAGTAGTATAGTGCTCTAAAAACTTTCTGAAAATCAACGATAATAAAACAGGGGTTTTGCTCATGCTTCCTTTTTCAACTTCAGTTGAGTCATATAGGAATAGGAGATATAGGAATTTCATCTTTAACATCTAATATCCTTCTTATTCCTATATGTGATTTTTAAATCCTGGGGGCCCAATATTGAAAAATGCACAAAGCAGAGTGCAAAAATGTGCATTCCGCTGTGCAATGGCCAGTTTCTCAAAGATGCTATATTCAGTGGAATAGCACATTGGCATTATTTGACTGACTATAGGGCCATGTTGGCCTAGTGCTAAGACACTTAGCGCTGACTAGACATAGTGCCCAAAGTACATCATCACAATGGCTTGTGCCAAAGTGCAGTTGGCAATATTCAAATGGACCCATGCAAATAAGCCCATTAAGCATGTAAGGCACCAAGAGGCCATTTGAATGCCCATTATGTGCCATTTGTAAGGGTAGCCTGGCAGTTTAGTGCAGCACCCCCTTCCCAACTGCCCAGTCCCTGATGTGGAGCTATCCCTGGTGCTACTGGTGCCCCTTTCCCTCTGACCCCACACCTGTAATGTATGCATAATTTCCCTGGTATCTAGTGGTCCCTCCCCCCACATGCATCCATGACCGATGTACACAGTCAATGTCCCTGGTGTCCAATGGTCCACCCCCCACCTGTACCCATGCCCAATGTAAATGCTCAGTTTCCCTGGTGTCCAGTGGTCCCCCCACCTGCACCCATGCCCAATGTAACAGAACATTTACCCTGGTATCTGGTGCCCCCCCACTCAATGCCTGCCTGATGAATAAAAGAAGATTCTCACTGGTGTCCAACAGTCCCTCCCCCATCCAATCCCCATCCCCATACTGGTGAAAGCCCCCCAGTTTGAACATCCCCCAGCGATCCCTGGTTAGCCACTATTTACTTATTTATAGGGCACTTTAGCCCAATAGACAAGCAGTACACACTCTGTTTCCATCATACAGTGAGTGGCAGAGGTGGTGTATGGAGGGCTGTGTCGCTCACTGTCACTTCACCATGGCAGCAAGTATTCAGGTAAGGGTGACTGGGGGTAGTTTCTCCATGCCGCAGGAGGGAGGGGGGCACTAGACACAAATGACACATGGGGGTTTAGAATATCAATATTTTGTAAAATTGGCTAGAGCTGTGTTGTTTGGGGGCATTACTTGCCACAGGCATCCCACACATTAGTGGTGGGTGAGTGATTGCCAGGAGGGATTGTTAAATCAGGGTGGGCTTTCACCAGTACAGGGATGAGAATCAGATGGGTGATTGCTGGACACCAGAAGTTTCTTCTTTTATTCATCATGCAGGGCATCAGTTGGGGGCCACTAGACACCAGGGTAAATGCTCTGTAACATCAGGCATGGTGCAGGTGGGGGAAGGACTACTCTACACAAAAACAAAAAGAGTGTGTACATCATGCATGGGTGAGAGTGGGAGGAGGGACCACTGGACACCAGGGAAATTAAGTGTATATATCAGCCATGGGTGTGGGTGGAGGCAGGGACCAATGGACACCAGGAAAATTAAGTGTGTACATTGTGCATGGATGTGGGTGAGGGAGGGACCACTGGACACTGGGGAACTATTGTGGTGGCTTGGGACCAGTGTTGGGGGGGTGCTACATTTCTTATGCCAGCTGCTAGGGTTGCACAGGAGTAAGCTGTGGTCTCCATTGGCGGTATTTGCACTGTGCAAGGGGACAACACAAAATGACCTTGCATGGCACAAATACTCTGAATATCAGACTGCACCAACATTCTGGTCCCCACCCTTCCATTTGCATTGCACCAGCCTCCACAGTTTGCCTGGGCACAAACCCTGTTTGCCTACATAAACCAAGCTTTTGAATATAGGAAATCAGCAGATAGCTCAGTTTGTGTGCACACACCAGGATTTGCTCAGGGGCAAACCTTTGAATATAGGGTCCTGGGTGTTTTCTTTGGTTTAGATAATTCTTTTCCTTACGCATTTTTTTTGCAATTGCCAAGATACATAAAGGAAGAAACCACAGAAATAATCAGCCTGGTAACAAAATCTGGAATGGTCGTGTGTAAAAATGCTTAAAGTCTAGGAGATGAGATTCTAGATCTATTGGCTATTATGGCAGATGCTGCCCTGTATATTGTGGCCATTACCAAGTCATGGTGCAATGAAAATCTTGAATGGGACATTGCCATACTAGGCTATACTCTGTTTAGGAAGGACAGGGTGGGAAGAAAAGAGAAGGCATGGTACTTTATGTGAAGGAAAGCATACAAGTGGTAGAGGTACAGGAAATATGAGGGGCAGATGTACTCTGGGTTACCCAGGAGAAGGGGAACAGAGCCACTATTCACATTGGTGAGAACTGCAGACCTCCAGCACAGGTGGAGGAAATAGATAAGGTACTGGTGTAAGCCACTGGCAAGATGGCAGAAAAGGGGGAGGTAACATCTGTTTTTAGCTTGGATTGTATTGTGTTTTTCCTTTTTTTTTGTAAACTTTATTTAACCAGAAAGGACACATATAGACATATAATTCAATGGAGTGCTACATATCCTAGCCTTTGGACAGGCATCAGAAATTATAATGACATATCATGTAGTGGTATAACAATATCATATAATCACCGTCTCACTGTGCTACAGATTAAAGCATAGTTTAGGAATAATTAATTTCCTATAGTGGAAACAGTGATATGACCTTACACAAACAATATTCAGTATAGGGCAGTCATTTAGTCTTGAGCTTTTAATTCAGGGTAGAAAGACACATAAGTGCTATTTTCCTAAGGTAGGAATGTTAATAGGGGTGGGAAGAGATCAAGAACAGCGGCCCACTCCATATAAGACACCAGAGAACTCCTTCTCCTCCCTCCCCCTCCCCCCGGATCCAGATATTCTTTTGTACCAATTGTTTGGCTATATCCCACTCTTCTCCCAGAAGCTTAGAACAGGGAGAACCAGTTTTCTTGTTGAGCCTTCTCTAATGGTAGCCAAGTTTCTTCATATTTATGCAGTTGTCCCCTCACTAAATATTGGGTAAGCTCTAGCTTCATAATTCTGAATATAGCTGCAAGCCAGGAGGTGGCTGAAGGTGGGTGGGGATGGGACCAATGAATGGCCACTTCTCTCAATCCCACTACTAGGATCAGTATTTAAGCCTGCTCTCATCATAGAGGCACCACCCCCAAAACCAGGGAGCCCCAAAAGAATCTCCAATGGGTCCTTTCTAATGGATGAATGGAAGGTCGTGGAGAGGATCTCAGTGATGCCCCTCCAGCAGGAATGAATCCTATGACACTCCCACACTTTGTGGATAAAGGTACCCACCTGTACTTGACACTTTGGACAGTATTGGGAGGCTTCTGGGTTAATTTTAGGAGCCATTACTGGGGTGAAGTAAGCTCTTATCATCACATTGTACTGTATTCCCCTCAGCCTGTTGTAAACAGAGCATTGAAGCAGGTTTTTCTGAATTAGGGACCAGTCCCCCCATCAGATCCATCAGGGCCCCAGCCAAGAGTTTGTAGCACCCTTTCAGAGATTTGAAAGTATCAGTACTAGAGAACTTTCTAAAGAGCTCCTCTAGGGGGAGAGTAATGCATTCCCTCTGACCCCATGCCACCCCCTAGCCTCTTCTCCAGACTATTCCTGAGCCTCATATAGGTAAAATTGTGAGAAGAATTTAGCCCATATTTTCCCTTAAGTTCAGAGAAGGAACTCCCCTGTCCTTCCCACCACATTTGATTAATTTTGAACAGTCCTCTTTTGTACCAGACCAACAAGTGTATCCAGGTTGTCTGTTGCATCTGCTTCTCCCCCTCCACTAGCACCTCGAGGATCACATCTGGGGACAGATACCTGTGCTCCCCCAGAAGCCTGTGTGAGCAGTCCCATACCTTAAGGGTGTTCCTACTGCAAGGATTGGATATCTTAATTCTCGTACCACTTTGGGATGAGTTAACCAGGATAGTGTGATAGATGAAAGAGTACCCCCCCCTTCCAACTCAGGCCACTAGGGCCGACCACTTGGGTCCACTCTCAGCAAGTATTGTATGTGTGCTAATTGGGCAGCAAGGTAGTAGTTCTGTATGAGTGGTAGCCCCAGGCCACCCTCCATGGGTTTCCACCACAAGGCTTGCTTGTGTATACATGGACTTTTCCCTTTCCACAGCAGCTGGGTGATGGACCCCTCAATTTATTTAATATATTTTTAGGTAGTGAAAGGGGTATTGATTGAAACATATTAAGAACCTGGGGGAGAACAGACATTTTAACTCAGTCCACTCTTCCTATCAAGGACAGTGGAAGAGCCCTCCACCTGTAGCAGTCCTCCTTGAGTATTTTAATTGGAAGGGAATAGTTTAATTTGACTGATCTTATGTGTGTCAGTCTTCACCATTTATCACATGTGGGTAGTGGCCAGAGGTCATGACCCGGGGGGCTTTCTTTTTTTTTGGATTGGTGGAGACAATGCACCGACGGCGCAATTCTCAAGGCTGACACACTGTGTGGCACTTGCAGGTTGGCCGTTAGGTGTCGCCGCCCCACCCCCCGCCAGTTCTTTGTCTCCCGCCATAGAGGTCACACCTTGTGAGGAGCTCAACTTGAATATCTGCATCAGCTTCTATGGCCTAGTGTTTTGTTCGGCCATCCCACTGAAAACTAATCTCCATCCATTCTGTTTCACCACCTACTCGATGCCGCTGACTGGTAAGACCATTCTTTTTATTCTTACAGTGATGTTGAGTCTGTTTTTACTTTGTTTTACCGTCGATCATGTCTGGTACGGGGAGCAAAAAGTTGTCTAAAATGAGTCTGCCTCCAATGCATCGGTGCCCATGCGGCTGTCAGTATTCCATTACCGACCAGCATGATCGTAGCCTTACGTGTCTTGGCCCGCTTCATGACATGGATTCTTGTGAATCCTGCCTTTCCATGGACCGTTGAGTTCTTGAGCAGTGCGCGAGGAAAGTCGGATGAGCCCAGGCGAATTTAAGACGGCAGATGCAGACTCATCAGGCCAAACCATGGTCTCTTGGCCTTTCCTCTGGGTCCCCTCCTGGTTCTATACGGACAACAGAGGAGGGGACACCCGCCTCTTCTAGCCTTGCCAAGGCAGAGGACCCTTCCGCGGTGCAGGAACCCCAGTCCATTCCCCCCAGGGAACGGGTTGAATGCACCGCTCTGGCAATCGTCCCTTTGGGGGTAAAGGCTCCCCCCAGTGTCATGTCCTGGGGCCCATGGGTCCAGGCTGGCATCATGCTCGATACCATCCATCAGCTCAGTGTTGGACCTCGGTGCCACTTGTGGCACCGTGGGCTCTGATGGTGCTGTGGTTGGTGCTGGTTCACCACTCGGTGCCGTGTCTGCTGCTGGTACTGTTCGTGGCACTGATGGTGATTGTGGTGCTGTGGGAAGTTCTACGGTGCCTTTTGTGACTGTTTCTGGTCTTGGCACCATTCAGGGTGCTGAGACTGGAGATGGCACCGTGTCCAGCACTGGCGCCATTCGCTGCACTAGGGCAGATGATGGCACCGTGGGTGGCATCATTCTTGCTCCAGGTGTTGCTTGCAGTGCTGGGGGTGCTGTTGGCACCATTGCCAGTGCCATCTCTGACTCTGGCACCATTCATATGCCGTGGGGGGATGGCACCACCGCCGGCACCATCTCTGACTCCAGTGCCATTCACGGTGCTGTGGGAAGGGATGTTGCCATGTCTTGCATCGACTCCAGCCTCAATGCCATGGTCAGGTTCTGTCTATTCCTCTGGTGCCGTTCATGGTGCCAGGGAGAAGGTCGGCTCTGATCGTGGTGTGTGGCCCCAGATTGGCACCTCTCTTGGTCCTGCTAGGAGAGGGTGCCTGCCACAGGGCTTTGGTCTCATCTTCTTCAGAGGAGGATTCAAAGTCTGATCCAGACTGGCTGCAGGATTCTTCTGCATCTACAGCCTCTGTGGGTGGCAGCCCTTCTCTGGGACCCACCCGGGTTCAGGGAGGAGCTGCAGTGTGGACCCTGGTCTTTCCTTCTTTGTCACCTCAAGAGTGCCCTTTTCTTTGGAGGCCAGGGACTGTCATTTTGGTCTCACATGGTCCTGGTCACCTCACAGGGGGATTCTTCAGGACATGGTCTAGGCAGTTCTAGTGTGGTTGATCAGCTGTTGGTCAGCTGTTAGGCTCTCTGGAACTCCTCCATCCTTGGGGACTTCCGGTGGGATCTCTTGTCCGGACAGAGGTCATCCCTTTTCTGTAGTGGATCTGGCTCCATTCCTCTGTTGCCATCTCCTTCTCTCCCGGGTATTTCTGGTCATGGGGGCCCCTCACCTGGGAGCAATTCAGGGGTGCAGCTGCTCACTTCCCCATGTACGTCAGGGCTATGGATGAGCAGTTGTTTAACCCTCCGCCTGAGCAGCAAACCCCTGGATCTCTGAAGTCTTCCACTTTCTCATCCTCCTCTTCAGGAGGAGAGAAACCTTCCATTCACATCTCTCCTGCCACTGATCTTGTTGAGTATCAGCGTTTTCTCACAAGGATGTTGGAAGACCTTCGTATCACCCCTTCCCCTACTCAGCACAATCCTGAGAATTTGAAGCTTGCCTTTTTAGGTGATTTCAGTGTGGCTACCCTTGTGGTTCCTGCCTGGTCTGTTCCTTTTCAGCAGGCATCACTGTGCTTCTAGCAATTACCCTTTTCCAGAGTCCCAGCCCCTAGGGATCTGAGTCAGAGGTATTGTGCACCCCCAAGTCTCCAGGTTATATGCCTCACCCTCAGTCAGGGTTGACACAACTAGACACTCCTGATGGGCTTTGCACCCTCCCATATGACCGGTCCCCAGATCAAGACTTTGTGGATTTTGACTTCTGGGGGAGGAGGACCTTCTACTTGGCATGGTTGTTGCTGTCATTTGCTGCACATTAGGCTCACTATGCTTCCTATCATAGGTTCTTGTGGTCCAGGCTAGGTCAGCTCCTAGCCTCCCTGCCTGAGCTGGAGGTAACCAGACAAGCCATTGCATTCTCTGCATGGGGCCTGGAGCTAGCAAGGCACCAAGCAAGGGTATCCTACGATGCCAATGAGGTAGCTTCCAGAGTCGTAGGGACAGTGATCTGCATTAGGCCAACTGCATGGCTGCGTCCTTCCCAGTTGTCACCCTTGGCCTGGAGTAGGGTGATTTCATCCACCTACTGGAGAACCTATCTTTTCTCCCATAGGGTGAGATGGTATCTGTTGGGGCAACTTCCTTCCCCCTCTAGGGGGTCCCCGTCTCACTCTCCCCAGTCTTGGGCGTTGCCAGGCCCATAAAGGTTCTCCCTCCCAATGTCTCCCCCACTGGGAGCTAAGGGGCTCAGTCCTTTAGGGTCTTGGGCCCCCTTCGGGGGGCTCAGTACTCACCCACATGTGATGAATGGTGAAGATTGACACAGATAAGATATGAAAATTATGTATCTACTGTAATCCTTCATCTTTCTGTGTATCTTCAGCATTCATCACAATTCTCACCCAAGTTCCCCCTGGGGCCACAGTCTCTGGGTCCCCCTTCCTCTGTGTGCCCTCTCTCCCCCTCCTTTCCATGGGTCAGGAGTGGGGTGACCTTGGTCACGCGGGGGGGTTTCCTTCCACCTTCTGGTGGGGGGGAGTCAGGTGTCACCCTCCTCATTGCCTTTGGCTTCCACCCCTTTGTGGTGGGATGTTGGTGGCTGCCACTCTCTCTCTCTCCTCCCCTCAATTCTTGTCCTTTGGAACTAATCCCTATTTCCTGGTTTTAAGAAGGGGGATTTTTTTCTCCCCTCTTTCATGTTGGTTGGTCAGGTTAAGGGACAACCCTCAGTTCCTTGTCCCTCTCCTATCTCTTATGACCTTGAAGTTATTCTGCTGGATTGTGCTGTCAAAAAATTCCTGTGCCTTGAATTTTGGCAATCTAGCCATACTAGCTACTCCTGGGCAGTAAGTCCATCTCAAATCAGGGATCAGACTGCGAGCCTGGGGTTTGTCCTCTCCCCTCCCACTTGATGTTTCCCTCCCTCCTTCCCTTCCCTTTTCTTCTTCCAGAGATTGGGGCCCCTTCCAACCCCCTTAGTTTTCCTTCTTTTCCATCGTGTGTCTTCTCTGTCATTTATTTCTCCTTTAGTTCATATATCTTTTACTTTGTCTGTCTCTTGGACTTCCTTGTCCCTTCCTCCCAACCCTGTTTCTTACTGTATGGCTACTCAGAACTGGTGGGAGGGTGGGGTCAGCAACACCTAACTGCCAACCTGCTAGTGCCACGCAGTGCATCGGCCTTGCAGGCAGTGCCTTCGGTGCATTGACTCCACCCATCCGAAAAAAAAGAGCTCTCGCGGGGTCGTGACCACCAGCCACTATCCACATGTGATGAATGGTGAAGATACACAGAAAGAGCAAGAATTACGATAGGTACATAATTTTCATTTTGCAACAGTCTATTATGGGGAAGTACCCACCATATACTTAACATGATCAGATGCAGCAATCTCCACCCCCACTATAGTGATCAAGGACCTGACCTTCCCCAAGGGGAGCCATTCACTTTTACTCCAGTTTATTTTATGACCTGACAGGGGGCCATACAGGTCAAAAATAGCACTCTGCTCAGGTAAAGCCTCCTTAGAGTTATCCAGGAATAACAGAACATCATCAGCGAAAAGTGCTATAACATGATCCTGCCCCCCCACTGCTTAGTCCTCTTATTCTGGGATTGGTACGTATGGTAGCTGCCAGGGCCTCAATGCACAGGACATACAGCAGGGGAGAGAGGGGGCAACTGTGTCTAGTACCCCAAGAAAGGGAAAAGGGGCAGGAAATAGTATTATTAGTAAGGATCTGAGCCCTTGGTGATCTATACAGTGACCCCAACAACCCCAGATACACCTCCCCCAAACTGAACTTCTCCAAAATGGTAAACATGAATGACCACTCCACCCAGTTGAATGCCTTCTCAACATCCAAGGCCGATAGGCCCCTCAATTTATCTCCCCCACTACACCACCTATGAATGATATTCATTGATCGCTGCAGGTTGTGTTTGGCCTGGCGGCCCTTCACAAAGCAGCCCCAGTCTGGATGTATGAGCCTGGGAAGAAGAGGCTCCAATCTCCCACCAGGATTTTGGCAATGATCTTGTAGTCAGAGTTGAGGAGCGAGATCGGTTTGTATGAACCACACTTCTCCAGACTTTTCCCTGGTTTGGGCAGTACTATTATTGTAGCTAAGGTCTGCGAATTAGGAAGAACCCTTTCCTTCAAGGCCACCCCACTCATCTCTATCAGAAGTTCTCCCAAGGAACTCCATGTGGCCTTGTAACCATCAGCTGGAAGTCCATCGGGGCCTGGGACCCTGTCCCTCCTCATATGTTTAGTCACTAGTTCAACTTCCTCTGCTGTAATTGGGGATCCCAAAAGATGGCGCTGGGTTTCACTTCATCTAGGGAGAATTAGGTCGTCCCCCAAAAAGGCTGAGGGGTCTGATCCCACCGGGACCTTGGAGGTATAAAGGGACATGTAAAAATCCTTAAAGACTTTATTGATCTCAACTTGGTCGTATGTAAGTGTCCCAGCCCCATTTTCCATTTTTAAGATAGTACGTTCTGCCCTCTTTTTCTTCATCAAATTAGTTAACCACTTACCCGCTGAATCTCCTTCAAAGTGTGAGTAGGATCTGATGACCAATAAATCTCTTTCAATTCTTCTGATAGAAGTTTGACTGAGACGTCCCCTCATGATTTTTAGTTCCCTCATTTTTGAGGGTGAGGGATCTAACATGGTGTTCCTCTCTAAGTTGGAAATTCTAGATTCTAGGTCCTCCTCTATCTCCCTTACCTGCCTTTTCTTAAACATGGAGTACAAGAGCGTCTCTCATCTAATATAGGCCTTAAGGGCGTCCCATACAAATTTGATGTGAGTACCCTTATTGTGGTTGTTGGAGATAAAATCTTTAATCTTACTGTTAATAAAGGCAATATAGTCAGGGTCTAAGAGGAGTGCAGGATCCAACCTCTACTGGGAAGGAGCCGGTGTGGAGGACCCCATGGACAAGTTCTTCCCTAGAGGGGCATGATCAGATATAATCATGGGGCCATATTTAGAGTAGACTTGCTGTGCTTGAGAAAAGAAGGAGTACTCCCTTTCTCCTGGATGGCAGTGCCTCCAGGCCTTGACAAGAGCTCTTTCCTCCACCAGTCCCTGCAGTGCCGAGACTCCACAAGGCAAAGAATTAGACTTTTTCTTGGAGTGGTCCAGTGTAGGATCTAGATACATGTTAATGTCACCCCCAATGATCATATTCTCTTTGTAAGTGGCTAGGGTGACCTGTAGGTGTGTGAAAGAGTCTAGGGAATAGTAATTTGGACTGTATACTGAGACTAAAGTTAGGTCTCTACCCCCCACCTCATCTTCCACTATTAAGAACCTGCCCTGAGGATCTGCCCATTTGGATATGATTCTGTGAGTGAGACTAGGACGAATCCAAATGGTGTCCCCTCTCTCCTTGGACGTGAAGGAAGCCACCACCAGAGAGGCACCCCATGATTGCACCAGTGAGGAAGCCTCCTCGTTGGTGCAGTGTATTTCTTGCAGTAGGGCTATATCACTCCTCATTTTTCTAAGCTTGTCCCAGACCTGCTTCCTCTTCACCACAGTGTGGAGGCCATTGACATTCCATGTCATATATATTAGATGATCCATTGTCAGTTATAAAAAGAGTAATTAAGACATCCTAATCATTTTGCAACTTTGAATGAGCACAGCATTTATAGCATGTCTATCGTGTCCCAACTTTTTTAACTTTTCCAACCAGATTAACTTAACCCAGTACCCTCCCCTCCCCCACAAACAATTATTAACTCTGCATTCCCCAACAATAATTTTCCCTGAAACCACCCACCCTCCCCCTTTCCTCTCTCATCCACCTTCAAACATGTGTGAGCAGAGAGAGAGCCCCTACAACTATCCCTTTCAAGACATACTTGTAGGACATCCCACTTCTCATTGCTGAGGGGGCTGGGATCCACCATAGTAGCAAGGTTATTTAATTCACATTTCATGAAGAATCCCACCCTTTCATTACTAGGAGAGGAAAGTGAGGGAGCTCTGGGGCCCCGGAGCCTGGAACTCCTAATAGATCAGAGACTTGAAGAGAAAAACCCAGCCACCAATCCTGAAACAAAGAGCTAGCACCCCTCATCGGGGAAACCTGGGAAATGACCCACCCTGAGTGGTGGAATCACCTGAGTCCCCAAATAAATGCGTTAACAGATTTGATGCAATGGCGCTTCCCTACTCTCATTAGTAGGGCTTCCCGCTCTATTAAAAAAACAGAAATGCAAAAAATCATATCGGTACTCCAAGTCTTACCCCCTACCCCACCCCCAACTTAGTTACTGAGCAGATTAACTAACAGGAAACCAGCGATATTAGAGCCAACCATAGTAAATTCAGAAATAAGGAAAACATCAAATTAACATAATTTCTTCCAACCGTGGAGGTATTAGCGTCTCTCCTTAATAAGGGAAAAGTCCAGGCACCATCTAGCAATTTCAATAGAAGCTGAGGAGCATACGTGTGAATGCCTTAAACCATCTGTCTCTTGTTTAGTTATATCAAGTCAAAGCAGGGTAAAATAAGACAAGCTCTCTAGCTATTGGGTTAAAACCATGATCTCAGTCAGCCGAAAAGGCCGCGGCATGGGAGCAGCAGTGAGCACACATTGCACTCTTAACCAGCCACTTCATACATCCCCCGCTATTGAAGTAAGTACTTTTAAAATGAAAGGTGTCCGGGCAATGCCCCGAGAGAAGTTACATATAAACATGTAGATCAGAGCACAGCAATTAGGCCATTTCTGGAGAAGAACCTTCTAGCTAGGATCCCCTCAGGGATCAACCAGCAGCCGAGGCCTATCTATCCCTGGGCAGAAGGAACGGGGACCGAATAAAGCCCTCAGCCCACCATAATAGGCCACCTCCTGATGTTGTGGGCTCCCAGGTACCTGTCCCCAAAATAACCTACCCCCAGTGGGCTCCTGGCAAAATCAATGCAGACAGTACTTAGCTTCTGATTAGTAATAGAGTCCAGGTCAGCGGTTGCTTTCATTTGCTGGGGACTCCTGATCTTGGTTTTTGCTTTCCTCCCACTCACTGATACATGCAGACGCAGCCTTCGAATACATAAAAGCTCTTTGCCTTCTGCCAGGGGGTCTTACCACCAGCTGAGCTGGATATACCAAAGAGAAAGGGCATTTCAGGTTATGCAATTTTCTTTTGACATCACTGAATGCTTGATGTCTTGTCTGGGGTGCCCGGGAGTAGTCAGCGAAGATGTGTACTCTATTCTTGTGCTGTATGATTGGTCCCAAGCTTCGGGCCGATTCCAGGACCCGCTGTCGATGTTGATACCTGAGGAACTTGACTAATAAGTGTTGAGGCCTCTGATCAGGCTGTGGCTTGACCCCGGGGGAATGATGGGCCCTCTGCATCTCTAGGCTGCTGTCTTGCGGGAGGGACAAGGTCTGCTTCAGCCATTGCTGGATAAAGACCACACAGTCCTTACCCTCATGGCCCTTGGGAAGCCCCAGAATTCTGACATTGTTTCTCCGTTCCTGATTCTCGTGGTCATCAGTAAGCTCTTTTAGTTCACCCATCTCTGCTAAGGCCCTTCTTAGATCTGCAGACATGGTGGAAGAGCAGTCTTCTTGAGCACTTACTCGGGCTTCTACCTCAGTAATTCTCCCCTTGTGCCTGTCCACAGTCTCCGATATAGAGTTCACTGTCTGCTGCAAGTATTGTAACTGGGCGGTAAGATTATCTAACCCAGCCTGCATTTTAGTTCCTAGATCACATTTTAAGTCTTTTATTACATGTTCTGTGGTGAGGTAGTCATTTCCATTATTGGCCATTGTAGACCACCCAGTCTCCGGGGCCTGCTCCAACAAGGGTTGCTGGCTGTCTTGTAGTGATGGCCCACTCGGGTCCAGATCATGCTGCTCTTTTTGCAGGTTGGATAAATGCAGTTTTGTTTGCTTTATCCCAGACTTAGCTGTAGCAGGCATTAGTTGGAGGCTGGATTATAAAAGTGCGATGCTGGTAACAGATTAAGGCAGGATGTTAGAGATATTTGGTGGATCCTCATGGAGCTCCCCATTTAGACCTCCACCATGCTTGCCAACCAGGCCACGCCCCCCCATGTTTTTCCTTTTTTACAAAACATTGTTGTATTATGACATCAAGCAGGAGTGCCTTAAAAGGAGGGCCTTATCGGTCCTTATGGCATTTTGTGAAAGTATAATATTCACTCATTCCTGTATAAATAAAATCTTTTACTACTTTTACTACTACTATGTACTTCTAATGGGGACTTCAATCTGATGGATGTGGAGTGGAGCCTCCCAGCTGCAGCTTCAGCTTGAAGTAGGGACATCCTGGATTCCCAGCAAGGGGCATTCTTCAGGCAACTAGTCAGAGAACACACTCATGATGAGGAAATACTGAAGCTGGTACTCGGTAATAGGGACAGTGTGGCAGAGATCAAGGTGGGATGTCACCTGTGGACCATTGATCACTGTACGACATGGTTTAATATAAAGTCAGCTGCATAACTGAACCACACAAGGGCGAGGGTCCTGGACATCAGGAGGGCATATTTTATAAAGATGTGTGAATGCCTGTGGGATGACCTGGTGGGGGATTACCCGGGTGTGGTGGAGGAAGTGTGAGCTAAACTGAAAGGGGGCATAGTGAAGGCAAAAAACCTCTGCATCAAAGAAGGTAGTAAAAGTAAGAAGAAAAGAGACCTCTATAGTTTTTCAAAGGCAACTGAAAAGGTAAAGGCTAAAAGGATGGCATTCAGAAGATGTAAGGTGATGTAGAGAGAGGAGGACAGGGAGATCTATCAAGAGAAACAGAGATTAGCAGGATAAGCACAAAAGTGGGAGCAGGACAGATGCAAGAAACTACAGACCAGTTACTTTTACCTCAGTGGAAGGGAAAATGATGGAATCA
Organism: Neoceratodus forsteri; assembly: GCA_016271365.2. Classification (NCBI taxonomy): domain Eukaryota; kingdom Metazoa; phylum Chordata; order Ceratodontiformes; family Ceratodontidae; genus Neoceratodus; species Neoceratodus forsteri. The sequence continues at coordinate 189,032,822 of CM057456.1, forward strand.
CTTCTGAAGGAAAGAATTGTTGAGTACCTAGAGGCCAGTGGGGCACAGGACCCAAGGCAGCATGGATTCACGATGGGAAGGTCATGTCAGATGAATCTAATGGATTTCTTTGACTGGGTGACCAAAGTAGTAGACCAGGGAGGGGCTGTGGACATGGCCTACCTAGATTTTAGCAAGGCATTTGATATAGTCCCACACAAAAGATTAATACACAAGTTAGCCAGCCTTGGAGTGGGTCCCAAGGTGGTAGCCTGGATAAAAAATTGGCTAGACAACAGGACGTAAAGGGTAGTAGTAAATGGAGACCACAGTGAAGAAAAGAGGGTTACTAGTGCCGTACCGCAGGGTTCAGTACTGGCACTGGTTCTTTTTAATGTCTTTATAAGTTGCATTGCAGAGGAACTGGAAGGAAAAGTATGTCTCTTTGCAGATGACACAAAGATCTGCAACAGGGTTGATACACAAGATGGAGTGGAAAGGATGAGAAGGAACTTGGCAAGGTTGGAGGAATGGTCAAATGTATGGCAGCTCAGATTCAATGCAAAGAAGTGCAAGGTAATACACCTGGGAAACAAAAATCCAGGGAAAGAGTACACGATGAGGGGTGAGATATTGACAAAAGTAAAAATGGAAAGGGACCTGGGGTAATTATATCAGATGACCTAAAGTTGGGCAATCAATGTGAGAAGGCAGAAAGGAAGGCTGGGGGATACTGGGATGCATAGGGAGAGGCATCAGTAGTAGAAAACAGGTAGTTGTTATCTCTCTGTACAGACAGTTGGTGAGACCCCATCTGGAGTACTGTGTGCAGTTCTGGAGATGCCATCTCTGCAAAGACATAGACAGAATGGAAGCTGTCCAGAGGAGGGCAACCAAAATGGTGCAGGGTCTGCACCAGAAGACATATGAAGGAAGACTAAAGGAGCTTAATATGTATACCCTTGAGGAAAGAAGGGAGAGAGGGGACATGATAGAAACTTTCAAATACCTCAAGGGAATCAACAAAGTCCAAGAGAGTAGCATCTTTCAGAAAAAGAGATGTGCAAGAACAAGGGGGCACAATTTGAAGATAGAGGGGGGACACCTCAGAGGTAATGTGAGGAAGTATTTTTTAACAGAGAGGTTTATGGATGCATGTAACAGCCTCTCTGAGGAGGTCGTGGAGTCAAGAACAGTGGGGGAATTCAAGAATGCATGGGACAGACATAAGACAGTCCTAGTGGGGGGCAGGAGGAAGTAAGCTGTTGGTTAACTAGGATCTGCACCTTATCTGTTAGGTAGGTAAAATGGGCAGACTAGGTGGGCCAAGCAGTCCTTATCTGCCATCAAATTCTATGTCTCTATGTTTCTAAGCAGTAAGAAGCATGAAGGCACAAACTGAAGGGAGACTAGCCCAAAAGGTAGTGAAAGGGGACAAAACAATTATGTAAGTGAAAAGAGGAAGACCATTAGAGGGATTGTGAGGTTAAAAATGGATGGGCAGGCAGTGCAGAGGGGTACCAGAAAAAGTCAGATTTCCTGAACAAATAGTTTTGTTCATTGTTCAAAATGGAAGAAGAAGGGGAGGGGAAACAAAAAAGTAAAAAGAGCTCTAAGTGGAGGGAGATGGACACTGGTCTTTTTCAGAAGAGAGAGTCCTAAAGGGATTCACTAATCTGAAAGTGGGCAACGAAATGGGATCAAATGGAGTACATACCAGGTTAATAAGGGAGTTAAGGGAGGTACTGGCTATACTTCTGCCAGTCCTATTTAAAAGTTCACTGGAAACAGGAATGGTTTCAGATGACTGGAGGAGAGCAGATGTAGTCCCAATTCATAGAACTGGTAGCAAGGAGGAGGTTGGCAATTATAGATAAGTCAGCCTTATGTTGGTGGTAGGGAAGTTAATGGACTCACTGCTGAAGGATAAGATAGTGGAATATTTTGAATATAATGGGTTACAAGACCCAAGACATCATGGATTAATGTCAAATGAATCTGATAGATTTCTTTGATTGGGTGACCAAGGAATTAGATGTGGGTGGAGTGGTAGATGCAGCCTACCTAGATTTCAGTAAGACATTCAACACCATTCCACATAAAAGACTATTAAGCAAGCTAGGTAGCTAAGGAGTGGGTCCAAAAGTGGCATACTAGTAAGAAATTGGTTAGGGCATAAGTGACAGAGAGTGGTGGTAAATGGAGTTCACTCCAAGGAAGACAGGATGATCAGTGGGGTGACTCATGAATCAATGCTGGGACCTGTCCTTTTTAATGTCTTTATAGGTGACATTGCAGATGAGCTGGATGTGAAGGTCTACCTCTCTGGGGATGACAACAAAAACTGCAATAGGGTGGCCAGCCCTGTGGCGCTGAGGGTTGAGGCTCTGGATGCCACACCTCATGCTATGCCGGCAGCCTGGGTTCGGGAACGAGCCCGAGTCATCAGGGGTCAGCATGGGAGGACAAGAATTGAGCATTGAGCGACAGTTCTCCATGTCCTGGGAGGCTGGAATCCACTCCACATCAGGCGACCCCTGGGGATGTCCAGGGTACCGCTTGTGCTGCAGTGACTGGGGGAGCGTGGCAGACGTTGGCATGTACATGCGCAGGACGTCATTGCACGTCTGTGCTCCCAATGGGAGGAAAAAAGTGGAAATGGCCAGGCGCGACCATGTAGTCTGATGGCTATGCCCTGCAATGCCGGGAGAACTTGTGTGGAATTGCACTGGGGGAGTCCGGAGCTGGTCTGGCTGGATAGGGTATGGGAGACCCTCCAGCAGATTGGCGACAGCCGTGCCAGATCCCCCATCATGTGAGTTAGCCTGGTGCTCTCCCGGTGGGCAGGGCCGGTGGCTGGATGCCCCTGCCGGTAGTTGCCGCAGCAGGTGGATAAATCATAATAAAAAAAAATGCAATAGAGTGGACACTCTGGGGGAGTGGAAAAAATAAGAAGAGACCTGATAAAACTCTGGGAGTGGTCAAGCATAAGTCAGCTGGGTTTCAATACAAAAAAGTGTAAAACAATGCACTTTGGGCACAGAAACCTAGGGGCAGAGTACAAAATGGTGCTGTGTGTTATTGACAATCACCAAGCAGGATGGAGATCTCAGGTTAATAATCAAGGCCCCAATTTTTCCACAATTCCATGGCCATGGATATTGCCATGAAATTTAATGCAAACTGCAGAAAATCCATAGAAATGTATTCTATTGTTCACATGAAGTGCAGAATATTATTCCGTGGTTTGCATGAACTGCAGAATATTATTCCACAGTTTCAATCAACTGTGGGAGTATTATTCCGCAGTGTAAATGAACTGCAGAATTGTATTCCATAGTTTACATGAACTGCAGAATATTATTCCATGGTTTACATGAAATGCAGAATATTACTCTGCAGTTTATACTGAAGAATCAGTATTTAGCTGGCTTGCTGGCACAGCAGTACCATTTGTGACGCTGACATCCCTGGTTTGGGAATGAGCCTGGGAAGTTGGAAGGCCTGCTGGGTGGAGGAGGATCGAGCATCCTATGGACCGCTCTCCTACTAAGGGAGGGTGGAGAAGTTGCCTGTGTTTGGGTAACTCCTCATAGCAGCCTGGGGTGCGACAGCCAGGACTGACTACGTTTGGGAGGCATGTCAGAAGTTCGGCGTGCCACCCCAACGTCACTGCATGACATGCCTCCTGGGGAGAAAAAAGGAAAATGGAGATTCCTCCACCACACAATAATGTTTGCTCCCAAACCACTGACCAGGCTCTTGCTCCCATTCTACCATTTTGTCTTTGTCAGGGGTGGGTGTAGACCAGAGCATGTTCGGGAGTGAGATACATCCCGGTGTGTGTGGCGGGGCTGAGCATGTGTAGACCGGACCAGTGGGGGCTGGTGGATGAGGCGATAAAGCATACAAATAAAAAAAATGAAGAGTCGGTATAAACTGTGAGTACAACAAATCTGCAGTTTACATTGACTCTGACCAAGGACAATTTTCCAGGGATCATGCAAAATGTGGTTATTCCTTGAATCATATAAACCCTGGAAAACTATTCCGCAGTTTATATTAAATTCTGTATAATGCTTCTTAGAATTCTGTAGAATTTTAAAACAAAAATCTGAAAAGCATTTTGGAAGAACCCCTAACCATTAGTTTGTATGCTAGGGCTTTACCTTAGAAATCAAAACAGGTAAATCCCCCTTCCCCTATCCAGCTCAGCCTCGCCACCCTCCCTACCCTACCTTAAGAACCTCGTTGAGTCCCTTTATTTGAAGCAGAAATAATTTTATCAGATCACATACTGTGCTGCAATCATCATCTTTCTAATTTCACCACCGGGACTGAATTCTGGATTCATGTCCCTGAAGTTCTTTGAGCACAGCTGCACAAAGCACTATTGGAATGAGAAACTGGCATTCTGGCCTAGTGGTAAAACTAGAAGGATGAGGATCACTGTGCAGTGAGTTAGCTGCTAAAAATATTACTCATTCAAATTTGGTGGTCCTGGGGACTCTCGGGCTGGGGTGGGGGACAGGAATGAGATGGATGGGGTGGATTTTTTACTTTGTAATACTAATAACTCAGGCGTTAATTGACAACCTTCTCTTGTTTGTAGGCTCCAGCCCAAGAACTAAAATGTTTCCCTTACCTGGGTGCTTGGGGGGGGGGGGGTTACTGACTGCTGCTGAAGCCCCCAACTGCCATCGTAGAATTTCAGCAGAAATAAGAAATTAATACTGCAGAGGTTCTATGACAACGGAAGGACTTGCCGTAGAATTTAGATCCAAGTTGCCGCAGAAAAATAGGGGCCTTTGTAATAATCTCTGATGTCCTGAAGTTAGCCAGGCAGTGGAACAAAGCAGTTGGGAGGGCTAGTGGAATGCTGGGTTGCATAGGGAGAAGTATCACAAGCAGAGGGAGGGAGCTGTTCCTTCTTCTTTATAGAGCTCTGCTAAGACCTCACCTAGAATACTTGTACATTTCTGGAGTCCACATCTCCAGAAGGACATATACAGCATGGAGGCTTTGCAGAAGAGGGCAACTAAAATGGTGCAGGGTCTGCATCAAAAGACCTATGTGGAGAGACTCAAGGAACTCAATATGTACACCCTGGAAGAAAGGCAGGATGGGGAAATATGATAGAGACCTTTAAATACCACAAGGGGTAAATAAAGTACAGGAGGAAAGTGTTTTTCAGAAAAAAAAGGTGCACATAAACAAGGAGTCATGCTTCAAAGTAGGAGGGAGATAGATTCTGGAAAGATGTGAGGAAGTACTTTTTCATAGACAGAGTGGTGGATTCCTGGGACAGACTACCCTACTAGCTGATGTGGCAGGGGTGCAAACAGTTGTAGCGTTCAAGAATGTATGTGATAGGCATAAGGAAATCTTAGTGGAAATGAATGTGGGGAAGGAGAAAGAACAGGAGATCAGGTGAAGTCTCCGAAGATACTGTAGGCAGGCACCAGATTCTGCTCCAAAAAACAAAACGCACTTTGGGTTACTCCGACCCTACTCCAGATGCTCAAAAATAGGGACAACTTCTGGCACCGTGCCAATGAATCTGGCCGACCTGCTGACAGACTGACATACAATGCCGCATGGATCAGGTGCACATGTGCCATCCGGAAAGCCAAGGCAGCCCACTACCAGGCCATCCTCTCCTCCTCCTGGGGGTGCTCCCGAACTTTCTGGGACAACATTAAAGAGCTAAATGGAAAGTGCCTTCCCTCCCATCCCAGATTACTATTGACGGCTCTACCACTACCGACCCTGCATGCATTGCCAACTGCCTCAACTCCGCTTTCACTGACCTTAGCTCTGTCCTCCCCAGTAACTTCTTCAATCCTATCCCTGGCCTACCACCCCCAGTCCTTCAGTGCTCCTGATTCTATCTCCATAAAGTATCTACCCAGGTAGCCAAACCACTTCTACTAAAAGCCTTAAAAGGCAACAGTCCCAGGAGTTACTCTCTGGACCCCAAAATACTCCAGCTGGTCCTGGATGAAGTCCTTGTCCCGCTCACCGGACAACTTAAACAGTCCCTCTGCCTGGGGCAATTCCCCTCTCAGTGTAAGACAGCTATAGTCACACCTATTCACAAAGGGGGTGATAGATCCGCTCCCCTGCAACTACCTACCAATTTCTATCCTTCCCCCATCTCCAAAGCCCTAGAAAAAGTGGTGGCTAATCAACTCAATGAATACCTGGCTAAGCATGGCATCCTGTGCCTGGAACAACATGGATTCTGTGCTGGTCACAACACTGGCACCACATTAATGGAGTTTTCCAACTTTCTGCACTCCTCTCTAGACTCCAGCTCCCTTGCTGGTGCAGTGTATATTGACCTCTCTAAGGCCTTCGACAGTGTATCTCACCCTCTTCTACTAGATGCTCTCTACTGCATTGGTTTCTCAGCTGGCCCCCTTGCCTGGTGTTTGAGCTACCTAACAGCACGCTCCCAATGTGTCATAATCAATGGGACACTCTCAGAAACCCACCCAACCCACTCTGGGGTAGCCAAGGTCTCCATCCTGGGGCCTCTGCTGTTCAGTCCATATCTAAATACCCTGCCCAGTGCCTGCTCCGGCAACATCTTCATGTACACCAATGATGCCATAATTTTTGCCTCTCATCGAAACCTTACCTCTCTGCAGGACACTCTCCAACACTCCTTCCGGGATGCTGAAACCTGGTTTAAGGAGTGCAGACTCATCATCAATCACAAAAAAACCAAGTCAATGCTTTTCGCTCATTCCCGGAACAAAACTTGTAACAACCCGCTCACCATCCTCCTCAGAACTCTACATCCGCTCAAACAAGTCTATTCCTACAAATACCTTGGAGTCACTTTTGACTCAGCCCTCACCTTTCACACCCACATAAATGCCCTTGCATCCGCCGCCAACACCCGCCTAGGTATCCTCTACCACCACAAGGACTGACACCCTACTGATGCCCTCTGGCTTGTCGTTATATCCTCGGTACTGTCCCTTGTAGATTATGGCCTTCCAGTTTATGCCGCTGCTGACACCACTGTCCTCAACAAGATTTGCCTCATCCTAAACAAGGCACGCAGGCTAATGACTGATGCCCCCAGGCTCATCCACACAAGTCAACTCTATGACATGGCCAGTCTCCTTACCCTAGATGTATGACTCCGCTATCAAACCTGCCTTCTAACTAAGAAGATTCTGCTTTGGCTCGCCCCATCTGGGGTAACTACCTCCATCCAACCCACCCTGTCCACTGTCTCAACCCGAACTGCTGACAAGACCACCCTACTGGTCCCCAGAACCAGGACTGCCTGGGCCCAAAGGTCCTTCTATTACAGAGCCCCTTCCTGGTTTAACTCTCTCCCTACATCCATTTCCACTACCCCCAAAATTACCGCTTTTAAATCCACCCTTAGGAACCAACTTTTTAGCTCCTGGAGCTGCACCTGTCCTTAACAGGCCTTAGCTACTATCACTTCTGACATAGCCCACCGGGCCGAACTCACACCTCACTTCCCCCCCTCCTCCCCCCCTCTGTTTCTATAACAACTTGTGCTCAATTTGCAATCCAGAAATGTTCTCTCAAGCTAATTGTATGGAAACTACTGAGTTATTCTAAGTCACACCATTCCTTAGTTACTGTAATTTATGTTACATATGGAAACTTCTTTGTTATGCTATGCTGCACTGTTGTCTGGTTCTCTGTAATTTATGTGCACTGTATGTCCTCTCTGTGACGAGGTACCTTTGTAAATGAGCCTCTGGCTCAAAGGTTGTATATCTGAAAAATTTAAATAAATAAATAAATAAATACAAATGGGCAGACAAGGTGGGCCAAGTGGTCCTTATCTTCTGAAATATTCTCTGTTTCTATATAATAGTGCTATCTAGTAAATATTATGCATATTCAAATATATCTTACAAATGTCACTACACAAAATGATTGTTTATAGTTTGGATTTGTCTAGACTGCACTATTGCAACTCCCTTTTAACTGGACCCCCAGGCTCTCATCAGCACTTTCAAAATGCTGCTGCTTGGATAATTTCTGGTACTGGTCATCAAGACTATATTACAGCTATTTTAAAATTTAGCCTCTGGGTCCCACTGAACCTTAGGTTTCATTTAAAATAAACATTTGTGTTGCTTTCTTTACCTAATTCAGACCAGCTCTTTTATCTTGCAGATTGTTTTCATTGGTATACCCCTTCACGTACTCTGCATTTCAGCAATTCAGTTTATTCTTGAATCCAAACATAATAGACTTATTTTTAGATCTTTTTTTTTTTTGTCAACAACCGTTCATTTGGAATTTTCTTCCACTAAGTATTTGACAGTCTCTCAGTTTTGTGACTTTTTGGTGAGCCCTTAAAGCTTATTTGTTTGATTAGTTTTCTGTAGTGTTCTTTAGAAACTGTTTTTTAGACATCTGTTTATTACAATAAATTGCGTTTATGCTTTTAAATTCATAGGTTGTATTTTATATCTTTTAATTGTTTTTGTTTTTGTGCAGCAAATTTGTATTTTGTCAAAGTGAACTTTATAAAAATGTAAAATAAATAAATGTGTTGCCACAATTTCTTGTGCAGCTGTAATTTTCTGGCACTGCAAGAACCAGTGATTACATACCTGCAGACCTTTTAAATATTTGCTGCAGCACATTTCCCACCATTTCACACAGTTCAATACTTTTCAAGGTGCTTTTTCACTGCTACACATGTATTTGACTTCTGAAAATTGGGCCCCATATTTTTATTTGATTGTTGACTGGCTAGTTGTGCTAATCCAGTGACCTGGGCCCAGAAGGACAGTACTAAAATACAGAACAAGTAGCACAGCAATTAGATATGCATAGAACAATGGAAAAACTTGAGCATTGACTTACAAGCTAGTACAACAAGATACAGCCTTATTATTGGGTAGAGATGCAGCAAAATGTAATTTTGCCAGTGAAATTCTGACAAAATCGTGAATTTCACAACATGAAATACTTTGTGAAATTTGTACATTCTGTGAAATATTTCACCCTTGCAAAATGTGGAATTTCACCAGAGAAATGTGGAATTTTGCCCATTAATGGCTGAATTTCACCCTCGAGTGGTGAAATTCTGCCATTCATTGGTGAAATTCCACATTTTGTGGGCAAAATTCCTCATTCACTGGTGGAATTTCACATTTCACACCCATAAAATATTTCACGAAATGCACATATTTCATGAAATATTTTGAGGAATGAAATTTGCAGATTTTTGCCCATCTGTATTATTGGGGAGATCTCTGACATCAATTAAGTTACCAATTGTAGAACTGTAAAACTTGTATCCACTTTTGTAATCTACTACATCTCTGCTTGGCCATCCATCTATGCTGCTGAGAGAAAATCCTAGCCAACATCGACAACACAGTACTTCAAATATGTCTGCCCATTTCGACTTGCATAACTGCTACCATGTTTTTTAAAAAGCTAATGCTCATAAAATACACAACCTGTTTGAGAGTTGTTCCCTCATAGTAATAGTGAATGCTTATTGCTTTCCTGGCCAGTGCTATGTCAGAGGCTCAAGAACATTGTCTGGAGAAATTCTAGATTGAGGAACATATCGTGGGAAAGGCAATGGTTTATCAATCAGTCAATCAATCAATCAATCAATCAATCAAAGGAGACATCCCACTTAAGCAGGATGAACCGATATCAAATAATTAAATAAATGATAAAGCTGCTCAAGAGAACATGAAAGGAGATAAACAGCTCCTGTGTGAATTTTTTCTATTTGTAATCCTATAAGACGGCAATAATACCAACATGGTGGGTGGTATTGGGTATACCCGCCTGCCCACGGGTGTAATGATGCCCGATGCTGCATGCAGATGGCCTTATAAACCCTGGAAAGGGGTATATTCTAATACCACCCACCCTGGAGGGTATTATTGTGCTTAGAAAATGGGTATATGTTGAGTATTTTTAAAACACAACTACAAATTATTAAAAGTAAAAACAAAAAATAGTTTAAAGACAGTTTTTTTGCAAAGTAGTCCCTCTGTTAGTTGAATTCCCAGTACAGGGTGCTGATACGTATGACATTATCCCTATCTCCCCCCTCTCCCATCCATGGTAGTTCACTGTACACATGTTTTTTTTTTGTCTTATCCATGGCATTTCATTTTACTACTAGCAGTTTCTGAGCATGATGGAGTTAAGGGCTACCATAAGGAGTGCAGCAACAGATGTGACTAGCACTATTCAACAGAATAAGGGAAGGATTAGGCTCATTGCATTTTTTCCTTCTCACTGACATGCAGCTATGGGGACTGGAGACTGTATGATCGCTCACAGGAGTAAGGTCAGTGGTGGGTGTGTCAGGGCCGAGCAGGGGAAATACTGAGTGGGAGAGTGTACCGAGACCAGTGGGGCTTTGTCAGTTTTATTTCCTGCAGATAGAGACACACTGCCTACTTGAGGCAGGAAAGAAAGTGGGCTGGCATCTTGGGGAGGGGTCACAAGTACTGTCAATAGCTAAGACTGCTTGTGGTAGAGTTACAAGATTTAGTTAAAAAAAGAACATTTTTTTTTTGGTTTTAACTGTTTGAGACAGTTTATGATTCATTAATGTTAATATGGAAAATGATGCTGGCAGCCCGTCTCTCACCCGCTAAGCAAGAGAAGAAAAATGACGGCAGACTGACCTTTAAAAATGTAAGTGGCACCATGATTTGAGGAATGAGGCTAGTTGGCAGAGGGACTTGTTTTAAGTGGGCATTGTTGCCTCATAAATGCCCACCTCAAGAAGTTTCTCAACTAATCAGAATTCCCAAACTGTTTTATCCATTTTCTAAAGTATAACAAAAAAAATGCACCACATATGCATGAATAAGGGCAAAATTATATCTTATGGTTTTGGTGGCAAACATAAACTGTGAAGGCATCACTGTCATGGTTTAAAAATGTCACAAGAACTACTTGATTGATTTACACCCTTATTATGCGTACATAGGTATACTTTATTCCTTATATAATATTGCTTAGATGAGATTCCAGACCATTTTGAAAAGCTGCAGATTGCTGTTATACATGACTATGAAATCACAAATCCTGTTACACATGGTCATCCTTTCATACCAATGTATAAAGATCTCCAGGCTGTCCAAAGCTGGATCCTTTCCCATAAGCCTCTCCTGAACACCACAAAGTCACAGGCTATGCTTCTTGGTACAGCCCCTTGGATAAAGAGTTGCACAGATCCTCTGTCAGTTGGATGTAATGATGATACGTCCTTGCCCCTTTCCCACACTTCAACTACCTAGATGTGACATGAGACCCATCTCTGAATTTCTCACTATATTTGGCCTCCATTTGTAAGGCAGTTAATTTCAGACTAGGACTCTCTTATTAGGTTAGTCTTAACCTCACTCCTAAAGCTCATATTGCCATAGAATGTGGTATTCTAGTCCCAAAACTTCTCCAAGGGAGGAGGCAGTATAGTGTAGTGGTTAAGAGGAGTGGGCTGCAAACTAGAAGACCTGGGTTTGAATCCTACAGCCCCTACTTGCATACTGTGTGACTTTGAGCAAGTCACTTAACTTTCTTGAGCTCCCAGGTCATACCTGGAAACAAGCCTTGGCTTAGTGTGCCTTTCTTGGTTAAATAATTTCCCTTTTCCCTATGGCTTGTATGTTTTCCCTAGAGCCTCTAAAACCATCTTGCAGAAATGGGATGTGGCATGTAACAATATCGCTGGTTTTCCTTGGCCTTCATATGATACATTCACCTCTGTATACTGCACTTAAAACTCAGATGGCTTCCTCCATCTGACCTATGTGAGGAATAAGAGGCTGGCCTATAGGGAATTGAAGAAGATCAAGAGAGAGGACAGGGAAAAATACTTAGGGCTAGCGAGGGAGGCTGGAAGGGTGGTTTGGAGAGCCAAGGTGCAGAAAGAACTGCAATTAGGAGAGGGTTTTAAGAAGAGGAAGAAGGCTTTCTTACGCTACATAGGTAAGAAAAGAGACAAGATGGAATAGTTAGACTAAGACAAGGAGATGGGTGGGTGGAGGAAAATAAGGAGAAGGTGGAGCTAATGAATGAATACTTCGGCTCTGTCTTCATCCAGGAGAAAGATGGACCAGTGCTGACAGGGAGAAAAAGGGACCAGAAGGGAATAGGAGGACAGATGGGGAAATAAAAGGGGAAAGAGTGAAGAAAGTGTTGTTAGCACTGAGGATAGACAAATCACCAGGCCCAGATGGAGTGCACCCCGGAGTGCTGAGGGGACTGATGGGGAAGCTTGGGGAGCTACTGGCAGATCTGCTCGGTTGTTCACTGAAGTCAGAAGTGGTACTGCAAGACTGGTGAACAACACACGTGGTGCTTCTTGGGAACTACAGACCAATCAGTCTCACTTCGTTAGTGTGCAAACCTATGTAGACCATATTGAATGAAGACTGATAGAGAATCAAGAGGAACATGAGCTCCAGGATGCAAGGCAGAATTCATTTATGGGAGGGAGATCTTGAGAATTGAATCTGATCCACTTCTTTGACTGGGTGTCCAAAACAGTGGACTGGGGCCAAGAAGTGGATATTCTCTACCTTGATTTCAGCAAGACCTTTGACTCTGTATCCCACAAGTGGCTGATCAGGAAGTTGGCAGTCCTAACAGTAGGAGAGAAGATGGTTAGATGAGTGGGAAACTGGCTAGGGAACAGAACACAAAAGGTGTTGGTGGGGGTAGAGTTGTCTAGCATCAGGGTGGTCACAAGTGGTGTCCCGCAGGGCTCAGTGCTAGGGTCGGTGTTATTCAGCATTTTCATTGATGATATTGGAGATGGTATCAAGGGCAAAACGTGTCTGTTCACAGATGATGCCGAGCTCTGTGGGAATGTGGACTCAGCCAAGGTGATACAGAATCTTAGAGAGGACCTAATAAGACTTGAAAAGTTGTCTGGTATCTGGCAACTGGGCTTCAATGCCATGAAATACAAGGTTACGCATATTGGAGCCAAAAGCCCCAGGATAGATTATTACCTGGGAGGGGTCTGGGTATCTCCTGCAGAAGAGGAGAAGGATCTGTGAATGATGATAACTAGTGACCTGAAGCATTCTACATAGTGCAAGAAGGCAGTGGCAAGAGTAAACAGGATTTTGTGGTGCATATCGAGGGGGATCAGCAGTAGGCAACAGGAGGTGGTGTTGCCCTTGTACAGGTCACTGGTGAGACAGCATCTGGAGTACTGTATGTGGTGCAGTTCTGGAGCCATCACCTCAAAAAGGACATCGACCTGATAGAGATGGTCCAGAGGAGGACTATGAAGATGACTGCGGGGCAGCAGGGTACAATGAATGAGGAGAGACTGAGGGCCCTTTACATGTATCCCTGGAGGACAGAAGGGAGAGAGGAGACATGATTGAGACCTTCTAGTACTTAAAAGGGATTAATAAGGTGAACAGGGAGGGTCTCTTCAGGCTAAGCTGCAGCAAAACCATGAGGAGGCACAGCCTTAGGTTGGGGGGGTTTAAGAGGGAGGCTAGAAGACACTTCTTCACAGAATGGGTAGTGAGGAAATGGAACACGCTGCCAGAAGAGGTCATGTCATAGAGGAAGATGGGCAGCTTCAAGAGATGCTTGGATAGATATGGGGGAAGATAAAGATCATGGAAGGGGCAGAGGAAGGGGATGGAAAGGGAGGGGGTAGTAGGGACACCAGCCTCAGCCAAGAAACCTGCACATGGAGCAGACCAGATAGACCAAAAGGTCTAATTCTGCTGTCTTTATATGTTCACATGATCACATGTTTGTATGTGAATTTACCCTGGGAGGTGTTATGTATAATTTTGTCCAAAAACAGTCACCCTTGCTCCTTCCTCACACCCTCTTTCTTCTAAATATTCCTATCCCTTAAGCTCAACAGATCTTGACCATTTGTCCATACCCAAGACAAGAACTAAACTAGGCAAAACTGCCTTCTCCTACACCACCCCCAGACTGTGGAATTCTGTTCCATCTAAGATAAGACAGTGTCTCATTTCAGGCCTTCCATAGTTGCTGCCATCAATGGCTACACACGTCTGCAGTGTGCTCCTGTTCCTAGCTAGAGAATGTTGCACAGGACTCTCTAAATTGCTATTTCTGTGCCTCAGACTCCATAAATGTCTGCATTGTGCTTGTAATTCCATTGTTATTTACTGTCCCATGTCATGAAAATAGGCAAATGTTTGTCTAATGAATGAAACTGGTAAATAAAAACTCACTAACTAACCGACTAACTAACTAATGAAACTTTTGTATAACTAACTAAGGAGACTTTTGTAATGGTAAAAAAAGTATCTGCTGCCACTTTTATTTGCTTCCTAACCTAACCTACTCCTTCCCCACAGATCAATGTTAAATGCACCCCTACAAAACTTCTTTACCCAATTGCTGGTTAAAAATACCTTGTGGCCAGTAAATGTAATTTTTGTTACACTTTGTTTGAAAAAAAGGAACAATAGTTTTTATATAAAATAAAATATTGAGGACTGTGAAAACAAGGTTACTACCACTAGTGCTGTGCAAAATTGAAAAATTTGGCCAGGCAAAATATTTCATGTACTTTCATAATTCTGCAAAAATTTTTCACTCCGGTGAAACGTAATTTCACCTGGGATTTTGATTTTGTGTAATTGCGAAATTTCACATAAAATGCTTTGACTGAACAATTTCGCCCATCCATGCTTAAATTTTGCCTTGTGTAAAAAATTTTGCCAGCGTAACTTTTGATTTCGCCAGCATAATTATGCTCCAAAGGCAGAATTTGCAATGTATTGTGAGTAAATAGGTCAAATATCATGTGCAGGTTGTTTACAGCCTGTTGAGTTGGAGAGCAGTCTGTTGTGCATCACAGCAAATAAATCCTTTTTAAAACCTCTTTAAAACTTGTTTTTGAGAGCTAATTGCTCCCAAATATACAATTTGTTCCTAGTGCTGCTAGGTAACATTTTCTAATTTTGTGGATTTTTGCACAATACTTAGTTTAATTCAGTTTAAGTTTTGTCTGTGTCTGTGAAGGAGTTGAGTGGGGTAGAGCAGGTGTGTAAAACCAGTGCAGGCTATTTCTAGCCTTTTACAAACAGATTTCTCACAAATTGTGAGTGATCTACTGTTATTTCTTTTAAGCCTTTATATTTTTGTTGGTGTTCTACTTTTTTGTATTCATTTTCTTATATCTTGACAAGTATTTTTTTTCTTTCTCTGAAAAGTTAATCCTGCCTGACATTTCCTGCTCCTGTTAGTCTGTGTTATATACCATTCTTCTGCTTTTAGTTGTGAATTCTAAAGTTTTGAACACACAATGCTGATCCCTTATTTTATTTTTTATTTTCTCTTGCACCTGCGCAAGAAACATGTTGCAGTAACTTCGGAATAGCAGGTTTTGGAGGTGCGGTCCTGTTGTGGCCTGTGGCACCACTGCTTTTTTGGGGCTGGGCTCCGTGGCAGAATTAGATTGCATGCTGTCTATGACAGCAGTGCAAAAGTATGTCCACCACCTTGAAAGGTTTTAGTCGCTACAATGAGGGAGCTCCACCTCATTGCAGGGTGTGCCTTTCCCAGTGTAATTTTCAGTGCAACATGATGGCAGCTGTGCTGTCCACCTCACACAGTCCCTAGAAAAGCTGACATAGGAGGTGCCCAATCCCCCTGTCAGCATCATCATGCCCCCCTCCCCAGTTCACCTGCCAATGGGGGAGCCCAATCCCCATTGACATCATACCCTCCAACACTCTTTTTTAGTTGCTGATGGGGTGCCCAATCCCCATTGGCTTCAGTCCCCCCCCAAAAAAAACATGCAGGTGACACACTGGGAGCCCACCCCAGCATGTCAAATGTACCTGTAAAAAAACCTTTGATGTAGGGGGGTGCCCAATCCCAGTGTCAGCATCATCATGCCTCCCTCCCCAGTTCATCTGCCAATGGGGGAGCCCAATCCCCGTCGGCATCATCCCCCCACCCCACTCTTTTTGATTTGCAGACGGGGTGCCCAATCCCTGTCAGCTCCAGTCCACCCCTGAAAAAAAACATGCAGGTGACTCACTGGGAGCCCACCCCAACATGTCAAATGTACCTGTAAAAACCAAAAACCTTCCCACAATGTTTTTTTTTTTACCCTGTAAAGTAGAAAACGGTCCCTCGCAGTCTGCAGCTCCCTCCCCAACCCGTGCCCACCCACCACATACCCTACCTCCCACCCCCCTTACCCCATACTTACCTCTGGAGCCCTGCACAATGATCTTCAGTGGATCAGGAACACACTTGCGTTCTTCGATGCCGACCACGAACTGAAGAAATGCCAGTAAGCTGTATAATGGCATAAATAGGGTTTTTTCAACTTTGGTGCATATCTCGGACATTTTTGGGAATTTTGCCACCAAATGTTCAAAATAGGGTTATTGGGACCCTTCCTCCTGAATTCAGTTACTGTCATGTCATTATTCAGTCCCAAAAGGTGATTTTGCAGTCACTGCATGGAATCACACGTTGGAATTGATTAACGAACCAACAGTGCCACTGTTCATGAGGTGGGCTCTCAAAAAGCCTATGTTGCAAATTTGGTGAAAAAAAAATCAAACAAAATGACTGTTTTATGAGCGTGTGTTGTGCAGTTTCCATGCACGGTCGTAACTTTGCGAATCTGTAATATTTTCACTTCAGATTTTCAGCATTGGCATTTTTCCATACCTCCTTATGAACAGTACAGCTGTAATTTTTCATATCCTGGCTGAATGTGTTTTCACACTTCTGGTGCAGAATAGCGTGGTCGCTGTGAGAAATCAGTGTTTGGGACAGAGTAAGAAAATCACAGTGGCACTGTTCATGAGCAGAAGTCCTAAAATGCCTATGTTGAAAATTTAGTAATGAAAGTCCATTAAATGACTGTACCATGAGTGTGTGTTGCACAGTTTTCACTCACCCTCGTATCTTTTCAGATTTGTAATATTTTCACACCAGATTTTCAACATTGGCATTTTTTCACACCTCCTTATGAACAGTACAGTTATCATTTTTGACATTCTGGCTGAATTGTGTTATCTCACTTCCTACACAGAATAGCGTGGTCACTGTGGGAAATCAGTGTTTGGGACAGATTAAAAAAATCACAGTGACTCTGTTCATGAGCAGAGATCCTAAAATGCCTTTGTTGAAAATTAGGTGACAAACATCCTTAAAATGACTGTTTTACAAGCATGTGTTGTGCAGTTTCCACACACACTCATAACTTCGATAATTTTTAATATTTGTACTCCACATTTTCACCATTGCCATTTTTTCACACTTCCTTTGGAACAGTACAGCTTTCATTTCCCACATCCTACCTGAACTGTGTTTTCACACATCTGGTACGCAGTGGTGCAGTCACTGTAGAAAAATAATGTTCAGAACAGAGTAAGAAAATCACAGTAACACTGTTCAAGGGCAGAGGTCCTAAAATGCCTATGTTGAAAATTTGGTGAAAAAAGTCCATAAAATAACTATGTTACAAGCGTGCGTTGCGCAGTGTCCATGCATAGTCGTAAGTTCGAGAATTCGTAATATTTTCACTCCAGATTTTGAACATTGTCATTTTTGCACACCTTCTTATGAACAGTTCAGCTGTCATTTGTCACATCCTACCCAAAATGTAGTTTCGCACATCTGGCGCACATTCACACAGTCGCTGTGGGAAATCAACGTTCGGGTAGATTAAGATAATCATAGTGCCAATGTTCATGAGCAGAGATCCCAAAATGGCTATGTTAAAAATTTGGTGAAATAATTCTACTAAATGACTGTGTTACAAGCGTGCATGTGCAGTTTTCACACACGCTTGTAACTTTGAGAATGTTTAATATTTTCACTCCAGATTTCCCACATTGCCATCTCTTCACACCTCCTTATCAATGGTGCAGCTGACATTTTCATGTGGTGCAGAATGACGTGGTCACTGTGGGAAATCAACATTCGAGACAGATTAATAAAATCACTGGGGCACTGTTCATGAACAGAGGTCCCAAATGCTTTCATGAGGTGGGGTCACAAAAAGACCATGTTTTAAAATTTGGAGTGCAAATACCAACACACGTCCTGGGTGTTAGGATTTTTAGCCATTACATCTCACCCTGTACAGACTAACAGGCATCAGGGGTGTGTCTTTGGATTGTCTGCTGTACTGCTCACACCATTGGTCCTCCACCTCCACCCTACAGCCACTGACAGGCATCAAGATGTGCCTTGGACTCTTCAGCCTCAAAATTCAACCCATTCTCCTGTGCTGCACCCATCTCAACATACTTCCTTATGAAATGGGGTGAGAATAAGGTCAGATGACCCCAAGGCAAAACATGACACTTGTCAGACTCTGCAGGGTAGGGTAAGGTGAAATAGCATGAGCGTTATGGCCAGCGATCCAAATGAACACCTCAGCGCCTGTCACTCTCTGCAGGGTGTGGTGGAGTTGATGTCGGTTCTATATTTCACTGCTACTTCTATTATGTGTCTCTAACTCCTCCACTACCAATACCAAAACCAGCAAGACAACATTCGGCATTGACAAATGCTTGTTATTGTTTGTGGTCAGTTCTGCTTGCTGTTAACTTGTGTCACTTAAACTGTGAAAAGCAACAGTTCTGTATTTTTTATATGTACTTTTAGTTGATCACCTGAAGTTACCCATATATAGTTTCACTGCTTTGGTGAATTGCTCCTCCGTATTTTATTGCTGGAGCTTGCCTCTACATTGTGGTGTTCCTCTTTTACTTGCCTTTGGTTACCTTTTTCCTGTTACGGCATTGTTTACTACCTGACCCACGCAATATAAAAAAACATACATATTAATATAGTAATTGTCAAGAGATTTTTGATCCCATCCATATTGTTGCAGGCAACTTTGTTTGTCAATGTTATATGGTTGTCTCTGCCCTTATTTTAAAAAAAAAAGTAGTAAGTATTAACACATTACAGTTTAAGTTGTCCAGACACAGGTGATTTATATTTAAAGTAGTTATTTGTGCCCTTTTCCCTATGTTGCTTTAATTCCTGATTGGGGAAAGAAAAAAGTTACCTTTTTGTTTTTAAGAAAATAGGCTACCAAATAATCTAATAGTTGTACAGAGTGCTGCTGCCTGTCCTGGTTGTGTTTGAACTTGGAAGGAAGTCAGCACTGCAGGTGTAAGGTGTTATTCACACAGTTAGTAATACATCCTTTCTTGATATACTCCAAGAGGAATGCAAAACTTTGAAGCAGCAGCATATTAAAATGCCTGCTAAGAGATGGTCCAGTACAGGGGGGAATGTGCCAGGGGGATGAGGCAGCTAAGAAGTCTGTTGAGGAGAGTACATCTTTAGTTTCAGTTCCCCAAAGCAATGAAAGCACACGTATGTCTGCAACAATGTCTTCTGTGGGCTCTGGTGATGCGGCAGGTACCAGCAAAGGAGTTGTTCGAAGTACTGGCATACCTGTGTCTCAGTTTATTAAGGCCACGACTATTGCATCCATACTGGTGGTGGATGATGATAGTGAGAAGAAGGGAGACATTGACACCAGCACAGGAACAGTGGTCCAGGAGGAGGGTGATAAGTCTGTCGGTGTGACTGTCCCTGCTCCAGCAGGAGTTGGTGATGATAGTGTTCAACCAGAGTCTGATAATCCTGGAGATAGCGACAGTCAGTCCCCTGAAGGGATGGTTTTAGGGAAAGAAAAAGGTGCTGTGCAAGAAAACAGTGATAGGGAGGAGGAGGAGGACAAGGACATAATCAGCATCAGTGCTGATGACGACAACTGGGATGATCCCTCATAGGAGCCTGAGTTTAAAATGCTCAAGGGTGATGTAGGCCAAGGCCATTTAAATGCACAGCCCATGGTCAGGCTGTCACAAAGCCTATCAGCAATCCCCCAAGCAGTCCAGTCACCCCCTCCCAAAAGTAGTCTTATGGAAATGATGAAAGCAGCCCAAAAAGCAAAAACTTCCATACCTGTTTCTCAGTTCTCCCAGTCCCATCAGTAGCATGTTAAGTCCAGAGGTCAAATGTCCCTAGTTTAGGACTTTTATGTACTTGATCCAGCTGATGAGACCATAGCAATATGTCAACTGTGTCAAGCACATGTTAGTTGAGGAACAAGGGGAAGCCACATAGGCACTGGTGGCCAACACGTCCACTGAAAAACAAGCACACGCTGCAATGGCAGCAACATCAGAAGGATACCAGAGCTGTTGCTGGGATCTCCCTCGGCAAGTTAAATGTAACTGAGAGCAGTTCAATATAGCAGGAGGAGGGAGGGAGGGCAGAGTGGGTCAGTGGAGGAGGAGGAGGATGAGCAATCCTTTGGTCTCTCAAGTAGTGAGCATAGCAGTGGAGACACCACTCCTAGTCCCTTGACTCAGAAAAGTACACCACCATACCCAAAACCAACCAAAATAACTGATTTCTTACAATCTGCCCAGCCCCAAGAGTCAACTGTTACCCCTAAAAGAGCAACATTGGTGCGACAAGTAGAGCGCTCTGGTCTAACAGCCCCAAAGATGCAGCCCACTCTGAAGAACATCCTTGAGTGGCATACAAAGTACCCCTCCCCAATCATGCTGCTGGATGCAAGTTAAACGCTGCCACCACTGAAATGCTGGCCATCGATCTGTTGCCATTCTTGTTTGTGGAAAATGTTGGGTTCCACAGGTTGATGGCCCGTGCTTGTCCTAAATGACTAGTTCTATAGTGAACCTATTTCTCTAAGCGCGTCATGCCAGAGCTGTTCAGTAGAGTTGCTGATTCCATAAGACATGTAATGAAGCATAGTGCATACGAATATATCTATCTTAACATGGATATGTGGACCAGTGGACAAACAGCAGCAAGCTCATAATCTGCATAACAGCACACTGAGCACAGGTACTTGGGTGGTAGTTGATTTTGGGCCTGGCAACACCTGCCTGAAGCAAAATTGTGGTGGTAGCAACACCCCTGGAATTTGGGAGCGTGCAACCCTGAGTATGCGAAGTGTTACTGGTTCTAACACGGGTGAGAAAATGCTTAATGTTCCGCTGGATGAGATTGATGAGTGG
The DNA here is from genome assembly GCA_016271365.2 of Neoceratodus forsteri. Taxonomy (NCBI): domain Eukaryota; kingdom Metazoa; phylum Chordata; order Ceratodontiformes; family Ceratodontidae; genus Neoceratodus; species Neoceratodus forsteri. The sequence goes on from CM057456.1 coordinate 189,053,857, forward strand.
CTACACACACAGTCACTTACAGCAGGATTCATCACAAGTGGTAATGACTCCAATATAGTAAAGTGCATTAGCAATGATGGTGTTTTCAGGGTGCCCTGCCTGGCTCACTGCCTTAATCTTGTTGTGCTGCAGTTTCTAAACCATGCAGACATTAAAAAAACTGTGACTGTTGCCTGTCACATCTGTGTACACTACGCCCATTCTGCAAAGGCCCGCGACCATCTGCGTGAGCTACAGCACAATAACCATCTGCCTCAGCACCGTATGAAGCTTGATGTTGTGACCAGGTGGAACTCCATGCTGTACATGACTGACTGGCTGTATGAACAGCATAAGGCTGTTTCAGAATACCTGCTGCTGCACACCACCTATACCAGTGCTGGAGTGTCCATCGCTCTAACAGAGCAGTGGTGCAAAATGGATGGGTTAATATGCATTCTCCATCCATTCAAACATGCTACATAGGCAGTGAGTGGGGACACTGCTTGTATAAGTCAATCCATACCCCTCATACATGTGCTGAGGCAGACACGGGTGAATGTCCGACACCAGATGGAGACAAGTGGCGATCACAGCAGTTGTTATCTAATGGACCACATGCTCCACATGCTGGACATGAATACCCATATATCTGGCATTGTACAGTTGGATGAATTTGCAGTTTCTACCATACTTGATCCACGCCATAATCGTGGCCTGCCTTCTATAATTGAAGGAGGTCATCAGCGAGTGCAAAAGTTGACAGAGAACCTCATTAGATGGGTATCTGCTGAACAGATGCAAAAGGCAGATAAGCCATACACTGCACAGAAAACAGGTGTTGCTTCCACCACCAGCAGCTCAAAGGCAACCCAGTCTGACAAAACTGGCAAGATACAGCAGAAAATGGCAAGCAATCCCATTTGGGAAGTTCTCTATCAGGTGGGAGTGGAAGATATGGAATTAAAGGAGGAGGAGACAGATGAGGCAGCTGGATTTCAGGGCAGCAGAATGGATTTTGGAGGCCTACATGGGGGACACAACGCACCTTGCCATTACTGATGAGCCATTGCAGTACTGGTACAGCAAAGTGCCTGACTTGCCAGCACTAACATCAGTTGCTGTGAAATACCTGAGCTGCCCACCACCCAGTGTCAGTGTGGAACAAGGGTTTAGTTAATCTGGGGCCATTGTGCATGACTGTAGGACCAATTTGTCACCCAAGAATGTGTCCATGCTAGTATTCATCAAAATGAACAAAAGGCACATTCCACATAACACAGTGATGTCAGTGGTGTTGCCACAAGAACTGTGTCTCGGTGATGATGATGATGACAATCCCTCTACTAAGGCATCCACCAGCAACGAGGTGGAAGAAGCAGCAATGCTGAGAGAATTTCCACATGGTGACAACTCCAGTCTTGAAGACTGTGAGGGCTGCTTCTTGGAGGATATGGAAGTGGAACAAGGCTAAAGTTACACAAAGGCTCCCCCAACCAATTTCAGCTCAGTATAGTGTTATAAATTATTGTGATCTATCTATTATTGGATTTGCCATGGTTGTGTTAGCTACTACAGTGTTAATCAGTGTCATTTGATTACCCTTTGCCCTAAACTGTTGTTTGGTCCCCACCCTATATAAAGCAGCTGCAGTCAAAATACCATAACCCATAAACATTTTGCATGAGAATATAGTTATAATGTTTCACTGCCAAAAATATCAAGATATACATTTTACTTCTCATTTTGACTAACCCCATCTTAAAGAAAGATGTCTTGATGTCTTTAAAATTGCCCATGCTGGAGCCTGGCACATGCCACAGCCGGGCCCTCCCCTCCTGCCACCTGATACACCCATGTACTCCAAGAGGAAAATAAATATTTTCTGCTGCTTACTATCCATGACATGTTGAAGAACCCTCCTAGTACAAGTAGAGTATGAATGTAACACGCTCATTCAACCGTTAACACCAGTTGAACAGATTTTGCAAAATGGTGAATGGTGGCCATCTTTAAACATGCGAGTCATTAATTAAAAAGTAATCATCATAAAAAAGGCTTAAGAACATCCGATTCCCAAAAAGGTTAATTATAAGAAGTATGATAGTACTTGTACAGAAACTGTGATGGTCCCTACGGGGGGGGGGGTTGCTGCCCACGGTTTGGCATCTAAATTTTCCTAATTACTGCAGCTCTGCCATCTCAAATGACTAGACAAGATATTAGCCCCCTCCAACTAATTATTAAACACCATCTCCATCATCCATTTCCACATATACTTCCTCCCCTGGACATGCTGTTTACTTGTTAATGAAACCAGTGGCCTACATCGCAGTTCAAGCAACCTGCTCTGTCTTCTACACACACCAGCTCCTGCAGGGCCTGGATGTAGTCATCATGCAAACATGGGATGAAAAGTCACCAGAGAAAAATGACCTAATCAGGAACAATGACAGGAAACATGATGAACACTCGTCCATCTGCATACCTGGTGTTAGCAAGCAAATTAGAAACAGAGAAAAAAAATATATACTTACCATGCCCTGTGAATGTAATTAAACTGTGGAAATTGCCCCAGAATGATCATGTGGGATGGGGCACATGAAGCACAGTAGCTGGCATCTGGATTCCACATTCCCCTACCTCTAACAGTACTGCATACCTGTAAATAAGATAAAAAGAATAACAAATTTTGAGGATTGCTAAAAGTTCCACCCCCCCCACCTCCGGCCCTCAGCCATCCCCCCAACCCCCACCAAGACCATAAAAAAATGAAGAAATACTTACCTCAGGGACTGTCTGTGCAACTGGAACAATTGCACAAGTAAATGAATAGCCTACGTCTTGAGCAACAGCAGCAGGAGCAGGAGGTAACATCACTGGAATTTCTGAATGTTGACAAAAGCAAAAAGAACACAATTACTATCAAACTCAGACATCTGGACTGCAGTAACCTACCCCAGCAATGAAAAAATAAATACTTACTATCTGTGTTGGAAAATGTGGTATATTCCAACATCCCAGATCCAAATCCCTGCCTGGCATGATGATGATGTAATCCTCAGCAAACTGAAAAATAATTCAAAAGCAGTACAAACATATTAGAACTCAAGAAACCACAATACCAACCCACCAACATCCTTCTCTTGAACAGAAAAAAATACAGATACTTACGTGTGCAGCAGCAGCAGTATGGACTCTGTGATGATAATCCATCAACTAGCCAAAACATTACTTCTCATAGCAAGTTGGCAACTAGTCAGAGCAGCAGGCAGCAAGCTACAGCACCCCAAAATCTCATTCCCTTCACACCATGCAAGTTACAACCACAGAGTCAACACAGCCAAACAGGACAGCAGCACTGGGAAATGATAATTCTACATTTTTTCTCAATCAGTTGAGAAACCAGTAGCAGAAGAAAGCAAATGCAAGTAGCAGCACCACCATTTTGCAGGAAGAATACATTTTCTCAGTGTGGGATCCCTTTTGGCTATTTCATAATTCCCACAAAATTGTAACTCCCTTGTCTCACAATTTTGCCATTTGGTTTTTCTGGACTTGCTGTATAAGGCATGTTCTGCACACCACAGCAGCTAGCAGCAACAAGATTCAGCCTGAAATCCTTTGTAAACAGTGGCCAAAACAGCATTTTACTGTCTGGGAGGTGGGGGGGGGGGCACCACATAACATCATGACTGAGAGAACATTTCTGTCTCAATTTTATATAACATTTTTCATGCAACATTTCTGGACTTGTACGGCATGTTCTGCATTAGTGGCAACAAGAAGCAGCCAGGAATGCTTTGTAAACAGTAGACAAAACAGCATTTAATTGTCCAGGTGGTGGCAAAGCACTATAAAACATCATGACTTAGAGCAGATTTTTGTCTCTCAATTTTATGTAAAATTTTTCATGTAACATTTTTGGACATGTACAGCCTGTTCTGCACTAGTGGCAACAAGATTCAGCCTGAAATCTATTGTAAACAGTGGCCCAAACAGCATTTTTTGGTCTGGGTGGTGGCAGGGCACTATATAACATCATGACTGAGACCAGATTTTTGTCTCAATTTTATGTAACATTTTTCATGTAACATTTCTGGAGTTGTACAGCCTGTTCTGAACTAGCAGCAACAAGATTCATCCTGAAATCCTTTGTAAACCATGGCCCAAATAGCATTTTTTGTTCCCGGAGGTGGGAGGGGGGCACTGTATAAGATCATGACTGAGACCAGATTTCTGTCTTAATTTTATGTAACATTTTTCATGTAACATTTCTGGACATGTATGGCCTGTGCTACACTAGCAATAACAAGATGCAGCCTGAAATCCTTTGGTAACAGTGGACAAAATATAATTTTATTGTCCTGGTGGTGACAGGACACTATATAACATCATGACTGAGACTAGATTTCTGTCTCAATTTTATATAACATGTTTCATGTAACATTTCTGGAGTTGTACAACCTGTTCTGCACTAGCAACAACAAGATTCAGCCTAAAATGCTTTGTAGCTAGTGGCCCAAACAGCATTTTGTGCTCCAGGAGGTGGGGGGGGGGGCACCATATAAGATCATGACTAAGACCAGATTTCTGTCCCAGTTTTATGTAACATTTTTCATGTAATGTTTCTGGAGTCAGATGGCCTGTTCTGAACTAGTGGCAACAAGATTCAGCCTGAAATCTTTTGTAAACAGTGGACAAAACAGCATTTTATTCTCTGGATGGTGGCATGGCACTATATAATGTCATGACTGAGAGCAGATTCATGTCTCAGTTTCATCCTACTTTTTTTTCCATCATATTTTTCATCTTAGCATGCCTGCTCTGCACAGTATGGCAGCAGGAGGCTGTGTTAAACTGTGGCCCAAGTGCAAATTTAGGACAAGGTGGTGGTGGTGGTGCACTATAAAACATCATCATGACTGGAGGGGAGGGACAGAAAGTTAACATTTGTGGACACCAGTAGGCAAGGCCGGGGGACACGTGTTATTAAGCACAACAAAACATATTTATGTTTAACTTCACAATAAAAGTGCTTATGTTTGTATGATTGTTGTGTACATATTTGGACTGATGCTGCACACAGCCAAAACAACTGCCACAAGCCCACACAACATCACATAGCTTTGGGAAAAACATGTTGTCCATAGGAACAAATTACAATACTTGACATTTGTGGATAAGAGGAGGAAACATATAAAATATAAAGAAGGAGTAACATAAAACAAGAAGAAAGGCACAGAGTTTATGGGTATAGTACTATGACAGGTAGGCATGCAGGGTCAAGACAAGGGTATTCATATGAGAAGTGAAAGGAAGGGAGCATAAACATTGCATAACAAATTACACACAAAACCACTGGACAAGAAAAAGAAACAAGAGGATATAGAAAAGGAAGAGGACAGAAAATATTTTTTTTTTTTACTTTTTTTTCATATTTTTAGGGGGTGCAGATGAGGAAGAGTGAGAGTAACAAAGGAGAAGAAAAAGAAAAGAAAAAAAAATAGGTGCTGTGCTGCCTCCGGGCCATCACATGTTACATGGCGCCAGACCTTGGACCACCCCATTATGCACTGCCGCCCGTGCCACCACCACCCAATGATGCAGCTCTGCCAGGAGGTCCAACACTTTCTGTTGGTCTTCCATTATTTATTGGCGGTCTCCCCTGACCTCTTGGTGGAACTGGTCCAAATCCTGCTGGACACCTTGCACCTGAGTTTGCACTGCCACCACCTTATGGTGCACGGTCTCCAGATCATCAGTGCTGACCTGACCTGGGTGGGGCTGCTGCACGCTGTGATGAATCCACAGCATGACAGTCACTGTGGTGCTGGCAGGTGGGGGAGCATCACTGCTGGATAGTCCTGCTGCTGATGTGTCCTCCTGCTGATCCAGGTATGGCACCTCCTACGCTGGCACTGACTGCCTTCCTTATGCTCATGGCCCCTTTCCCCTTGTTCATTGCTGCCTCATGCTGCTGCCAACTCCTGCTGCTTTGCAAGCCACACTATAGGGTGGTGGTGCTGTAGGTGGCTCCTTTGCCCACCGGTCCTAAAGTGGGACCCTTGTTTTCCCCACCTAACACTGCTGCCACAAAGGTTACAGATGACAATAGTGTCATCTCCAGCCTTTGTGGTGAAAAAGGACCACAAAGCTGAGAATCTGTGGGGTGGAGATGCCAACTGATGTCCCAGCAGTTGCCTCATCAACAACATCCTTCCCTTGCTGGGGGGCATGTGCTCCTGCTGCTGGGGGGCAATGGGCTACTGCTGGTGGGGGGTGGGTGCACATGCTGCTGCTGGGGGAGCAAGGTGCTCCTGCTGCTGGGGGCTGGGGAACCTGCTGATGCTGGGGGGGCAACAGGCTCATGCTGCTCAGGAGAAGTGGCACATGCTCCGGCTGGGGGGGGGTGTCTTCCAGACAGAAATGCCCGCCTGTTAAGGTGAACAGTAGATCCTCCAATTCCAACTGCTCCTGCCTTCTGCCCAGTCCCCCTTGCCATATCTTTCCCATCCATGTTAAAAAAAAGTTTTCATATTAGAAAACTAAAGAAATGAACAAGAAAGAAAGAGAGAGAGGAGCACACACACACACACACACACACACACACACACACACACACACACACACACACACACTATAAACTTAAAGATGGAAAAATATAACATAACAGAAAATGCCCTACCACAGAAAGATTATCTTTTTTAAAATAAAGAAATTGGGGAGCAACACACAAACAATTACAGTGACACAAACTACACTTTAAAGTTTTCCTCTTCTGCAGTCTCACACACCACTACCTCTACCTGCAAGATCTAGGAAAAGGAAGCAGATTCAGTGGCTTCCTGCCCGAGTACAGTCACCCATGTGACCTGCTGTCTGCTGCAGAGAGAAAGTCATGTGACAAGCCTTTTTCTCCCTAATTTCGCCTGATACTACCGAAAGGAAAAATTTACTGGCCATAAGGGCTTAATTTCGTGAAATGTTACAGTGGGTGAAATTTATGATTTCACTGGCAAAATAACATTTTGCAACATCTCTAACTACCACTGAGAAATGTATGGGGAGCAATCTTGATTGGCACCACAGCCTGCTTCTGCCTTGTAGACCTGAGTATGAACTTGAAAATGCAGTTTGTGTTTAGCACTATGTTATGGGTGCTTAACCACCTGCATTATTTGCCTTTCAAAGCAGCTACGAGGGATCATCACCTTGGATGTAGGACATCAGGGGCCATATTTTCAACTCTGAAAAATATTGCACAGAAGAGGCAAAAAGATGTTGTACAAGGGGGTGCACTTGCACAATCTCACTTTTTTACCATGTATGCAATGTTTGAAAAGGTTGCCTTTTTGCAACATTTTCAGCAAGTTACAACAGATTGTACAGATTTTTTTTGCTACACAGATGCTACACCTGAACTCATCAAAAGTGGATGCAGCTCATTAAATGCAACAGCTGCTTAATAGAAACTGCACAAAAACAACAAAAACAGCAGTGCAAAGCTACCACTAAAAGAAGGATTTAATTAAATAAATATGTACTGGACTTCTCTCTGTGTCCTGTGGGGCAGGTGACAGGGTTGTTGCCATCTAGAGTCCAAGTCAAGATGGTCCGGCTGTGCCAATTCCCCCTTCCCTGGCTGATCGGCTCTGTGCCACTGCACATGGTACTTGTTCCACTGCGCATGGCACCTCTGTTGGGTGCCTCCTCAGATCCCTCTCATTGCCACTATGCCATTGTCCCCATTGTTCCATTGGCCCCTGGTCCCCACCTTCCAGGCAAATTTGCCTCCCCCCACCTCCACAGCTTGTCTAGTCTTGCACCAGGGGAGGCCCGACTGGACTCTCCATCAAACCCCTCAGGTGCGCCACTTGTTTGGCACAACCCTGCAGCTATGGGAACTCTTGGGACTTTGGTGCAGTGACCTTCAGTTTTAAAAAATAGAGTGCACCCAGAGTTTGCCACACTCATACATCCGTGCAAATTGCGTTTATCTATGGGCCATCTGAAAATGTAGCCCCGGATTTCTAAAGTAGGATAGTACAACCAAATTTTAAAAGACACATTCTAATATAAACAAAACATTCAATTTGCCTTACAAATACTGTTTTCAAGAACAGACAAGCTCACCTAGACATGCACCTACTTCTGACAGCTGCCTTGTTGCAGTCCTTCACAGTCACATGATCTGCAACTCACATGATTAACTCCTGCTCTTTCACAGTCGATGGAAACCAATTGTCATCCATTTGATGTTATGCAAATAGTCAATTAGAATTAAGTGAATCATTTGATGTTGGCAAACTAATTATTGTTAACTACAGCACCACTGGAAACAGTTTCACATCTGTAGTAATAAGTTAAAATAAAACAATTTTCAAGTACAAAACATTAGAAAAGAGCTTTGTGCTCCCTAAATAATGCCATCTCAGAGAACTAAAGAGCTCTTAAATCCACATGCCATTTAGGTCCCAGGTTTATGAGCATATTAGTTTTCCCTAGATTGCATTTTTCCTTTTTAAACTACACTTTTCTAGAACTTACTTTCTATATACAGGGGTAGACATCAACCGGTCTGAATTTTTCTAGATATTTGACAATATTTTAAGGGAAATCTCTCTGGTGGTCCTATTGTGATACTGCAGGCAGGATGGAAATTTCTGTAGATATATCACAGAAATTTTAGGAAACAGCTGGACATGTCAGTGGCTCCAATCGTTCATATTCATTGCAAAAAGTCATATTTAAGAATCACTTGGGACGGAAGCTCAAAGCTTCGAAAGTAGGGAATGTAATGTTAGGGTTAAAACAGTGCATTGACACTTTGGTAAATGTACAACATGGTGTTCCTAGTGGGTTTGAATGATTGCTTAACGCAATATTTGCATTACCATAAGTACCATATTTCATCCCACATACATTCATTTATACATGAGCGCATTGAGAGACAAGTGTCACAAGTGAGGTAATAATAATACTGTATCAGGCAGTTATTCAAACCCATGAAACACTACATCACACATTCCCCAGGTGTTAGATCATTGTTTTTTACCCTAACATGGCTTTTCCATACTTTAAGGTTTTGTGCACCAGTTCTAAATGATGGCTAAACATGGTGCACACCAGTTTGTATTGACTATGCCATTGTCAATTGGTTTAATTGCATGTTGTCCCTAGGGTAAAGTAGCACCCCAAGCCTTACCACAACCATGTTCCAAGCAGTCCCTGGTGACCATTGATACCCCCTCTTCCTCAACTATGTCCCAATCCAAGAATCTCTGGCATACAATGGCACCTCCTTTCACAATCTCTCTGTCCAAGTAGTCCCATACAATCAGTGTAATGCCAAATTGCCCTCTGCCCTAAGCTAAGTAGTCCTATGTGTTCAATAGCAACCCTTTCTCTGCCCAGCCCCAAGTCTAGTAGTCCCTGGAATCCACTGGCACCCCCAACCTTGACTCTGCCTCAATTCACATTGTCCCTAGAATCCAGTGACACTCCCTTCCTCACTCTGCCCCAAGTCAAGCAGTCCCTGACATTCAGTGCCACGGTCTATGTTCACCCTGCTCATCCAAGTAAGTCCCTGTTGTCCTGCAGCACCCTCTACCTTGCCCTGCCCCAAGCTAAATAGTCTCTGACATCCAGTGGCATCCTCATCTCTCTTCACAGTTCAATGCCAAGTAGTCCTAGGCAGCTAGTGTAAACTTCACCCTCACTCCACCCCAATCTAGGTAGTCCCTCTTGTCAAGTGACATTTGCCTCCTTCACTCTTCCCAAAGCCAATTAGTGCCTGGTATCCTGTTGTACTTAACTTGCTCACTGTTCCCTATTACAATCAGTCCCTGGTGTCCAGTGGTACCTTCTTCCATAGCCTGCCACACCCTGGTGTCCAGTGGTACCTTCTTCCATAGCCTGCCACACCCTGGTGTCTAGCATAGTCCCCTCAGAGATGGTGATTGCACAAACCCACTAATCACCAGCTGACATCTGAATTCAATTCCTGAAATTATGAAATAGATGAAAACATGTACTTTTCATTATCATAGACTGTGATGAAACATACATGCTTTTGTTCTATGAGTAGTGCTACATTTTGTTTGGTTAAGGCTGATTGTTTTGTTATGTAAATTAAAAATTCTTCAATAAAGTTTACTTAATAAAAAAGTCACACTTTTGTTCATCTATTTCACAACTGTTGTGATATGATTCAGATAACGTCTGACTGAAGAGGTGAGTGGAGGGGTTGTACCAGTTGTCTTTTGGGGCGATTAGTTGACAGTTTTGAGGTCTGTTGGTTCAGTGGAACCAAAGTTAGTTCTCAGTGTCAGCCTCAATTGGGAGGGTGAAGGGAAGAGAAGTGTATGTGTGGTGGGGGCTATTTTCCATTTTTTTCTTTAATTGAACTCACATCCTGACACTGGGAGCCCATCCTGATGTCAGAATGTGAGGAGGAGTAGATAGGCTGCTGAAAATACAAGTTGTCCTTCGACTTGTGCAGTTTTGCACGCAGGGTTGATTACTGTAACTCATGTTAACACATCCCCTAAAGTCACCTTACTGCAAAATTAAACCACTTTGGGGGCAGAATACTGCCTATCCAGACTTTATATAATCATCACCAGAATTTATAAGAGTTACACAAATGGCTGGAAGAGCCAAACTATCCAAACATATGGTTTTATGATCTGACCCCCCTAGACATGTAGCCACTTTCCCAGGATATAGAAATTCAGTAAATTTTTATATTATTGAAGTTAGTGAGGTGTGAGCTAATACTGCCCCCTCTACAAAAAAACTCATTCATAACTGTTACTATTCATCTATGACCACCTTTCTCTAACAGGGAGGCAGTATAGCACAGTGGTTTAAGGCTCTGAGCTGAAAATCTGGAGACCTGGGTTTGAATCCCACAGCCCCACTTGCCTACTGTGTGGCCCTGAGCAAGTCACTTCACTTCCCTGTGCTCCCAGGTTGCACCTGTAAACAAGCTTTTAGCTTAGTGTGTCTCACCTGGTTAAACAATTGGAAAAAAAGGTGCATTTTTCACATCCCCTTAATGCTCAAGTAGTTTTATTATATATCACCCAAAACTGCATATGTATGACATCAATTTAAATATTTATGTTTATGTAAAGGCAGAACGCCTAACAATAAAAAACATCTATCTGCTAGTTTTAATATTTACTTTCATATGACCATATCAAGTCTTTGTTTTGCTACTTATTTTAGGTGTTCGGTGACATTAATGGCATTAATCCCATACATGGTGACATAAATACAGCTGTAGAGAAACATGTAAATGCACTTGACAACATCTTGGAAACATCATCTGTGAATGAGCTCAGAGAAAGAAGAGGCAAAACTGCATGGGGTAAGTATTTTTGTGTCACACAATGAAATGACTGAAAGATAACCCCCTTCTCTATATTACCATACGAAGACTACCTTGCTATTTACTTTGAATCTACATTGAAATGCTAAATAATGTATTAAAACACTAGAGAGGCTGGCCCATTGGCATAGTGGTTGGATTTCTGTCTGCGACACCAATGACCGGGATTCAGGAATGGACCTGGGTCGCCGGAGGGCTGGCCCGTGGGGAAGAAGGATGGAGCATCCAGAGACAGATCTCCTGCTCCTCCGGGGGGGGAAGGTGGAGATGCATACTGGCACCCTGCTAGCCCCTGCTGGAGGCTAGAGGCACAACAGGATGTCAGGATCCAGTGCAAGAAGGGGACAGCAGATTTCGGCATTGCCTTGATGTCAGCTTGCCAACCCTAGGGAGAATACCAGGAGGAAAAATCACTTAGCACCTACCGGATGATAGCTGCCAGGTTCTGGTATCACTGAAGCCCTCCAGTGAGCCATCCCCCCACCTCAGCAGCATCCCTGGGACCTAAAAGAGTGCACTAGGTAGCCCCTCACTGGTGCCTTCCCTCTCAGAGGAGGGGGACCCACCTGGTGAAGGGATGCACTTGGATAACCTAGGGACTGGCTGTGATCTGAGAATAGCAGGAGATGGACTCGAATGAGGTCAGTAGGGATTAGCCGGGAGCCTCAGGTGGGCCTGAAGGAGTGGGGGATGCTGGAGCTGTAATGAGCAAAAACAGATAATGAAAAACAAACAAACACTAGAGAGGTAGACCTAGTCAGTGGTCCAATTATGACTTTTTTTCATTAACTCCTTTTTTCTACAGTAAAATGTATGTGTCTGGGTAGGGAGGTTCAAAATATCAAAATCCTGTATATAGCCCCCACCACTGTAAATACTTGACTTAATATTATATTAGCAACCAGTCAGTTTGATATTTAAGCCAACAAATACTCTTGAGGGTTTTGGTATGAGACATTCCCCCATAGCTGTTAATAGTCCCAAGAAAAATAATCTGTTTTTTTTATGTCACCTTCTAGGCAAACTATGTTTGTATCCACTTTAGAATCCAGAAGACATAGGGAATGCTGCTTTAATTTCAGGAACAAATGGAGATTTAAAAAAACAGAGAGTCATATTAGATAAAGATGACCAAGATGTTATCCACAGGAAGGTTAAGCAACAGGCTTAGGACCACTCTGTGACCAAGTGGTGGATGTGGGATTAATATCAGGGTCTTTGGGTTCATGGCTCTGCACACTAACAATAGGCCACACTGCCTTACAATCAAAAAGCATAGGACTGTAATGAATGGAGAGTGCATTTGATCTTAATAAATTCCAAGACTATGGATTTTATGGTTCTTTTAAACCAATGTACTTTGTAAGTTGCAACTTTTAAATGTGTGCATGAAGTCCCTGTGAAGTGTGCCAATTCAAACTTGGCAGAGTTTTTGCAAATCCCCACATCAAGAAAACTGTGCAAACACATCACCATTTCCATGACTTTCTGTGAATGTCTACACTTCTCTCCATTTTCTTTCCCACAAAGTACACACTTTGTAGTGTGGTAGCTTGGCACAGATGAGCTTGATTGGTGTCTCAGTTCAGAGAGGTGGTTGCTACTATAAAAGGTTTGCAAGACTTAGCAAGCATTGTCATTGTTTGTTTGTCTTTTTACTGCTGTATTAAAGTTTATGGAACAAGCTAAATCAATCCCATTCCACAAGACTACGGGGATGGCTAAGGGGCAACATTAGGAAATATTTTTTCAAGGAGAGGGCAGTGGATGCATGGACCGGCCTTCCTGAGGCAGTCATGGAGTCAAAAACAGTGGGGTAATTCAAGAATGCATGGGACAGACATAAAGCAATTCTAGTGGGGGGAAGGAGGAAGTAGGCTGTTGGTTAACAAGGAACTGCAGCTTATCCAATAGGTGGGGAAATGGGTAGACTGGGTGGGCCAAGTGGCCCTTATCTGCTGTCAAAGTCTATGTTTCTGTGTTTCTTTTAGCCTGAGCCTTAATTAGTTCAAACACAGTTTTCGTGGTCTGGTGATATCGTTTATCATTTGACTGTGGATTTCATTAAGTCTGGGAAGCACTTTAGCTCCTGGTGCTTTTATATAGCTTAATACTTACTGTCATATTGCTCTAAGCAGAAACCTGTGGATATAGCATATTAAGTGAAGTCGATATAAACTAAACTACACTACCCAAAGACTGTCTATTATTTACAGCAAAAGGAAAACAGTTATATGAAATAGGCAGCAATATTAATTCAAAGGGGAGCAGAAGACATAACAGGGAACAAAGAACCAGTAACTATAGAGAAAGAGATAGCTAGATAGATAGATAGATAGACATATTGATAGATAGATAGATAGATAGATAGATAGATGGATAGATGGATAGCTAGATAGATAGATAGATAGATAGATAGATAGATAGATAGATAGATAGATAGATAGATAGATAGATACAATAGCTAGCTTGCTAGCTAGCTAGCTAGATAGATAGATAGATAGATAGATAGATAGATAGATAGATAGATAGATAGATAGATAGATAGATAGATAGATAGATACAATATATAGAATAGTGGATGGGTTACCATCCACAACCAGGCTGTGTTTCCATTGAGGTTGTTGATGACATCATAGAGACCTCGAGAGCAAAGCTAGATAGATAGCTAGATAGATAGATAGATAGCTTGATTGAAGAGATCATGCAGTGTGACATCGTGGTGAGAACATTTGTCCATTAGCAAATTTATTTCTGCTTCAGTTTGGGGCCCATTAATTTAATTCAATTTTGACAATCTATCAGAACCACTTCAGGTCCAAAATTCAGTAATTGAAATGAATAATCTACTAAAAGGGGTTAAAGCTGTGGGATCAGCAATGAGTGTTTGTTTCATCTTAGTTTCCTATTTGCAGGTGATTTTGGTGTGGTACTCCTGAAGATTGCTGTGTTTGTGGCAGTGTGATGCAGTCTGAAACCACTAAGACCACAGTGGCATAGCCCACTGAGCTAGAGTAATAAATATCCATTGCCTATCTCAAGGCTTATATCCCCTGTAGGGTCCCCTTCATCTCCATGCCAAGTACTACATTCTCCTGGTACATAAAAACAGACAAATTTAATTTAGGGCATTATATTGCCCTGCTCAATAATTTACTGTCTGTCTGTCTCTCTGTCTGTCTGACTGTCTGTCTGTCTGTCTATCTATCTGTCTATCTACCTATCTATCTATCTATCTATCTATCTATCTATCTATTGTATCTATCTAATCCAACTGTTTTCTAGATTTTGGCAACTTGTGTAACTGATTTATCTCACCCTGGTCCTGAGGGTAGGGGAAGGGTGGGATCAGGGTTACTTTATTCCAGTTTTTAATATGTTGATATTGTATGATGTATGTAAGCAATAATGCCCGACAGGGTGGGCGGTATTGCCCATACTGCCCACCCTGGAGGGCATTATTGCATTTAGAAAATGGGCACTGTAAAAAAACCTAAGTTTGATGGAAAATTATTAATAAAAAAGTGAGTATATTAAGTTTTGTAATAAAATAGTTCCTCCGCCTGCATAGGAATGATTTTTATGGGGAAGATGGTAAGGAGTTTTGTCCTATGGGAGATGTTGCAGTAAAAAAAAAAATAAAATATAATAAAGAAAAGCTGGTTGGAACTGGAAGCACTGATGGCGCTATAACTGAGAGGAGGCGGTACTTTCAGTTTCCGTGTAACAACTCTGCAGGTCAGTGAAGTTTTTTTAGCGGACAAGAAAATGTGGAAGGAAAAGCGCTGTTAATTGAGAGTGCGCGTGGGCGGAAGCGAGAGACAAGTATATAACAGACAGACGGCCCGGAGAGTAATGAAAATACCACTGGCCAGACATACAGTGCTGTCGCGTTTACCTCAGTTGGCAACTCTGCAGGTCAGTGAAGTTTTTTTTTGGCGGACAAGAAAATGTGGAAGGAAAAGCGCTTGTTAGTGAGTGCGGGCGGCGTGGTTGTTCAGGCTGCATTTTTAAAGTTCTCCAGTCCTCATTGCCTGCCATAATTACTGGAGTTGTTTCTGTTTTCTTTTTGTTTTGTTTTACTTCCCGGTCCTTGTTACCTTCACAACTGGCACACGGGGTTACAATAAAGCAGGAGGCTTTGAGTATGGGCAAGCAGTCAGGAACGTACGTGATGTACAATGCTGTTAAATAACTAAGAAAAAGGAAATAAAATGCTTTACAAGTGCAGTGTATGTGATAATTTTTTTGTACACCCTGGTTCTCGTGTGTGTGTGTGTGGAATGGGGGGATACTCAGTTTCTCTCACTAGCTGGTAAAAAAAAATGGCGGCTGTTTCAAATTGTGTGCCCAGTTGCTCAGCCAATGCTGAAGTCAGCTGGGCACAAGGATATTTGGCTTGGCATGAGGCAGGTTTACACTGGGACTTTTTATTTGGTGGGCATCTATTGAAAGTTAATGTACCCCTGAGGAATGGGTACCAGCCAATCAGATGCCTCCAAATAAAAAGCCCATTTTCTAACATACTATTAATGCATGGCCCTGTACCTGTAGACTGTTCTTAGATGCTGAGGGTAGGGTATATGGCAGTGTGGGTGGAACTTTGGCATAAAATCCCTAATAGCACATTTTGAAACTTTGTGGACAATGTGTTTACATCTCTACAGTATTACTAACCTTTGTGCAGTAGCAATCCTAATAAGCATTAACATAGTTTTTTTTTTTTGGCCACAGACTTCCTTAATTTTTAAGATGTCAGTTAGATGTTTTGGTCCAGTAATAGCCACTGGTAAGCAATTTAAATCACAGATTGTGTTGTGTAACAAATAATGGGACCTACTTGGAACTGAACCCAGGCCCCAGAAATACCATCTCAGTGCTCTAACCACTGAGCAACACACTCACATGGTTGGACCTGAAGTTCCCTGACAGACTTCCTTTCTCTGTTATTGCATATTGTTAAACTAGGAATAATCAAGTTGACATTTAGATGCATATTTAATGGTTAGGGTCAACCTGCTTATGAATTAAGTGACCCTGATAAATAGGGTCACTCATGCAATGTAATTACCATTCAATGTGTTAGTCTATTTGTTCTGTATGTATATGTATATTTTATCTATTACTGCTCACTGTAGACTATGTTTATCTTGCTCTCTTGTAACTCTGTACATTGCCCCTCTTGTTGTTATGTACCTTGTTTGAACCTGTATTTTCATTGTACTCTCCCGGGTCGTAGCTGAAAATAGGCATACAGATTGTCTAGTGTACATACCTGGTCAACAAAAGCTAAATAAATAAATAAACCACCACAGGCAGACATTCACAAACTTCATAATTCATACTTGTGAATAACGGAGTTCCATAAACCATGGTTCTATGTCACGCAAAGTCGTGCAAAGCCACACAAACTCACTTTGCACAGCGTTAACCACCAGTAAGTATAAAAAATAAAACATGGGGATGTGTGCCAGGAACTCAGATTATATGCACACTCTCAGTGTGTGATGCCCAGATTAACCCCCCAGGCATCACCCTCAGGGTTTATGGGGCATTGCACACCTCAGGTGTGCATAAAATTCTCATTAACCACACTTACCCACACTTACCCTTGTATTATTCTATATTTTTAGAAACAGTATACAAAAAAAAACATCTAATTCTTATCTTGATTATTCCTTGATTAGTCCTACTTGCAAGATATACATACCAGTGAAAGAAAGTGTGGCTGAGAACCTCAGGTCCAACCATGTGAAACTGTAGCTGAGTGGGTAGAGAACTGGGACAGTATTCTGGGGACCTGGATTCAATTCCCAGTAGATCACGTTATTTCTTTCTCACTACAGTTTATGATTTAAATTGCTTAGCGGTGGCTAACACTGCACCAAAAAACATATAATTGTCATCTTGATTATTCCTAGTTGCAGGATATGCAATACCAGAGAAAGGAAGCGTGTCCAGAAATGTTAGGTCTAACCATGTGAACCTGTCGCTCAGTGGTTAGAGCACTGGGAAGGTATTCTGGTGGCCTAGTTTCCATTCCCAGTAGGTCACATTATTTCCTTCACATTACAATGACTTACTTCTTAAGAAATTTAACTTAACTTCATTTACTCATGGCTCTCAAACCCCTATGGAAAGCAGGAGGTGACTCCTAAAATACTTTTTGTAGGCCCACTTCATGTCTGTGAAAAGCCAGAAGGACTCCTGCAGAGGGGGACACAGCAGTCCATCATTGGACTGATATGTACCATAATCAGAAACAAAGTACAGCTCACCCACTGGGAGTAATCCTGAAAAATAGGCTGCAGACCAGAGGTCATTAAACATATTTTATTGCTGTAAGGTGGCGCATGGAAATGACACTGAACAAAATGTACTGTGAGGTATCCCAGTGGTTCGGTTTTGGATCTTCATCACAGGGTGGGCTTCAGAACTGTTTGGCAGCCCTTTTATACCTATTACAGCTGCTGGCATCAATACTGATTAGATAGGATGTCTTACAGTTATTGGCAGCTGTTTTCTAAGGTAACACAACTTCTCATTTCCTTACATTTAAATATACCCCACCACCATAAATAATCACCCACAACCATATTTGTTTTTACGTATCAGAGAATAATCGGGGGGAGGAGCAGGAAGAGAACTAATGTGTTTAAGGGATAAGAGCTCATAAATACAAACAATCTAAGGAAACCATATGCAAAATTAATTCAGCTGTTACTTCTTAGTAATTTATCAGTTAAATCCATATTAAATGAATAATGCACAAAGATGTTTATTATGTTCTTACTAAAAAAAAAAGATTCTAAGTCAATATAGAAAGCATTAAACCACAAGAGAGCATGGGTCTACTTGAGCATTAATCCATGCTGGGGGGGGGGGGGCATGAGCCACAGGCCGAGTGCCTCCAACTACCCAGGCGTGGATTAATTCTCAAGAAGACCCACGCTCTCAAGTGGGTTAATGCATTTGTAACATGGCAAGCGTGCGCCCTCACAGAACGATACTGTGGTGATTTTCAAGTGCATTGCACAGAGGTAGAGGTGGCTTCTGCTCTGGACACTGGCCTCCTCCCATCCCCCCGCACACACAGTGCTGCTCCCGATAGTCTGCCCCTGGGATACAACACTCCTCCGGTCCCCCCGCTGTCTTTTAGGAAGATGGACTTTGCTATAACAGATTAAAATTTTTTCACTGCTGCATCACGACCTAACTTAAATAACATGGCAAGTGGGACCCTCACAGCATGACTGCGGCAACTTTCAAGCGCGTTGCACAGAGGCAGCTCCTGCTCCGGATGACTGACACACACACACACACACACACACACACACACACAGAACTGCTCCCAATAGCCTTGACCATGTGACACAACACTCCTCCAGTCCTCCTGCACACAGTACCACTCCTGATAGCACTGTCCCCGTGACACAACACTCCTGCAGTTCAATTGGCCAGCTGGCTAACTCTGCCCCATTGCACTATTAAACACTATTACTCCCCTCTCCGCCC
The DNA here is from genome assembly GCA_016271365.2 of Neoceratodus forsteri. Taxonomy (NCBI): domain Eukaryota; kingdom Metazoa; phylum Chordata; order Ceratodontiformes; family Ceratodontidae; genus Neoceratodus; species Neoceratodus forsteri. The sequence goes on from CM057456.1 coordinate 189,072,749, forward strand.
CATCTTACTTAGCTTCACATGTGCTTAGATGCATGTTTGCTGTTTGACTGTGACTTCTTTGGGTTGTTTTCTCTTTTTTCTGTTGACACTGTCAAGTGTGCTTTTGATACTGCTGCCCCCAACCCCCCGAAACAGCGCTCATGCTGGATACCAACCATGGATTAATTTTTCCATGTGTGGATTACTTGGGAATTAATTCATGGTCAGCTACTGACTTTCAGCCAATACGGGCATTCTTTGCTCAAGAGACAATGCTTTTTAACTCTCTAGTGGCTATAATGATATTGTATCTCAAACTCTCTAAAGTTAAAATTCCTCACATGAAGAAGACACTGCAATCTCCCAGTGTAGTGGTGATATGCAGTGCTCCCAGTATTCCTGTGTCCTTAAAGAGAAAAGGTATTTAGCCAGATGTAAGAAGAGAGATAAATTGTGTTGAAAAGATTACATATAATTCTAAACATATTTCTAGCAACCAAGAACTATTTACTATCAGCATCCATCACTCCAAATAACCAAGAAAAGGCTTTAAGTCACAACTTTCATTTAGTTCCATTGGAGTCAGGGACTGGAGAGTGAAAATCAAAAGTCTCTTTGTAGCTGCTGCTGCAGCTCATCACCCCCCCCCCCACACACACACACACCCTACACTAACACACTCAAGAGGCATAAATGTATGCCCTGTGGGATCACACAGGTCTGAAATGTATGACTTCCCACAGGCCTGAAATGTATGACTAGAATTCTATATTGTGAATTATTGCTTAAGTTATGCACCTGGGGCCCGATTCTAAGACACGTCGCAACTCGTGGGTGTATGCGTGTTGCGACATGCACCACTATGCCAGGGACCTTGCACCCTAATCCAAGACAGGCAGGGGCCCCAGCACTTAGGTCCTGTGACTTGCAGCAGCCACGGGGTTGCGACACGGGAATGGCGCAATGGACCTGGATGCCACAAGCTGCCAACTGCAAAAAACAGCCCCTCTGAACCCCCCCCAGCCATGAAAAAAGCCTGCAAACCCACATAGGTCATGGGGGTGTCAGCTGTTTGGCAGAGGTGCAAGGATGGCACCGGAAACATGGACCTGGGTGCTGGCACATGGCACCCTGGTATTGGAATGGGGGGCATCACAGAGATGGGGGGCCATGGGGCTCAGCTATTTGCATGATGTGGCACTGCGGTGGAGGCAACTGCTGTTTGGTTAGGACAGATGCCCCTTAGACCAGCTAACAGCTGATCTAACCCTACAGTGCTGCAGTGTGACTTAGAATAGCTTAATGGGATTACAGGAGCTGCCCTTTCAGAATAGGGCATTGCTGCTGCTGTGTCCCCCCCTTCTACTGTGCTGTAGGGCTGTGGCTGGTGGAGGTTCCCTTGGGTGCCGGCCACCTCGTGTAATCGCAACCAGCGTAACGCATGTCGCAAGGTGTGACTTGCGCCATTGGGTTTAGCACAAGTCACCTTGTGACATGCATAACCCATTTTAGAATGAGGCCCCTTGTTCACAAGCTATCTGGTGAACAGAATGCAGAAGGTAAAGTAAAGAGGGGTGCACTCGGGCTGCCATCCAATAACTGATGGTGTACCCCAGGGCTCTATTTTAGGCCTGCTACTATTCACCCTCTTCATTAATGACATTGGTCAAAATTGTGGCACAGGGAACTTAATTCTGTATGCAGATAACACTGTGGTATACTGGAGTGACCCTCAATCTAGTGCCATTTCTGCAAGCTTAGTTGCCTGTCTTAACTCCCTAGAAAACTGGTTTGCATCCAGTTCATTATTTCTGAATAACAAAAAGACCAAGGCTGTCTGTTTTGGTACCAATCATCTGGGCAAGCATAGGCAACACCTGTTGCCGTTCCACACTGCGTCGGGGTCACAGATAGAAGTCATCGACAAGATTAAGTACCTTGGTGTCTATTTAGACCAAGAAATGTCCTTTAAACCACATTTAGAGAATGTCAACAAGACCATACACTGGAAACTTTGCCTTCTTTGCAGGCTGGGTAACTCCTTGACTTATGACTCAAGGACTGCCATAGCAAAGTGCACGCTACTCCCCACCCTACTTTATGGTGCGCAGCTTCTACTCTTTCTTAGATATGATGAAAACCACAAATTGACAGTTCTACGTAATAAGATTACTCATTTTACAACTCGCTGTCCTCCTTGGAGACACCACTATGAGGTCCTTCCTGACTTAAATTGTCCCTCCCTGGAATTCAGGCTCTCCTATCCCCTACTCTGTCTCACCTACAAACTTTCCAATGTTTACGCCACCCCCCAAACCTGGTAGGCTTGCTAAACCCTAAGGTTTTTCAACAAAACCTTTGGTCCTCAAGTAGCAACCTACTTGAAATTCCACCGGTATGCACCAACTTAAGTAAATGATCCTTTAGGTACTCGGCACCCTACTACTAGTGCTTGCTCCCAGAGAACCTGACCAATAGCTCAATGCTAGAAGGATTCAAGGATGGTCTAATGGTGCACATGCTGGAATGATGCCACTGCAGCTGCTAACATTGAACCACTACCCTTTCCCCTTGAGGTATGCTTCTGTGCACTGGTTCCTATTCTAAGTGAGCTTTTATGGTTACAGAGAATTGTAAGACCCTCTGGAAGTCATGACCTGGACTATTTATTTTTATGTCTGTTGTCTACACCATGCACTATCCATTGCTTCCCACAGATTAATGCTGTTGATTACTATATGGCTTTCCTTTATGACTAATTAGTACTGTGATTATACTGTTACTAGGTATCCATCTCTGATGTGTTCCTCTGTTCTTGATTGTGTAAACTGTTGTACTATGTATGCTATATGTAACTAATTCTGGGTCGCCCCTGAAAAAGGGACCTCTGATCTCAGTGGGTTTAAGCAGTTACCAAAATGCTATAAATAAATAAATATTTATACATCTACTGTAGGTAAGAAAAACTATGAAGGCAAAATACTACCTATAAACATGGAAATTACTGAAACTCAACAAGAAATGGACCTGTGGATAATGATCAACAACAAATTTGAAAGGGAACAACAGTGCAGGGGAAGCAGTTAGGAAAGCAAATAAAATTATGGCATGCATCCAGATGAATTTCCTTAGCAGACTGAGAGATATTGCCTGCCCCTTGAGCAGATCCCTAGTCAGATGCCAGCTTGAGAACCATGCAATATTGTGGTCCATGTACAGCATCTGAGAAAAGATACAGAGGATTGTGTATGTGCAGCCATAAACAACACACCTGTGTCTGAATCCAGAGGTATCCATGGCAACCAGGAACCTTGAGAGCAATGCTTGAGAGGACTTCTGATTACCATGGATACCTTGAGGTTCAAACACAAGTTTGTCTGTGTATGGTTGCCCATACACCATGTTGTTCAAGAGTATGGACAACCATACGTTTAGGATGTTTGTTTCTCGCTACTTTGTTAGTTTAAAAGACCCAATTTCAGTGAATGTGGCACTCAGTTACACAAACTTTCCCCTTTTCTCTGTCCTTGTCATATATTTGGCTCCTGCACTTACTTGAACAGGCTACCTGTTCAGCTGTCAGCGTCAGACTGGTGTGATACACAGTCTCACTCTCTCATAAATGTACTGTGTCCTGTCCAGTGACAATGACTACTCCTGTCTCTCCCAGAGTTGTGTAGTTTTCCAGCCTACCACTGCAAATGTACCTGATCAAGTGGATAATCTCAGATTGTGGACCAGGTGTTCTTCAGTGATGGCAGGCACAGGTGACAAGGTTTGATGTTGTTGTGCTGGCTATTACAGCACAACAACATTGCAATGTCACTACTGCAGTACAACAGTGCTGTTCCAGGCATGGATTTCCATGCTGAACAAAAGGATTGGGAAGATGCAAAGGACATGACAAAAGTATTTGAAGTCTTGGAAAACATGGAATCTGAGGCTGACTGGCAGAACATGGACTGTTCTCTATGGGATGTAAGAAGGCTCTGGGGAAGTATGATTACATTATTAAATAAAAAAGGATAACACCATCAAACCAAATATAGATTTTCAGGATGTACATGGATGACAGGACTAGTAGACATTCAGGGCCCGATTCTAAAACAGGTTACGCATGTCGCAAGGTGACTTGCACCAAACTCAATGGCACAATTTGCACTTTGCGACATGTGTTATGCCATTTGCTATTTCAAAATGTGGCCTGTGCCATGGCATGGGTGGCCTGCGCCCAAGCAGACTTCCTCCAGCCACAGTCCCTACGGCACGGTGGAAGGGGGGGTTATGGCAGCATCTGTGCCCTATTCTGAAAGGGGTGGCTGCTGTAACCCACTTACTCCATTCCAAGACACACTGCACCACTGCAGGATTAGACAGACAGTTAACTGGTATAAGTGGCATCTGTCCTTGCCAAACAGCAGTTGCCCCCCCTGCAGTGCTGCAATATGCACACAGACGTGCCCCACGGACACCCCCCATCACATAGATGCCCCCCCAATTCTGGGGTGCCACCCACGGGCACCCGGGTCCATTTTCTGTGATGCCATCCTTGCACTTTTGCTACACTGCAAATCCCCCCATAATCCCCAGAGACTTGCATGCTCATTTCAGGGATGGGGGACATGGGGGGGGCTGTTCCCTACAGATGGCGGCTTGCGGCACCCAGGTCCATTGTGCCATTCCTGTGGCACAAGCCTGCGGCTGCCACAAGTCACAGGACATAAGTGCCGGGGACCCTGCCTGTCTTGGAATAGAGCACAGGGTCCCTGACATAGCGGCGCATGTTGCAACGTGCATACGTCTGCGAGTTGCGACATGTGTCTTAGATTCGGGCCCCCAATGTCTTTGAAAGGAGAAATATTCCAGACAAGTATCAGGATGAACTACTTCACAGAATTAATAAGGGACACAAAGAACATACCTCCAGAACAAGTTGTATAAGCAGAAACTGTTTCTGCATTAAAGTTCAAACTACATAAGTACCCTGAAGAACAAGAATTGGCAAAAGCCGCAATGTTTGCTTGTGTTGTTGTTTCATATGTACAGTAGGTTATGTAGATATAAGTTAAGGAGAAGAGATAATTTTGGTTGAAGGGTAATGGATGTGTGGTCCTGTGGTTATCACTGAATATATGCAGAGCTATATGGATGACAGTGAATGGTTTGGGTGGTATGTGAGTGAAAGCTCATATGTGAGGAGTCTGAAGGTAACATGCATTTGTGGAGGATCTGTGAATGTGTAGGGTCCTATGGGTAGTAGTGCATGTGTATAGGGGGCTGTGGGTGACAGTGAATGTGTTGAGGTGTCTGTGGGTGCCAATACACGTGTTTGGATGGTTTAGGAGTGAGAATGCATGTATTTGGGCAGGCTAGGGATGATTGTGCTAGTGTCTGCAGATCTGTGAGGGAGAGAAATCATGCATGCATGTGTGTGGCAATGAGAAGACATGTTTAGGAGGGTCTCAGGATGACAGCATATGTGAGTGTAGGTCTGTGGTGACAGCGCATGTGAGTGGGTACATGTGTGTGGGTAGGAGTGAACAACATTGCGTGTGCATGGAGGTGTGATTAGGACATTCCAGTTATGAGGAGGCTGGTAGAGCAGCAAAGCATTCTTGAGCCCTTAACAGCAGACCTACTGTATGCAGCCATATATTCTGCAGCAGGTCAAGAGGGGTAGTAAATGAGAAGGGTCACCTGCACTCAGAATATCAGGTGCCTCCAGTTAAAGCAAGTGGTGTTCAATGAATCCAAAAGAGAATGAATCAACGCACACTAGCGAGGTTTAAAACAAATGCTTTTTGTGTTTTTTCAAAATAAAATACACCAAGCCATTACTGAAAAAAACACCTCAGCATTTCACCATAACACAGGCTTATTTAGGGAGTGGACATTTCTTGTTATAGGTCTCTCTTTCTACAGTTTAAATCTAATGTGAAATACCCAAATTTCTGTATTTAAAGTAAGTCTCCAAAATATGCATGTTGTATTTCATTATTTCTTTGTGATGTTTGCAATTTAAAAATTAATTAATATTTAGAAAAGACCTACACGTTTATCAAACAATAGACAGAAAAGAATGATATTTAGAAAGAATTTTAAAAAAATACATCTTTAATTATTTTTCTAATTTTTTGCAATTTTTACAATTCCTTGATCTCTAGAACAGACATACAAGTTCACCAAATCCTAATAATGGGGGGAAAGGTGCCCCCCCAAAATGGTATATTAAATGGATCCCTAAAATACAGGTGTAGCAAATCAAAACTTCCCTGGCAAAGTTGATGCAAGGTCAGTAACTTTATGCTCTACATACTGTAGCATGGTGACGTTTCTGACTGCCACCACCTTTGCTTGGCAAAGATTTTTTTGTATAGCTTTTTACACTTTCAGTAGCATGTCGGTCCCATCCCTACTTCCCACTGGTAGGTAACCACCTCCGCAATACCTTACCTGGAGTCAGCCAGATGGTCGATTCTGGGTGACTTCAATGCCTGGATCGAAACCTAATATTTGCAGTTTGGTTATGACTTCCTCCAGTTGATGTCCTCACTGGGCCTTGCACATGCTGTTGCTTCTGTTTTTCTCCCTTTTCAGGATGCTCTCGTGGGGATTCAATTCTGGGGGTGGGGCAGAGGGGTGAGAGAAGGTCTAGAGGGGTTATATATGGGGAGAGGGTTGAGGTGGGTGCAAGGATGGTTGGGGTTTCACTGTTTATTCTCTTTTCTTATATACTGTATTGTAGTATGCAATATTCTTCTGCAGATATATATATATATATATATATATAGCATTATTATGTGTTTAAAAGTTTAATAAAGTATATTACATTTCAAAAAATAGCTGTTGCTTCTGCAACCCACAGCCACGGTCATGCCTTGGACTTAGTGTTCTCACTGGGGCTTGAGGTCTCTGATCTCTGGATTGATCCTGTCATTTGATAGGATCATTGCATGGTGAGGTTTTTGTGCAGGGCTCCCCCGTTGGTCCCTCACCTGTGGAGATTGTTAGCTACTGCCCTTTAAATGGATTGTCTCCAGATGGACTGATGGCAGTAATAGATCTGGTGCGAGTGTTGTATGTCTGATGGGAGCAGGTGAGGTGGTTGCAGCCTGTAATGAGGCTGTCTCAAAGGCACTCAACTCTGTTGCACCAGTCTGTGTATGACCCAGATCTTCTCACTTGTGACCCCCATGGTTTGATGGGGCTGTCAAGGAGATGAAGATCAGGGGCTGGAGGTTGGAGCATTGCTGGAGGAGGACTTGATCTGAGAGGGTACAAACTGGCTTTAAAACTTCACTATGGTGAATATCAAAGGGCAATCAGCCGTAAGAAGGCAGAGTTGCTGTCTAGGGAGATTGCTGCAGGGAGGAACAGACCAGCTCTGCTTTTTCAGACTATGGACAGGATTCTTCATCCTGCCTGTCTACAACCAAAAAAAGTACCTTCAATCACTCAGTGCAAAGATTTTGTTCTGTTCTTCTCTGACAGGGTGTCCTCTATTAGGGCTGGGATCTCCCCAACAGGGCACTTGTGGCCCTGCAGTGGCAAGTTGTGTGTGTCCAGCGGCACTCCTATTGTTTGGAATGAGTTCAGGATGGTAGAGGTGGCTAAGGTTTGCAAGGTGATTTTGAAGCTGTGGTCCACATACTGTGAACTGTACCTGGGACCGACTTGTCTCTTAATGGGATGTGTTGAGTCCTTTGATCCAGTGTTCACCAAGATTATCCAATGTTCACTTTCAGAGGGCTGTTTTCCCAGTATCCTAAAAGAGGCACTGGTGATACCCCTCCTTAAGAAACCATCTTTCAACCTCAACATCTTGGTGAATTATAGACCTATCTCTAACCTCCCATTTTTGAATAAGATTGTTGAGAAAATGGTAGTGCTGCAGCTCGAGGCACACCTTGCAGCCTATGACATCTATGAGATCTTTCAGTTGGGATTTAGGTCAAGACAGCCCTGAAATGGCATTACAGTGCAAAATGATCTCCTCAGGGCAAGGGATAGAAGGGAGTGGTTGATTCCTGTTCTCCTCTATCTCTCCTCAGCATTTGACACTGTGGACCACGTAGTGTTGCTGGATCACTTAGGGAGTTCTGTGGACTCACTAGTACTGTCATCAACTGGTTTGAGCCATTTCTCACAGGCAGGTCACAGAGGGTGGTGATGGGAAATCTCTCATCCTGCCCAAAGCCCTGGCCTTATGGAGCTCCTCAGGGTTCAGTCCTGTCACCTGCATTGTTCACAGTGTACATGCTTCCCCTGGCTGAGATCATTAGATGGTACAGCCAGGGGTTTTTACTGCTATGCAGAAGACACCCAGATGTACATGTCATTTGCACTAGGGACAGATGTCGCTGTGGAGGTGCTAAACAAATGTCTGACCCAAATACAGGACTGGATGTCCTCTAACTGGCTGAGACTCAATCCTGACAAGACAGAGGTACTAGTGATTGAGCCTGGTCATCGTCAGAATGTGGACGCTACTAGGATGGGAACAGGATAATTTTTTGGCCCCACTCTCTTGGCAGCATCCACCAAGGTGAAGCATCTGGATGTTATCCTTGATGACGGATTGACACTTCAGGCCCAGGTGTCATCTATTGTCAGGAATGGTTTTTACCTACTTGTACAGCACTCAGAGCCTCTGGGATAGGGCGCTTAATCAAATAAATTCTTACTCACGCATACTGATTCCCCCACTGCTTGACCCCCATGGCAGGGTCAGAGGAGAGTGGGCCATTCCCCCTCAAGAGTACACATCCAAATGCTCCTAGGTGCCCAGGTGGTGGTGTAGGTTGAAGTCGATGCACAGGGGGTCATGTAGTCCACAGGTCCCTTTTCCTGTTTTTCTCTTAAGTCTTCTTGCTGCAGGAGTGTAAGCACATGGGTGTGGAAGCACGCTCATAATATGACACATGGCCCCTCCCACTAAGTTGCTCGCATCTACACTACCACCTGGTTGTAATCAAAGGCTGAGATGGCTTCCCACCTATTTCAGAAGAAAGGAGAGCAGTCCCTGGGATACTCAATCCACATTTCTCCAGCTGACCCCCAGTGATCCAAATCCATTCCTGAACCCGGGTCATCAACATGGTGGCAGGTGAGGCACTTTTGTCTCAGCACTCCATGCCACTGGGCCAGCTCAAGTATTGTTTTCTAACATTTTTGATGATGAACCCACTGCCACCTACTATGCAACCACTCCCATCCCTGTCCAGCTTTCAGATGTTTAAAACGAATTTCCCCCACCCTAACACCCACCTCCCACTTTCCTCCTCCCCCTTCCACTGTCCCAGTGAAGTTCCTTTAATATGTATATAATTAAGCATGGGCGGGTCGTAAAATACTCTACACTAAACACTATCTGTGGGTACTTCCAAACTACCCTAAATTACCCTACAAATACCCTAAGACAAAATGAGTAATTGGTTAAGGTACGCTAGCTATTACCCTGATCTTTCTACAACCCTATTACCCTACCATGACTATAACAAAATGTGAAAGACTTTGTTTTTGACTGTCCTAAACAGAGAAAACTACTCAAAAGGATCTGTCTTGAGTCAGGTAAGATAGGCACAGCTGCTCTGAGTAAACCTGCTACTGTTTCCAAAATGCAGCTTTTATTCATGTGCCGACCGAACAGCGATACCTGTACCGCGAACAACAGTACAGTGGCACAGTGACAGGTTGCTGTACTGTCACTGTGGGACCCCAGCACTGCTTTTTTGGGGACTTGCATCCCCTCCCCGAATCAACTCCGACATGGAGTTGATTCTATGAATTACGGGGGTGGGGGAGGGGGCAAAGCCATCTGAAAGAAACAAGTTTTTTTGGATGGACTTATGCCGACTGCAATTGCAATCAACATATATATGTTGCTGTAACGTCAGTTGACAACTTTGTTGTCGAACCGGCTTCATGGATCCATTTTTAGTATTACAGCTGTATAAGGCATTCTTCTATAATGCCACTGTGATATGCCCCCGACTTTTCTTTATTAGTGTGTCATTGCCAGCCAGATTGTCTCCAGTAGTCAGTGAAACAGAGAGCCAGTTAACAGTTAAATAAGTAATTTGTCTATTGTGCCATTGGGTGAGGAAGGCAATTACAAGAGGTGCTGCTGCTCTGACTGAGCCTGCTGCTGTTTCCAAAAATTAAACCCTGAGAAGAGTTGAGCTGACTATGCCAAATTCTATTTTGTTTCACCTTTTTTCCACCTTTCCCAGTCCTTCCAGCCAGCCACTTCTTCAGGCCATGCAGTGTTAACCTCCTCTTTGTCTGCCGGGCCATCCCCATTGTCATCCATACCATCCTCACTTCAGTCCACATCCTCAGTAGACCTGGGGTAACCCTTCTGGGGCAATTTCCACTTTTCTGGTCCCACTTACATCCCATATTCATGCAGCCACAGCAGCGTCCTGGGGGCAGGGGCATTCTGCAATGTGTGGTGGTCCACGCCACCTACAACACCTTTTAGCCACCTCTAGGAGCTGCTAGTAAAGTGGTCCAACACTGCCCCACCCTCCTGGGAGGGAAGCTTTCATAGGATGCTCTGAGCCCCTCCCTGTGGGTCTCTGCTTCTAATGCCTGGGCTCGGGGCATGAACCCAGGTCACCAGCATGATGAGCAATCCCCCATCACTCGCCACCACAGAGCCAACTTCCAAATTTTTTAAGGTCGGTACAAACATTGTACTTAAGACAAATGCAATATACAACCATAAAAGGCTACCTAGGGACAGGGTCACCCAGTGGAGCTTCTTCTGGCTTCACCAAGGGCCTCTGAATATACAGGGACAGGAAAAATGTAGTGACTCAGTGTGATTCTATTAACAAATCACAACTGACCACTGGTGTTGTTGCTGCAAGTTTGTAGTACTACGCAGATACAGTCAACTATGCTCTCAGCACCAGCTGAGCAAATCAAGCTTCATTTTTTTAGGTACTGTAGCTGGTAGCTGCTGCCTGCTGGCATTCTTATTTTTTTTTCACATTTCCAGGTTTTTCACTCCACTGATTTATTCAGCCAGAAAATTAAATTATCAAGCCAGCCCAGTTGCACGGAGGGCTGAGGCACCAGTCACGTGCCTTACCTCCTGCCACATCAGTGACCCATGTTCATTTATGAGCATATGTTGCTGGAGGTTGGCCAGGGAGGGAGAGGAACTGCATGTTCTGCTAAATGACTACCACCTGGTGGAGACCTTGTGGTGGTGCAGGTCAAGGAGGACAGTGGAAGGAAGGGCTGTGGGACTCCATGTTATGTGCATGCCTCCACATGCTGGCGCTCCTAAGTGCACCCCAGTGTAGTGGAACATGGGGACAGAAAATGGAAAAATAGGCTGGTGTGAACTAAATGAAGCCCTACCCACTTGCCTCCACCCCGCACTATTGGCCAATAGCCCTGCCTCATCTGGATGTATGTAATCGGGTGAGGGGAGGATGACCCTTCCCTTCCCATCCCGGCCCCACCAAGGGGGGAAAATCCATGAGGGATTTAGGGGACAGTGATCTGGTGAGACAGATACCAGGCAATGTGCATCAGGGACAGAGCAGAGAAAGCCTGCCCACACCAACCCTAAGGAGGGAGAAAAAACATGGATTAAAAAAAATTCATTTTCCCCCATCTGAGTATTTATTTTTCCCAAAATAGAAAAGTAAGCCTGACAGCTGCCTCAGAGCAGGTTGGGTACCTCAGATTAAATTCCAGTTTCCACACTATTTTGTTTAGTAATGTTGTAATTGGGTAGGGTAATTTTAAATTACACAGCTTGTCTACCAGACCCAATTACCCAACCCAATTACACATTACTAATACCCTTGCAGACTGAGTGCAAAAAAGCATTCTAAATACACATGATGTATATGTTTGTTATTGATGTATTGTTATACGTTGAAAACGTAATAAAATCTACGTTTAAAAATGGGGATTAAGAGTGTTCTTCATCTCTGCTTCAACTAGTGAAGTGTTAATAGTTTTCAGTAAGAAAAGACAGACAAAATAAATGTTGTAATTGTTGGTGCTTACTGTTTGCAGGGAGCTCAATGTTCCAAGAACATTTATAAGTTTCAGAACACCGTTCCTTGCAACTTACAATGAGTTCCCTGCAAATAGTAAACACCAAGCATAGCAGTCCTTAGGATTGTCTCTCTTTTCTCACTAAAACCTGTTAACCCTTTACCAGCTGAGGGAGAGATGAGGAATACTAGTAATTACTTGTTACCTGTCTCAAACTACCTGACTCAAGAATTACACTGTTAAGTTGGGCAGGGTAGTACATTACCTGAACTTCCCTGCCCAACCAAAAATAGGTGATATCCACACTATCCAACCCAGCAACCCATCGGATAGCCCATGCCTATATATACTGCCGTAAAATACTTTCCCCCAAATACACCAAATCAAGTTAATTACCAGTACCCCCAGCTCCATCATACAACTGACTCCCTAACTCAGTTGACAAACTCCCACTCTACCTTCCTTTTGGAAGCAAGGAATTCCCATCCTCTCCCAAGCCCCCAAAGTTTAAAGTATATCATTAGCAGGCACCTATACAAAAAAAATCATGATTGAACTGCAGTCCTTCAAATGTGTGTTCTGATTTTTCTGTAGTCAGTAAATAAATCAGTAAATGAATGATGACATCCTCTATAGTCAAACCCGATTGGCTGACGATTGACAGCCTGATAGATCAAATGGTATGCTGTAGCACAATCAGAAACATATTCCACTGGCTTGAAACAGTGGAAAGGTAGATCATGACTGTCCTGCATTCTGGCTGGCTGATGAAGTAAAAAAACATTAAATAAGGGATTTATGTGACCAGTAGCAGCTCTTAGTAATGGCCATTGTTTCCATATGTAGCATACATGCAACAATTAAAGATGAGAAAATAGTACCACAAATATCTGTTTGCAAAAGCCATTTATTGATGTGCAGAACAAATATTACATCCACATCACATGAAACACAGAAGGAACTACTTGTTCTTTTATGCAGCACTTTGTAGTGATAAAGGCATATACTGTACTTATCTACCTTAATCTGACTGGCTGAGGATAATTAAACCTCCAAGTGGAGCTCCCTGAATGGCTGCTATAGCCAATCCCCATAACAGATATTGGAATTAAGACTCACTCTCCCAAGATCTACAATTTATTTATTTTTTTGCTATTATTTTATCTCCTGTTGCTGTGGCCCCTACCTCTGGAGGGAGCTCCCAGCCCTGTCCCCTGGTGTTCACCAGCTGGCACTGACCCTTACCCACAGGGCTTACCCCCCTGGTGGGGCTGGTAGGACTCCCCAACCCCACCAGAGACTGGATGCAGTGTGGTCAGCACAGTGGCTAGCTTGGAGCAGGATCTGCAAGGCACCCTCCATCATGTGCCACAGCAACCAATTTTCTCCTCCATTTTTTCTCCCTATGGAGATGGGGCATGCAATGATGCGGGTAGAGGGAGCATGCATGCACCCGTATGCATTCCTCCAGGTGTCTGTCCCATTTCTGCCCACATATACAGTGATGGCAAACTGCCCTCCCAGCCTCTGCTAGGGGCCAGTCATAGGCCGACCACTGATACCCCACTCCCTGGAGAAGGAGAGCAGTCCCTTGAATGTTCAATCTGTCTCCTCTCTTGCTGACTCCTGGTGGCCCGTGCTCATTCCGGAACATGGGTTGCTGGCATAGTGTGAGGTAAGGCATTCAGCACCTCAGACCTCAGCACCACTGAGCACACAAGAGCTACAATTTTTAAATGTTTATTATTATATGAATATCCTTTAACAGTACTGGCTATACCCTTACATTTCTTGAATTGCCTTGTTTTCAGGGTGTGCAGCTACTGAAGGTAAGGGAGAAAAATCTGTCAAAATGCCTTGATAGTAAAGATGTAGGTGATATGTATACATTTGGGACTAATCAGTCAAAATGGCTTCTAACACCTAGGGTAAAAACCTTTACAGTGTATCCATTCCTGATGGTCCTTTTACTATACAATACAATTGATGTCACTCTAGCAAGAGATGATCCACATTCTTGATACATTACAGAAAAGTATTTACAATGCAATGGTTTGCTGTACTCCTTTCAAACAAAACCTACATAACACACTAAAGTTAATCAATGAAAAGTCAGGGAGCTGGATTTTCCCCCATGTCTGTGGGAAAAACTCTTCACAAGTAGTTTTTTTTTAAATTTATTTATGACTTTGATAACCGGGTGAGTGCACTGATCCCAGGGACTGTTTTCAGGCACGACCCAGGACATAACGCCTGGCACAGGGTGACAGTGGAGTACAAGGTAACAGTAATACAAATGAAACAGATTTGATACAAGCAACAAAAGTAAGCACAATACACAGGTTTGATGCATAGGTCCATTTGAGAACAGTGAATACAAGGTTTCAATATCAGACATGAGGATCCTCCAGTGAGCAAGTAATACACAGAATACTCAGTAAAAAATATATATACAATATATACAGGCAAGGAAGTCAAATATTACTGTGACAAATACGATATAACAGTTGTAGGCAGGGGAGTTGACTAGTGTGGGTAGGTCGGTAATCCCTGGGCTGGGGAGTTGACCAGTGTGGGTTGGTGTCAGACCCCAGGGAGCAGTGACAGGATGAGTTTGGCAGGAACCAGACTTTAAGGCGGGACTTGAAATTGGAGTGTGTGTCAATGGAACGGAGTTCAGCCAGTAGTTTGTTCCACTGCAAAGGGGCAGCTGAAGACCAAACTCTGCTACCCATGTTGGTGGATACCCTAGGAACAGCTAGTGGGGGAGTACCATTAGAGCGGAGGTTGCAGAGGAGCGTTCTGGTTTTCAGAAGGACAGTTGGGGGGATTCTTGAGCTGTGTGGATGACATTGTCTACCATGCAGCAGAGGGCTAGGTCAAAGTGACCTTGTAGCAGTAGCCATCCAAGGGTATTATAGAGGATACAGTGATGGGTGGAGAATGGGGCCAATAAAGCAAAGCGACAGGCATTGTTGTAGGCAGCAGAGAGTTTAGCCATGGCAGTAGCTGAGGTCCTGGCATAAATAGGGGAGCAGTAGTCAAGAATAGGAGAAGATTACCCTGGACAATGGCTAGTCTGGCTTCACGGGTAAGGCATTGCCTGAATCTATAGGCAGCACCTAACTTTTAATGGAACCTTCTGACAAGGGAATTTGCATGCTCATTGAAAGTGAGGGAGGGGTCGAGCAGTACTCCTAAGTATTTGTAGGTGTTGTCATCCTCCAGGGCTGGGCCGTAGGGGTGAGAATGCATAAGGGGGCATGGTTTTTAGTTCTGGCCAGAAAGGTCTTAGATTCGAACAGCATGGATTTAGTTATTTTGGCATTTACTAAGAGGAGGTTTTTTGAGAACCAGCTGTGGGCCGCAGCATAGTTGTGCGAAAGAACTGAGGAGATTGCGGCAGGGATTTGTCACTGTGGAAGAGAACAAGGTCATTGGCATACAGGAGAGAGTGACAGTTGAGGCAGTCGAAGGGAAGTGCATTAACCAATAAGGAGAAAAGGAGATGACCCAGAATTGAGCCTTGAGGGGCCCCCACAGAGACAGGCAGGGTGGTGGAGCAGGTTTGACCAATACACACGAATTGTGAGCGATCGGTATGGTAGTTAGTGAACCAGCTTGTGACTTTCTAAGAACAACCAAGGAAGCTAAGCTTGGAGGTAAGGAGAGCATGCTTAACCATGTCAAAAGCCTTTAAGAGGTTGATGAAGACAGCCCCGGTGGCTTTACCATTATTCATGTTAGAGAGGATGTGGTTGGTCAGAAGGGATAGGGCAGTGGCAGTGGAATGATTTTTACGAAAGCCATGCTGTTAGTTGCATAGAAGGGTGTATTTGTCTATGTACTCAATGAGCTGATTGTGGACTGCTCTCTCGGGTAATTTACTGCGATGAGGGAGGATGGATATCAGATGGTAATTGTCGTAGGATTTGGGGTCACCAGATTTAAGGATGGGGATAACCTTAGCTATCTTCCATGGGTCAGGCATGGAGGAGGTGGAAAGGGCAAGGTTAAAGATGAAGGTGAGTGGCCTGGCAATCGCTGGAGAGATCAGCTTAAGGAAGACTGGAGATAGCCCATCAGATCCGGAGGATCCCTGGTTAGGTAGACTTTTGAGTAGCTTCACTGGGTTGTGTATGGAGAGGGCTTTAAAATAGAATGGGGTATTTGCTGGTGAGTGGCAGAGCTGGAGGAGGATGGCAGTGTATCAGATATTAGGGCTGAGCTCTGAGGTTGGACAGTTGGCAGCTTATTTAGGTACATGGATAAGTTGGTGAACTTACAGTTGAAGACACTGGCCACATTGTGAGAGTCGGTCAGCAGCTCATCCTGGAAGTTGAGATATGGTGCAGTGTAGCTGGGGTGGGGGTTAGGAGGGAGCTGACTAAGTCCCACTGACTGAGTCCCAGAATTTTCTAGGGTCTCCAAGGTTGGCCTTTTGCAGATTGTGGAAGTGGGTCTGTTTCAAAAATTTGGCCTGTTGTTTACATTTGTTCCTCATGCGCCTGTAAGCATCCCAGAGGGCAGGAGAGGGGGTTGCTTTGAAAGTGGACCAGGCATAGTCTCTGGCCTTCATAAGGGTTAGATGGCATCCAGGGCAGGGAGGAGCAAAATGGGCTGGTAGTTACCTAGGAAAGAAAGGTCACCCACTTCGAGGATAGGGAGTACTTTAGCTTTCTTCCAGGACTGGGGATAGATTCAAGTTGGAATGAGAGATTGAAATGGAAGGCAGTAGGGGCAATGACGTCTGGTGCAGAGAGATGGAGAAGAATACTATCCAGTCCATCAGGGCCTAGCAGAATTAGGAGAGAGTAAGTCATTGGGTCTGGAGTATTAGTAGAGTGTTAGTAGAGTCCTAAATCCTGGCAGTGGCAGACCGGCACAGGCCTCCATGGCTAGACCGCTGACTGAGCTGTCAATGAAGCTCATTTATTGACAGCTCAGTGGGTGAGCCGGCCATGGAGGAGAGAGGAGGGCTGTGCCAGTCTGCTGCTGCTGGGATTTAGGATGGGGGTGGGAGCGGGGTTGTGGTGGGGACATCTGGGTGCTGGGGAGGCTGGGTGGTGGGGCAATGGATCACCAGGGATTTATTGGAACTGGGAATCAGGAAGGGGTTTAAAATTTACAAAAACCCACTAGACCACCAGAGATTTTTTTTTAACAGGAGAAGGAGATATGGAGGGATGTGGGTGGGGGGGTTACTGTACATTTCCGCTGTGAGTGGGTTATTACCGGGTGGAGGGAGGGACCACTAGCAACCATGGATAATTTAATTATTTATATGTGGGCCAGGTTGGGGGAGGGACCGTTAGCCACCAGGGATTTTTCTGTACATGTGGGACAGGTAGGGGAGGGGAAGGACCGCTAGCCACCAGGGATCTTGTTATAACTTATACCCTAGTCACAATGTATACAACATAAATATTGTGGAGACTTAGTCTATGATGTTCACATTAACCAGGACACCTAAGAAGGGTTTAATGTGTCATTGAATGAAATAAACAGTTGCAATATACTACATAACTTAATCTCTTCTCTCTCTCCCCTTGACTAGACTATATCGTAAGGTGAAATTGTGCCCATGGATGCAAGGTGGAATTTCGCTGTGGAAGGTGAAATTTTGCCCATGGAAGGCGAAATTTCACCTAGGCGAAATTCGCCTTCTCCTGGAAAATTTTGTGAAGTGCTCCGCAATGCAAATTTAACCACTTTGCTGGCACTCTACGGGCAAAATTTAAATTCGCTGCATCACTACTTTTATTCCCCTGTGCTGTATTGCTCCAACTGGTTGTCTACTAGTCTTTTGCTACCCAGGTCAGCTACAGTTCCCTTGGTGAACCCATGCATCTTAGCCCTGCCACTGGTGACCCCATGGACAAATGGCATTCACAACCCCCTATCCTTTAGTTTACAACTCCCTGACAGCCATTTTGTTTGACATAAATAGTACCCACTCCCATATGGCACAACTGCAGCCCATCCTGAGCACACAGCCATTCCCTGTACCAGAATGCCCTCTACCTGACAAGACAAAGAAGACCCTGTCACTTTCAACAGAATCTTAGCGAAAGTTAGCTTTTCTAATTTCCATCACTCTTATTCCTCACAGGCCCAGGACCATGAGGACTTTGGAGAAGGTCCTTCTGGATATCTTGCCCTTGGGAGCATTTCAAATTCAATTAATTACTTACTCATGTCTCAATAACATTCATTCATTAATTCATCCATCCATTCATTCATTCATTCATTTATCTTTTATTTATTTATTTTAAATGTGGTAACTGGGATAGGCATACTGAGCCTATCGGGTCATAATGTCGGACGCTTAATAGCATACGACATTGTAGCTAACCCTATACAGTGCTGTCCATGACAGTGAATGGTGCAATACCGCATATACTGCTGTATGCGGTACTGCATACTTCACACTCTCTCAGGCTGAGGATAACACCTCTGCTGGGAGTGGGTTCCACTGAGCACCTACTGTGGCTCACTGGACTGAGCCACAGCCGCAGGAACCCAGGCGCTGCGTCTGGGACCGGGTTTGATTCCTGGTCCTAGACATTTTATTTGCTTACACAAATTGTGTGCTCCCCGAGTTGAACCCCCCTGGAGTTGAGAATCTTTGAGTGGGAGGTGTGGGGGCAGCCCAGGAACAGGGGTGTGGAGGTGGAGCACCCACAAAAAAGACTTATGCCACATGGCAATATTGCACTGTATTGGCACGCAATTTTGCATGTGGCATATCGTCTTATGACATTATGACCGCGCTCATTACCTCGAGCCAGCTGTTTTTTTCCAGGTGCAACCCAGGGAAAGAGGATGCAACAGGAAGGAAACTGCAATAACAAAGTGACAACAGTAGGTGTATGAACATGTACAATAACATTATAGTACAAATAATGAATTTCAGAAAAAGACAACAATGTAGAAAGTTTACATGTACATTGGTTATGGGGTAGCCAGGTTGAAAGCTTAAGGACCGCACCAACAATGTCAGACAGGAAATTTGTATACAACCAAAGAGGCATAAAATTCAGATTACAGAGTACATTGAATTGTATGTTATACAACTGAGCAGGCACAAAAGGATCAAACAGATTAAAGAGTGGGGGGAATGGATCAGAAATATGTTCTTGGAATGTGGAGAAAAGATGAAGAAGTCTAGCATTTGAAGGTGAATTCTTTAGTAAGAGTTGTCAGTAACAGTGGTTTGAAAAATTGGAGGGAAGGAGGAAGAGAGATTGATGGGAAGAGGGAAGGAGTTCTAATGTGTAGGAAGACTGCTAGAGAAAGCAGACTGGCCTGCTACAGATTCTCTGTGAGAGATATGAAAGAAACAAGCAGTAGATGAATGGAGTGAGTAGGAGGAATGGATGGCAGGGCTAACAAAGAGAGAAAAAGTATGTGGGAGCAGTGGTAAGCCAGCATTTGGCCATGAAGGAGGAACAGTGTGAGAGATGCTGGGCTTCAAGAGAGGGGAAAAAGAGATTAGCATATAGAGGGCAGTGAAGGTTGAGAGATGGAACACTAATAGCAAACCAGCAGAAGGAACGAACAAGGGTCTGAAGCGTGTCAAGTATAGAAATGAGCCAGCACTGTAGATTACATCTGCATAATCAAATACAAGCAAGGTCATCTTAAGGATGATCTCACTGTGGACTGGAAAAGGAAGGCAGGATTTGTTTTGGTAAGGCATACCAAGCTTAGGGTCAAGTTTCTTGTACATGGCATCAGTATGGTTGAAAAAGCTGAGATTCTGATACAGTCACACACCTAAGTAATGGAGTACCTGTTCAAGCAGATTAAACTCTAGAGTTGAGAAGAGAAAGATTTAGGAGCCTTGCTAATCTCATCTGGTGATGAATGGAAAATAAACCTTTTTTTTGGCAGTAGGTAAGCATTGATTTGCATGGAATCAACACTGCATATTGTCAAAATCACACTGGAGTGAGGACTCTGACTCAGGAACCAAGACACCTAAAGCAAGTAGAACTGTGTCATCTATATACATAAGTAGGTGGGATGAGACACAGGTGGCGGGTCAGTCATTTAGGAAAATTGAAAAAAAAGATTCAGCCAGGAGGAAATCAGACTTGATGGGCAGAGGGGTGAATAGAGCATCACCAACTTGGACCAACTGGAGCCAATTTGAGAAGTAGGAGCAGAATAGACCTGCAGCGCCTAACTTTTCTAAGAGTAGGGGATGGACCACTGTATTAAATGCCTTTGCAAGGTCTAACAAAATGGCTGCAGTAAACTGGCCCTGGTCCATGCCTTTTTGGCACAAATCCAGAAGCAAATAATTTGATACCTTTTATTGGACCAACATAGATGTAACAAAAAGAGCAAAGTGCTTTCAATTTTGGACCAACCCATTCCTTCCTCAGAAGCTTAATGGAAGCACAAAGGCAGTGAGCTAGAAGAGGGAGGAGATGGTGGACTGGTTCTTGTAGAATCCAGAATGAAAAGTGGAGAGGAAATAAGATGAGTCAAAGTAGGTGGATAGCTGTGGAAGAATAGCTTTTTTCTGAAAACTTTATCCAGGGCAGGGAGGAGCAAAATGGGCTGGTAGTTACCTAGGGAAGAAAGGTCACCCACTTCGAGGATAGGGAGTACTTTAGCTTTCTTCCAGGACTGGGGATAGATTCAAGTTGGAATGAGAGATTGAAATGGAAGGCAGTAGAGGCAATGACGTCTGGTGCAGAGAGATGGAGAAGAATACTATCCAGTCCATCAGGGCCTAGCAGAATTAGGAGAGAGTAAGTCATCGGGTCTGGTCTCTGTGGAGACTGGGGAGATGGAAAATATGCTGGCATTAAGGGTGAGAAGATAAAGGGCACTTGGGAAGAGGCATGGCCGGCAGAAGCGGAGAAGGGAAGGGAGGAGGAAAAAGAGAGAGGGCACAGGAGATGAAGAAATTGTTAAAAGGTGTTACCAACCTCCATTGAGTGAGAGATAGGTATGTTTCTTAGTTTGAGGATGGGATAGGTACACTGCATGGGGGGGTCAAGCAGGGCATGAATTAAACTTCAAGAATCTAACAGGGGTTTAAGGACATTTTGTAGATTGTAGGTAAGGTAAATTGATTTGGCTTCCCTGGTGGCCTTAGTACAGGTTTTATATAGTTGTTTGTATCTCAGCAAATCCTCCAGGAAACCTGAGAGTTTGTGGAGATGCCAGAGAGAATCAAGAGCTTTGAGAAGGTCAATAACCTGTGCAGAGATACGGGGAAGCTGGGACCTACAGACATGAGACATCCTGAGCATATCCCATCAAGGTGCCTACTGAATGTTAGAGCAGCAATTAGGTTATCACAACAAGGGTGAGAGTGACAGGGGAAATCTTGATTTTTGATCACCCCGCACTCATGCCATCCTTTGTGCCCACTTAATTTCCCTCCCTTTTGGAGCATGCCCACTCTAGAATTTATTGTAATTAGTTGCAGGGGGGCAGAGCAGGGGCAAAGGCCCCTCATAAAACAGAAATATTTTGATTGGCACTCTGGCTGCAGGAAACCACAATGCCTGTTGCTGCAGAGCCAGGCAGCATATTGCCTGCACCACTGTCGATGTAGACAAAATGATTGTCGCACCGATAGAGGTGAATCCCTCCTGAGAGGGGCATGTTTGCCCCATGTATCAATGAAATAGAACAGAAAAGTGGCTAGAGCAACATCTTTATCAATGGATGAAGTGAGTGTTGAAAAGTCAGTGGCATGAAGATTGTCTAGCAGGAATGGGAGGTCAAGACAAGAGCCCTGAGCAAGTAGATCTGAACAATTTTGGTGGGGCTTTAATCTGGTAGGTCTTACAGGGGCAGTAAACCATGCAATGGTCACTGAACACATCTGGTAGTGTTCCAGCAGAAATAATGTGGTGAGCCGGCCCAGTGGCATAGAGCGCTGAGGCATCACTGCCTTACCTCCTGCCACACCGGCAACCCATGTTCGAAGCATGCCCACTCTGGAGCTAGCGGGTCACCAGGGGTCAACCGAGGAGAGAGAGGATTGATCATCCTGAGGACAGCTCTCCTGCCACAGGGAAGGGTGGGAATGGAGACCAGTGCATGCCTGGCTCCTAGCAGTGGCTGGAGGCTGGCATACCAGCTCCATAGACAGGAGGTGGAAATGGAGCAGACGCCCGGCATGCTGCATATGGAAGCGTACACAGCTCGGCCATTGGCATCATTGCACACTGCCACTCTGCACTCGGAGATGGGGAGAAAATTGGAAGATTAAAATACTGCCAACTGGCGAGATGATGTCGGCCATCCACAGACTCTGCCCCCAGCCAGCTGGCACCTCAAAACCCCGAGGTGAGTTCCGGTGGATGCCGGGACGATGGGGCTGGGGGGGCATCAGTGGAAGGGAGCCTGACTGTGGAGGAAGATAAAGAGAATTACTAAAAAAAAAAAATAATAATAATTTGGTGGGTTAGTGAGGAAAAGGGGACACATTAAGTCATCCCGGTCATTTCACTGTATGAGACCTCGCCCCAGTCTCTTAGCTCTGGCTGAATCACCACCCTGCACAGATTGTCCCTGGGAGAGTTTGTTTTATAAAATTTATGCTGGGAGTGAATTATCCAAGGATGTGGAGATTGACACCAGAGCTAAGAGTCTGGAGTGAGTTGTCAGACAGCGATATGACTGGCATGACTTGGTATGTAGCCGAGGACTGGGCCCTGTCAATGAGGGAATGATTTGAGGAGCTGGGGTTGAGATGGGTTGGCTCTGTGTTGAGCTGTGTGATAATGAATGACATTTTTACTGAGTGGAATAGCCAATTTATATTTAGATCCCTAAGGACTAAGAGATCATCTAAAGCTGAAAGGGAGGAGATGGATGAGAAGGTAGTAGGGCAGGTGTCAGGCTTGGCATAAAGTGGAGGGTAAATAACACCAATGAAAATGGGAAGTCAGTAGCAGAAAGAGAACCTACACAGGAGGAGTTCATGGGAAGAAGGGAGAGCAGAACAATACACAATGTTGCAATTCATGCTGTGATGTATGTGTAGAAGAACTCCACCACAGTGCTTCCCAAGCTCTTGTGTGTGAACTGAGTAACCAGAAAGTCAATTTCTAACTAATTTATTTGGGCAGAGACAGGTGTCAGTAATGATTAGCACATAAGGAATGTGATGTCTGGTCCACAACCTTAGGTGCTTAAGCATGGGGAGCAGACTCCTGATATTCATACATAAAAACAGTCAGTTCTTTGTGAAGGCTGGTAGATGGGAAGGAGAGGGGTCTAGGGTTTAGCACCATATCACCCGCCAGCAGTAGCAGAAGGAATATGACGAGCAATAATGTGTGATTCCTACACCTATGAACAGGTACCTAGAAGGAGGAGGGTTGGTGAGGGGGAGGTGGAGGAGGACACAAAGAATGCAGGAAAGTATCAAGACTGAGACAGATGGGGGAGAGAATACCAGGGTGAAGAAGGAAAAGGAGAGAGGGAACAGGTGTGGGGAGACATGAAAGGGAGTTGATGAGGGAGATTCAGAGTAAGATAGAGGGAATGGTGTGGGCAGAGAGGGAAAGGAGCAATAGAAGTCACAGATGGGGCAAAATAAAATGGAAGAGATGGGAGTGAAACATAGACAGTAAATGCTGTTAAGGTCTGGTGGAGGGTTGCAAGGTATAGCAGCTAGCTGACAGGGGTGGTGGAAAACACTTGTCATATGGGTTAACAATCAGCACAAATGATACTCCCTATTACAATGTCCCCAGCAAACAGATATTCCTTTAGCTGTAATGTTGACTATGTCTCTCCCTCATTTGACCTACCTGTATATGGCAGGAAGGCAAGTAACTTTACATGCACTAGCATCATGGTCCTGCAATACTTCTCCAACTCATGTTACTTTGACAATAGCATCCTCTATTACTCCAACCTTATTACCTCAGTACTCAGCCTTTTCATTTCTCCTCAGTAGCAGGTCAGGTATATGACTGGGCACAGTCCATGGATATGACTTCCACAACAGCATCACAAAATTCCAATTTTCACAAAAAAAATATTAAACTCTGCCAAAGTGATCATGAACTGTTCTTGAACATAGATTATAGTACTTATGAACAGTTCATGGGCCGAGTAGATGAATGCACATCAAAGTTCAACAACCATGTTCTTGAAATGTGCAGCACAAACAAATAAGCAAACTGTGTTCATGGACATTCTTGAACATAAAGGTTATGAACACAGTCCATCGATATTTTTGGTGACTAGAAATAATCTGCTTTTACAATATTGCCTAATTCATCAGGCAACCCTGTTATAGCATTATTCTTAAAACATTTTGCCCTCTATACGAACCAGAGCCAGATCTATTCATCCCTTAGTTGTTTAATCATGCAACCTAAGCAATTTAGTATCAATTTTGAATTATATATATATACATATTTTTTTGGCAAACTCAACATTTTCTAATGAATTGCATTTCTGCAATGCATTTTAGAAGGTGAGTGCTGGATTTTTTGTGTATATGACTACAGAACTTATCTTGAGCACCCTGTCCCTGTGCAAAATTCTCCTTTGGGTATAGATTTTAGAATTAGTAAAGAACAGTTTTTTACCATGACAGTAGATCTTTGATACTATATCCTCCATTGGGCTACACCTTTGGAACTGTAAACGTTCAGTGTCAGTACCACTCAGACACTTGCTAGCCAGGGGTCGCCCACAATGATGTACATCACCACCTTTAAAACATGTGTGGCCCATCACTCCTCAGCTCCCTGCAAGAGAAAAGCTTAGAGGGTATCATACCAGCAGAAACCAGAAGATCAAACCAGGAACAGACACACAAAGAGAGGCATGGGACTGGAAGATGCAGTAATATACATAAGGCACATATGGACACTGCCAAAAAGGTAGTAGACAATCCTGCCGACTTATACCTTTGTAAGTGGGATGGAGGTTGGGTGTGGTTCACCCAATGGAGGAGATTATTTGAAGAACTACTCTTTCAGTAAGTAACTGTTATATCTTCATTGAAGATATCTCCTCTACCTGAACCCTTCTTAACCCTTTCCTAGTGATTCTGCCCTTACCTTGCTGTTCCCTCCCCCTAACCACATGGTTTTGACTATTTTGTGCATAGCTTAATCAGCCTGTTTCACTACTCCCAGTAAAACTACTGTAGGTCAGTCTCTGCTCATTCAGGCACTAATCATTTTTAATTGTGTCCAGTTGTACAGCTAATTTGTATGCTAATTTATTTTTCCTGTTACATGAAACAGTCAAGCTTCCTTGTTTGTTCTGCATTCTATTACTGCACTTTATTGTTACTTTCTTTGTAACTTCATCATCTAACTTGCTGTTATCTTCGTAATTGTGTTATCTCCTTCCCCTCCACCAGGTCACACCTGGCAATGAGCCCCACCTCAGTGTGCCTCTCCTGATAACCAATTCTTAAATAAAATAAAATAAAAATTCAATAAATATATGTCTCGTCCATTGAGCCACCCCTTTGGAAATGCTATATTCCCATGTAGTACTCAAAGTATCCAGGAAGAATGGCAAAGTCAGATATGACATCATAACATACGGCCTTGTAGTACTGCAAGACCAAAACTAGCACATCTGTAAGAGACGATGTCCAGACTATAATGCTTAGTGAAAGTATGCAGAGTGCTCCATGTGGAAGCAGCACATATATCAGCTGCAGACACATTCTGAAAGCAGATGACAGAAGTGGCCACAGACAGCAACAGAAAATTCCTTACCGTACTTTCCGTAACAAAATGTGAAAAGATTTGGTCAGCCATTTGGACAGGCACTGTTTAGACACAGTGTGTGTGCCCTCCTTACCACGGGTGGATGAAACGAAAAGCAAAGAGGACTTTCTGTAGCCCTTGGTATGACTGCAGTAGAAAAGTATTGTTCTATGTACATCATGTGTATAGAGCAATGCCTCACCTTTGTTAGCATGCTAAGGATAACACACAGGAAAGTGTATGGTCTGATTCAATGTGACATCAGAAACAACTTTCGATAAGAAATGAGGACTGGTCTGTAAAGACACTGTGTCCTTGTGGAAAATTAAATAAGGTGGTTCATGTAAGAGAGCC
Source organism: Neoceratodus forsteri (assembly GCA_016271365.2). NCBI lineage: Eukaryota > Metazoa > Chordata > Ceratodontiformes > Ceratodontidae > Neoceratodus > Neoceratodus forsteri. Next base: position 189,098,830 of record CM057456.1, read on the forward strand.
TGAAACTTGGAAATTCTGTGAACTGAAGTCATAGCAACAAGAAACTGTGCTTTCCATGAAAGAAAATACATCTAACAGGTCACAACAGGCTCAAACAGAGCCAGAGTCAATTTCTGAAGGTTGAAATTAAGGTCCCAAGGTAGACCCGGTTTACAAATGGGGGATGCATGTGCAGAATGCCTTTAAGCAACATACGGCCACTTTCAGTCTAATTGTGCAATTGTGCACCCACCAATAGGGGTATGAAGACAAAATGGCAGCCAAATGCACAGTAATAGAGCAGTACTGGCAACTGGAGTTAGATTGGGACAGAAGGTGGCTCAGTAGAGTACTCACAGGATGTGTAAATAGGGCTATGGAACAGGACACTCACCATATCAAAAAGTGCTTCTACTTCAAAGAATAGGTGTGTCTGGTCCAAGGCTTTCTAACTGCAAGTAAGACATCAGTTACCTGTGGTGAAACCCCAACAGAGGTCATGGCAATGTCCTCAGGAGCCAGTCATGCAGATGCAAGTACCAATGATCTGGATGGACTAGGGACCCATGATTGTGAGACAGCAGACCCTGACACAGAGGAGTTAAGCAGGAGGCTCCTCCTCCTCCAATGCTAAATGTTGCAGAAATGAAAACCAGATCTGTCTGGTTCAGAAGGCTACCACTTGTATTAGGAAGGCATGTTCAACCTGCAGATTGAACATGGCCCTCTCAATAAGCAGGATCAGAGGGATGGCATAAAGGTACTTTCCTTTCCAAAACAGGGACAACACACCTCACCAGAAAACTCCAGGCTCTGAAGCAAAAAAGCAAAAACATGGCAGTTTTGCATTGTTTAGGGATGCAAAAAGGTCCAACTGTGGATGATCCCACCTAGTGAAGAGGTCATATACCATGGATGTCAACAGTTACCATTCTTGAACCAGAGACTGAGACCTGCTTAGTCTGTTTGCCAAGATGTTTTGGACACCTGGGAGAAACACGGCCAACAATCAAAGGCCGAGGCATGACTCAGTACCACACTCTCATTGCCTTCCTGCACAGAGGACACGAGTGAGTGCCCCCTTGCTTGTTTTTATAGAACATGACACTGACATTGTCTGAGCAAATCAGAAAGGGTTTGGGGCTGAAAAAGGAGTAAAATGCCTGTAGACCAAGTAGAACAGCCCTCGTCATCAGAATATTGATATGAAGATTGGATACCAGGCTGGTACAAAACTCCTGAGTCTAAAAAGACCCTAGATGGGCATCACAATTGGACCCCAGGCATCCGCTGATCTGCATCAGAGTCAGGTGAAAGAATGGAGCATCTTGTAACAGATGTGGGCAGTGCAACCACCACACCAAAGCACAGTGTAGGGGGCACGTAATAAGTACTATTTGTTCCAACCTGTCCAACAGCAAATCCCATTGCACCCGAACAGTTTATTGTGGAATGCATAAATAGAGTCAGGCAAAATGGACTGTTCTGATGGCCACAGACATCAGCCTCAGCAGATGCAACATCATCCTTGTGGACACAGACTGGTTTCTGTGCATCAGTCTAACCTGGGCAGCAAGATCCTCTGTCATATCTGTGGGCAAGACGTCACTGCCACTGTCATGTCCAGCACTGCCCCAACGTAATGAAGGCACTGCCAAGGAATGAATATGGATTTTGGTACATTCTCCATGACACCCAGTTCCATGACAACAATTGTCTCGTTCCGGACAATGTGTACAGAATGGCTTCCCTGGATAGGGCTTTCAGTAGCCAGTCATACAGACAGAGGAAGACGTAAAGCCCTTCCTTCCTTCCTGAGGGCTAATCTAATAGCCACTATGCATTTGGAAAATACCCATGGCACTGAGGATAAGCCAAAGGGCAAGACTCAGAACTGATAATGGCTGCCCTCCAGCATGAAGCAGAGGTACTGCTTTTGGCATTTGTCAATCTTGATATGAAGATATGGGTCCTTCATATCCAGGGCTCAGAGCCAATCCCCCATTGTAACAAGGGGATGAGAGTGTGAAGCGACACCATTTCAAACTTTTTGTATTCGATGAATAGAATCAGGTCTCTTAAGTCCAATGCAGTACAAAGACTTCCTCTCCACTTAGAAACTAGAAAGAATCTGGAGCAGGAACCTTTGTTTCTGTTTTAAAGGTGAACAGATTTGATAGCACACATTTGTATTAGTAGCTAAACCTCAAGCAGAATGGACAAGTGGCATGAAGGATAATAACAAGGAGGTGGAGGATGCTGGCCTGGTGGCGCTGAGGGTCGAGGCGTTGGATGCCACACCTCATGCAGCGCCGACGACCTGAGTTCGGGAGCGAGCTCGGGAGTCAGGGGTTGGCAGGGGAGGGAAATGGACTGAGTTCCCTTGGGGCAGCTCTCCTCTCTTGGTGGGAGGGTTTGGGACACCCGGTACTCTGGCACCCCAGTGGAGACTGGAGGCACCATTGAGCCACAGGGCTGCACATAAGAGTGTGGCTGACGTAGGCAGGGCTGCCAAGCACCAGCGTCACATGTGCCCATGCAGAGGGAGGGGGGATCTTGGGCTCATTATCAGAAATACCCCTCCAGCCCTGGATAGGCGAAGGCCCTGCCAGTGGCACTGCCACACGCCCAATGCTGGTTCCCCCACCACTGCCCATACGGTCTCCCCGGGGTTGTCCTCCCCGACCCGGGAACCATAATGTACTTGAAGATGACAGGGAGAACACAGGGGGTGGTAGAGCAAGTCAGTGAGTGCAGTGGCCTGAGAGAGTTCCAGGCTGGGGGGCTATAATTAGATTCAAAAAAAAAAAAGGAGGTGGAGGATTCACTGAAGGGATAGACAGGAGCTCCAGAACATGACCCTATTCTACTATTTCTGGAAACCACTCATCTGTGGTGATCTCCCTCCATTTTTGTAGATGAAGGGAGATCTTTCCCCCACCTGCACACCCGGAGGCATCACCAGACTGGGAGTAGGTGCTTAGTCAAAAGGCACCAGGGACAGTAGGGCCATCAGGACTGACACTCTTGGGGGCCTTTGCATGGGCACCAGTGAAGAGGGAGCCCACAAGGAGACTCCCACCCAGAGCACAGGGCTGCTGATAGGAGGCACAACCACTATGAATAGTGGGCCCATGAAAGAAACCCTACCATACCCCATGAAGGGCTGAGGGGTCAGGGACCTAACTGACCTTAAAGTGATCCTGGAGGACTGAAGGGCATGCAGAGCACCTTCAAGACCACTTCCAAAAAGTCTGGCAACTCTAAAAGGGGCATTAAGGACAGACCGCTGCACATCTATTGCAAACCCAACCATACACAACCAGGAATAGCTCTGAAGGCAAACACCAGAGGCAGCAGCTCTCTTGGAAGCATTGCATGCATCATATCCAGAATGCAGCACATGCTTACCAGTGTCTACACCAGCTGAAGCAGCTTTAAACAAGTCTGTCTTGGCAGGACTATCAGGCAAAATTGTCACTGCAAACGTCCACAGGTAATTCTGCTATTTAATCATGTAAGCCTTGTAATTGGCAATTCTATGGCCAAAGGACACAAAGACATAAGTCCTTTTGCACATAACATTCAGCCTTCTAGTTTCCTTATCATGAGGCAAAACACTCATATGCCTAAGGGGCCATAGACCTATCATGAGCAGCCATAATGTCTACAGAGTCCATTTCAGGCTGGAAGGCATAATAAGACTTAGCAGACAGAACAGAGTTCTGCTTATTAGCCTTTCTGGGCACTGCAGACAAGGTAATGGGCTACTGCCAGGCAGCCAGAGCAGCATCCTTTAAGCAGGATAAATAGGAGGAACATCAGTGAAGGAGTAGTAGGGATCTCCCAAAACTCCAGCAAATTCTGTTTGGTTAAGTCCTCCACTTCAGCAGCAAAGCCACCAAACTTTGCATCTGCCTCAATGATGCCTCAAAAGGGGCATCCTCAGATGGAGGTCATGGAGTGTAAAACCACTGTATCATCACTCCATGAGGAGGGGGTGGAACTGGAACTAAATCTACACTCAAAGGGATCAACATCCCCTTTTTATCCTCCAAATCCTCCTCCATATGAAGGAGATCAGGATTATACTCCTCCTCCTCGTAATTGTCTGGGATGATGACAGGAGGCACAGGAAATGCAGGATATTACTGCAGCAGCTGAGAAGAAGGTGTGAGAATAGGTGTGCTTTGTGAGCCCATCAACAACCACAGTGCCAATGGGGTAAGCATCATCCAAGGAACAGCCATTATCATCAGTAGGAGCAATGGCAACAAATGGTGAAACAGTTCAGAAGCCATCGCTGGCATAACTCATGAGAAGATGGCACCCTGCAAATGGATCAGGACTAACATTGTCGATGAGTAGTACCCACTGACATGGGCCTGCAAACTGTCCATAGCAGGTATGGCAGTAGAGATAGGTGAAACTGAGAAAACTTCAATTTGACAGAACTTCATGAAGTTGGTCAAGTTCATGAAGTTCAAAGTGCCGAGTTAACATTTTTTACTAGGCAAAGTTGCATTTTTTTTTCCTCAGAGTGTTAAACTTCACTCACAAAGTTACAACTTTGTTGGGAAAAAGTGCAACTTCACCAGAAAGAATGTTGCAGAGTTGGCAAAGTTGAAGTTGGTGTTACAATAGCAACTTCATGAAGCTTTGTGAGGTCAATGTTTCTCAACTTTGCGGCAACTTTGCTGACAAAGTTTAACTTTGCTGCTTCTCTATACAGCAGCACCTGAGGCAAACCCCAAGCTTAGATTCTCATGGATGGTCAGGGGGCTGTAGTGATCATGACCACTAGGGTTGATGATGACAAGGACCTACCCTCTGAATGGAGTGGGGTGCTGGACCTCAATGGGGAAGCAGGAGCTTTGTCCTTATACTTGTGGTGATGGCTGGAAGAGGAGGATTTTAATGATTTGTCTTTATCTTTATACGTCGGTGACCATGGTGGTAAGAGCAATGCAGATTACAGGGCAAACTCCCTGTTGACAGTTGTCAAGTGAGAGGGAGAAGCTGACCAGGAGCACACAGCCTTGGAAGTAATTTTATGGTCTTCTTGTCATAAAAGGTTTCATGAGCCTTGATACAGAAGGTGGGGTGGAGAGGATACAAAGGTACTTGGCAAGGTTGGACGCATGGTCAGATGTATGGCGGCTTAGATTAAATGCAAAGAACTGCAAAGTAATGCACCTGGTTAACAAAAATGCAGGGAAAGAGTACACAATGGGGAGTGAGATAATAACAACAACAGAAATGGAAAGGGACTTGAGGGTAGTCATATCAGATGACCTTAAAGTGGGCAAGCAATGTGAGAAGGCAGTAAGGAGGGCTGGTGGGATACTGGGATGCATAGGGAGAGGCATCACCAGTAGAAAACAGGAAGTTGTTATCCCTCTGTACACACAGTTGGTGAGACCCCATCTGGAGTTTTGCGTCCAGTTCTGGAGACTCCATCTCTGTAAGAACATAGACAAGATGGAGACTGTCCAGAGGAGGGCAACTAAAATGGTGCACGGTCTGCATCAGAAGACATACAAAGAGGGATTAAAGAAGCTTAATATGTATACACTCAAGGAGAGGAGCGAGAGGGGACATGATAGAAACATTTAAGTACATCAAGGGAATCAACAGAGTCCAAAATGGCAGCATCTTTCAGAAAAAGAGATGTGCAAGAACAAGGGGGTACAATTTGAAGATAGTGGGGGGATGGCTCAGAGGTAATGTGAGGGAGTACTTTTTCATGGAGAGGGTTGTGGATGCATGAAACAGCCTTTCTGAGGAGGTAGTGGAGTCAAAAACAGTGGGAGAATTCAAGAATGCATGGCACAGACATAAGGCAATTCTATGGGGGGTGGGAGGAAGTAGGCTGTTGGTTAACTAGGATGTGCAGCCTATGCATTAGGTAGGGAAATGGGCAGACTAGGTGGGCCATGCTGTCCTTATCTGCTGTCAACTTCCATGTATCTATGGTTCTTGCAGCATCTCTTTGTGGCCTGGTGGAATCCCTGACTGACAGCACATGCCCTCACGTTATTGGACAACCTCAAACAACAAACTGTGTGAGCATCATCCTTGTAGATCTTGTAGCTGCAGGCTCAAAACCTAAACAAAGGTTTTTTCAAAGGCAGCATAAAATGGTGATGAGAAAGCAAAACAAATAAGTTTACAAAAATAATAAAGTAGAAAAAGTTGATAGTGTTGTTTTTTTTGCAGTTTTGACAAGCGTTTGTTAGTGGGAGAAAGAAATAAGATCCTGATGGGCTTCACCTGACCAGTAGAGGGGGTTACAAGATCCAAGGCAGCATGGTTTCACAGGAGGGAGATCATGACACAGAAATCTAATAGAATTTTTTGATTGATTGACAAGAGTTGTGGATGGGGGGGTGGATGTGGGCTACCTGGAGTTCAGGAAGGCCTTTGACACCATCCCACACAGAAGATTAGTAAAAAAATTGAGCAGTCTGGGGGTGGGGACAACAGTGGTTAGGTGGGTGCAAAACTGATTGAGCAACAGGAGACTGTGGGTAGTAATAAATGGGGTGAGATCAGAGGAGGGGGCGGTGACAAATGGGGTACCACAAGGGTCAGTCCTGGGGCCATTACTGTTCAATGTTTCCATAAGTGACATAGCAGAAGGACTAGAAGGGAAGGTATGCCTGTTCACAAATGACACAAAGATCTGCAACAGGATCAACACACCAGAGGGAGTAGACAGAATGAGAAGAGAGTTAAAAAAACTAGATGACTGGTCAATAGTATTTCAGCTGGGATTTAATACTGACAAGCATTTGTCAAAGCCAAATGTTTGCTTGCTGACATTAGCATTGAAAGTGCAGGAGTTAGACAGATGCAGAATAGAAATGGCAGTGAAGTATTGAACTGACGCCAACCTCACCCCCACCCTGCAGAGATGGACAGGCATTGGGGTGTGCCTTTGGGTCGTCGCCCATAACGCTCATCCCATTTCACCTCACCCTACCCTGCAGACGCTGACAAGTGTTGAGGTGTACCTTGGGGTGTACGGGCTTTACACTCACTCCATTCCATAAGGAAATACACTGAAATGGGTGTAGTATAGGAGAATGGGGTGAACTTTGGGGCCGAAGAGTCCAAGGCACACCTCCATGCCTGTCACTGGCTGCAGGGAAGGGGTAGGGCTTGAATGGCATGAGCATTACTATCAACAATCCCAAGTCACACCCCTGATATCTGTTAGTTCCTACAGGGTAGGGCGTTATGGTCAGAACCCCTAATGCCCTGGGTGTTTCTTGGTATTTTCACTCCAAGTTATCAACATGGGCTTTTTCTGCCACACTGCATGAACAGTGAGACTATCAGTTCATGAGTCGAAAGGTGATTTTGCACAGCGACTGTGCCATTTGGCCTCACAGGTGTGAAAACACATTTCGAACAGGATGTGAAAAATGAAAGCTGTACTGTTCATGAGGAGGTGTAAAAAATGGTAATGTTTAAAATCTGGAGTGAAACTATAACAAAAAAGTGGTGAAGTCACAAGTGTGCATAGAAACTGTGTAATGCACACCTGTAAAGAAAATATTTGGGGTATTTTTACACCAGTTTATCAACATAGGCATTTTGGGACCTCCGCTCATGAACAGTCGCACTGTGATTTTCTTAATCTGTCCCGAACGTTGATTTCCCACAGCGACTGTGCTATTCTGCGCTGGAAGTGCAAAAAACACATTTCAGCTAGGATGTGAAAAATGACAGCTGTATTGTTCATAAGGAGATGTGGGAAAATGCTGATGTTGAAAATCTGGAGTGAAAATATTACAAATTTATGAAGTTACGAGGGTGCATGGAAACTGTGCAATGCACGCTCATAACACAGTCATTTTATGGACTTTTGCCACCAAATTTTCAACATAGGCATTTTAGGATCTCTACTCATGAACAGTGTCACTGTAATTTTCTTACTCTGTCCCTAACATTGATTTCCCACAGCAACCGTGCTATTTTGCACCGGAAGTGTGAAAACACATTTCGGCCATGATGTGAAAAATGACAGCTGTACTGTTCATAAGGCGATGTGGAAAAATGCCAATGTTGAAAATCAGGAGTGAAAATATTACAGATTCATGAAGTTACTAGTGTGCGTAGAAACTGTGCAATGCACACTAGTAAAACAGTCATTTGTTTGGAATTTTTTCACCAAATTTGCAACATAGGCATTTTGAGAGCCCACATTATGAACAGTGACACTGTCATTTTTTCTTTAACCAGTTCCGAAAGGTGATTCCATGCAAGGACTGCAAAATCACCTTTTGGGAGTGAGTAATGCCATGACAGTGACTGAATTCATGAGGAGGGGTCCCAAGAACCCATGTTGAAAATTTGGTGCCAAAAGTAAAAAAAAAGGCTGAGATAGCCACATAAGTTGAAAAAAACATATTTATGCCATTATACAGCTTACCAGCATTTTTTCAGTGCGCGGTCGGCTTTGAAGAGTGCAGACGTGTTCCCAGTTCACCAAAGATAATTGTGCCAGGCTCTGGAGGTAAGTATGGGGTGAGGGTGGTGTGAGGAGGATGGGTGCACAGAGGGTGGGTGCGGGTTGGTGGAGGGGACATCAGACTCAGTGAGGGACCATTTTAGTTTTTTTTTTATAGTATTTTTAGACACCGCAGGACTATTGGCATGCTGGGGATGGGTTCCCAGTGTGACACCTGGATGTTTCTGGGGTGGGGGAGTGGAGCAGGTATTGGGCACCCCGTCAGAAAAAAAGGCACCCGTGAGTCTATTGGCACACTGGGGATGGGCTCCCAGTGTGCCACCTGAATGTTTGTTGGGGGAGAGTGGAGCCAATGGGGATTAGGCACCCCCCTCGGAAAAAAAAGACATAGTTGTGTCAGCTAAACCGGGCACAAAAAAATCACGACCCAGGCAAAAAGGCAGGATTTGAATCCTCTGGTTGCTTTGCGGGGAGGAGGCTGAGTGCTTGAGCTGCCTCTGGTGTGAGTGGCATCACCAGCATGGTTTGCAGATGGTTGCTAAGGTTCGGCGGTCCTCTGAGAAAACAGGCAGCTGGCTCCATCACATGAATGGGGAAGATGGGGCCAATCAGCAAGTAGTCTGCGGTCCAGTTTGGGAAGAGGTAAAGGGGACTTGCACTTCTCAGGGCAGCCATCTCCGACGTGAGCTCAGGCAAGCATAGCCCTGCTGAAATTGACTGCTATAATCAAGAATGCCCCGGCATCACAGTTGATTGTTTCATGACATGGGGCTCCATGATTGCAGTGGTCAGTGTCTTTCAGCATAGTGGCATGCTCATTAACTGTCATCATCGACAGCTCCTCTATTCATGTGGCAGAGACCAGCCCCAAAAAATGACTTCTGCCATTTGCCACAACATTGCCGCATCTCCACAACCCTCATGTGAAGGAAGCTGACACAATGTGTTTCTTGCACATGCATGCAAGCAAACACAAAATGTGATCTCAAAGAGGCAGGTCAGTGTGGAAGGGCAGTAGGAAGGGTGAATTGGATTCTGGGTTGCATAGGGAGGTGAATAACTAGTAGGAAGAGAGAGATGTTATATTGCCCCTCTATAAGTCACTAGTGAGGCCTCACCTTGAGTACTTTGTCCAGTTCTGAAGGCCCTATCTCAAAAAGCACATTGAACAGGTGGAGGCAGTACAGAGAAAGGCTACCAAAATGGTGCTGGGCGTTCATCAGAAAAACTATGAGGAGAGGCTCAGGGAGTTGAATATGTACTCATTGAAGGGTAGAAGAGAGAGGAGGGACATGATAGAGGCATTCAAATATGTCAAGGTGATAAATAACGTAGAGGGGGGCAATTTGCTACCGAAAAGGAAGTACAAAAGGACAAAGGTCCATGATATGAAGCTGGAAGAGGGGGAGACTCAAGTAATGTGAGGAAGTATTTCTTCATGGAAAAGAACGATTGAACCATAGAACAAGCTACCAGCTAAGGTGGAAAGTGCAAACAGTGGTGGCATTCAAACATGCTTGGGATAGGCACAGAGGTGAGGTTAAGGGAGGAGGGAAGTATGGACACAGGTCTAACATGATTTGTAGTAAAAGTCAGGAGCTAAACTACAACCAGGGCAGACTAGATGAACCCTGAGGTCTTTTTCAGTTGGCAAATACTATGTAACTATGATGGAGCCACCTACATTTTACATAGGCTGCCCCCAGGTAGGAAAAGATTCTGTGTGGTCCTAATGCTTATTCCTTACAGTTCCAAAGGTGTTTCCCAATGGAGAATATTCTTTCCATGAAGATCTTATTTTACACTTCCTTTCTTTTCTTGTTCCTTAATGGAATGGAATCAGTGCTCACCTTCATAAATACAAAGGCTCAGTTGCTAATAATATTAACAGAATTTGCAACTCATTTAAAATGTGGCGAGTTTAAATGTTAATCCTTTTGTGCGCTCAAGTTAGTTAGTTGCCTTGTAGAACAGAGTATATCTTCCAGTCCTAAACTGAAATGGTTCTGATTTTATGATGCTTTATAATCTCTACATTTGGCATCTGTGCATTCTGATATGTAAATTAGGTATAGTCTTTTGTCTCAGTTCATCATGGTCCTTTAAATGTTCAACAGTTTCATGCACTTTTTTAATAGCATTTCATGAATCTAGTTTATGAATTGAGTTTAAGAACATTTGGAGAACGTTGATGTTCATGAACCATTCGTTAACATTCATCAGAGTTTATGCATTGATAAACTTTCTTTCACTGGGGGGATAGACTTCAAGTACACTCTTTTTGTAATTGCTGGCTGCTTTTAACATGGACATCCTTTAAGTAAAAAAATAAAATGTTGATGCACTCAACCTCCTTTTTAGTGTCAATGTACATGACAAACATTGCATTCTCCAGTTTTAAAGTTACAGGGGCTTATTATTTTGCAGTCCATATGCTTGCAATTGTTAAACAATTTTTGATTGTTTGGCTACTTATAACTCAGCCAACGTGAAAGCTAGATGTCTGAAATTTTCAGTTACAGCCACTGAAATGTCCAGATATTCCTGAAATATCTGTAATATCTCAAAAGAAACATCCTACCAGCCTCCAGTACCAGTGTAGGGCTAACAGAGAGATTTCCATTAGAAATATTGCAAAATATCTGGAAATAGCTGCACATCCTGATGTCAGCAATTGTGGCACACCTGTATGTAGCATTGAACTGCAAATATGCCAAACATGGTGAAACATGGATGAGTGGTTTTACGATTAGACAGACATAAATGAAAATTAAATTGTTGTGTAATTTCATGATATTTTTGCTGAAATTCTGCAAACTTTCATGCAAGAAGAATTGTAATTTTGCATGAATTCCAATAACAGAAGTTTAAATGCTCCACAGCTCTAGTGACATCTAGTTACTGTAGAGAAGGCCATTGCAGTGGCAGAGTTGTACAGTACACTACTAATATATAGTTCAGAACTGGAATAAGGGTTCCTCTAACTAGTGAGAGTTTAGCTTCTGTGCCAGACAGTGTTAGAATCTATTGGTCATCCCCAGTTAGTAGATTAGAATTAACAAAAGAAAGTTATAAAGAATAGAAACAAAATCTAACTCTTCTCCATGTGGTCATGGCTATTCTCATGACCATGTCAATCCCTTTCAGTCATCTCCCCACCCCAACCCTCTCTCTAGCCTAGATATATCAAACACCATATCTGGTATTGATTGATTAATTGATTTATAATATTGCAACCATACACAAAGGTGCAGGTTGAAGTTTACATATAATTGTAAAAAAACACATAATGCATAAAAATCACAAAAAGGCATGTGTACATTAATATAATGCCATCATAATACAACAATAATAAAAGGTATCTACAACATTTAATAAGATCACAGTATATATATATATATATATATATATATATATATAGTGGCACAGTCGCACCACTGTAGTTAGGGTTCAGCAGTCACTTACGTACTAAAGTCAAAAGTTTGGGTGTTAATAAATTTGGACACGTTCAACGAATTTGCCTGAAATTTGGAATGCGCAGTGGGGCATGGTAGATCTCTTGATTTGGCAAATTGTGTTTTGTGGTCAGACTTATGGTGTTTGAGTACGAAAATGCTGTAAAATGCAAAGTTATCCATTTTTGAAGGCAGCTTTTGGGATTTTGGATGTGGCCCTGCACAGCCTTTGTGTGGTATGCTGCTCTGCGAGATGGCTCGCTTGAAAGAGCTTTGGTGGCTCAAAATGTCAGTTTTCATTTGGTAAAAAAATATTAAGGCATTCAAAAGTTATGCCACTTTTAAGTTCCCATTATAAGTCAGTGGGAAAATTTATATGTACAGTATGTTTTGCGAACAAAGAATGGGGTTCTAGCCATCTCGTACCACCTGGCAATCAAAGAATTTGCAGCCTCGAGGTTCAAGAATCTTTGTCCCTGAGGATTTTTAAAATTCTTTGATCACGAGGTCCACCATCTTGTTTTTGATTTTCCAGTTGGAAAAACACAAATATCTCAGCTCAGGGGTCGGTCACTTCTCAAGTAAAACATGGATGGGTTTCACTCGGGGACCCCGATCTATCGAGCCATGCCTTTGGTTTGATCAAAATTGGTCTAATAATAGAGTTCTGAGCTTTTGAAATCTTCGTTCTGCAGCTCGCTAATGATCTTTGATTGCGAGCCTGCAATTTCTTTGATCGCGAGATTCTTTGATCGTTATCGTGCATCGCGAGCGAGGGATGAGATGGCCAGATTTAAAAGTTGATTTTCTCAGACAAGGGATGCCCTAGAAACTTAAATGAGGGTAGGTTTTGCTCAGGGGGCTTCGTTCTGTCCCATCTGAATAAAAAAAACATGTTTTAAATATCCCTGGTAGTCTAGCAGTCCCCCCATTATGATAAAATATATAATGGTCTCTAGTGATCCCCCACTGTTCATAAATATTGATTACTGTTTATATCCCTGGTAGTCTAGTGGCCCCACTCCATCATAATAAAATAAATAAAGATGTTCACTTTCCTGGTAGTCTAGTGGTTTCACTAGCCGCGTTAGTCGTTTCGCAGCTTTTCACTTTTTCCGGTGATCGGCAGTACTGGCTCACCACGTTGCCGCGACTGTGTGTATTATTATCATTAATGCAAGAGGCACTCAGAAATAATTTCAGAGCACCTCTTTCCATTACCGCTCGTAATACACACAGTCAGTGGCTGGCTGTGGAGGTGAGAGGTGGGTTGTGCCAGTCACCGGCTGTGGAAGGGTGGGGGGTGCTGGTTGGGCTGGCATGGCTGGCATGGCTGGCTGGAGAGTGGGGGCCACTAGACTACCAGGGATATGAAAAGTAATTATCATTTAATACAGATCGGGGGGCACTAGACTACCAGGGACATAAAAAAATCAATATTTATCAAATTCACATTGGGGGGGCCACTAAACTACCAGGCTATTGCAGATGGTAATATATTTTATTATGATGGGGGGCCTGCTAGACTACCAGGGATGTGAATTAAAATAATTATTTTATGCAGATTGGGGGGACCACTAGACTACCAGGGATATAAAACAAAAATATTTATGATATAGACATTGGGGGGGGGCTACTAGAGATCATTATCTATTTTGTTATGATGGGGGGCGCTAGACTACCAGGGATATTTAAAAGATGATTTTTTTTATTCAGATGGGGCAGAACGAAGCCCCCTGAGCAAAACTCAGCCTCATTTAACTTTGTAGGGCACTCCTGGGCTGAGAAAATAAATGTTTAAATCTGGCCATCTCATCCCTTGCTCTTTGTTCATGAGCAAGCAATTTCTTTGATCGCGACCCTGCAAATTCTTTGATTGTGAGATTCTTTGATCGTGATCATGCATTGTGAGGGTAGGAAGAGATGGCCAGATTAAAAAATCAATTTTCTCAGCCCAGGGGTGCCCTAGGAAGTCAAATGAGGGTGGGTTTTGTTCAGGGGGCTCCGTTCTGTTGAACCATGGTGGTTGTTTACCGCAATTCTTTCAATTTTTTAAATTACAAAATTTTTTATTCTTTGTTTGTGAGCCTGTAAATTCTTTGATCACGAGCCTGCAAATTCTTTGATCATGAGATTCTTTGTTCGTCATCTTTGATCATGAAGGCAGGACAAGATGGCCAGATTCTTTATAATGGAATAGATAGGGAAATTTTACCAATGTTTAAGATTGAATATCTTGGCAACGGTTTGGTCTTTGTACTTGAAATTTGGAGGGTGTTAACGACATGTCCTGTGCATGTAAAGTACAGTGATTACGTGTCAGGTAAAATTTTTTTGGGTGGAGATATGGTGTGGCACAGTTTACGTTCTGTGGACTGCATTTTGCTAGTGGTGGTGCCTTGAAATTGACAGGATACCTAGCCTTAGTTTCATGGATGTAATTTCCAGTTGTTGTGTGTGTTAAATGTCAACAGGTGTGGAACTGTGCCAGTCTGATGAATGAAAATTTCAAACTGTGACATGTTATATCTCGGAGACAATTTGGTCTTTTCACTTGAAATTTGAAGAGTGTTCAAAGGATGTCCTGTAGATGTGAACTGCAGTGTTTACATGTCAGGCAATTTATTTTTGTGGAGAGAGTGCATGACACAGTTAATGTTTTGCGGACAGCATTTTCTATTGTTCTACTACATTAATATTTGTTTAGTGGCTGGTTGTGCTGTTGTCACTGTACTTTTTAGCCATCAGCTGTGTAATGTGGCCCACCAACTTGCTCAACTTTCTACTTTTCTTTTCTTTTTTAAAAAGTAAGGAAATTCTATGCAAAAACTTTGTTAATGCATCAGTTAGGGTTATTCTACAGTGACGAAAGTGAGGAAATTCAACATTAGGGTTCCCACCCCTTGCACCCCACCCCCATCCTGGCCTCACCAACCATCATTGGGTTGTATGTTGGAGTCATCAGCCCTATCTCTCACCCCATTCTCCTACACTGCACCACCTCTGCTTGTTTACATATGGGATGGGGTGAGAGTTAGGTACGATGACCCCAACACACAGCCTGATGTCTGTTGGTGAAGCCAGGGTTGGGATGGGGTGCAATGGGTGGGAACCCTAATGTCAAATTTCCTCACTTTTTTCATTGTAGAATAACCCTAACTGATGCATTAATGAAGATTTTGCATAGAATATATATATATATATATATATATATATATATATATATATATACATTCACACTTCAAAACACTCCTTAGATCATATCCAAATAATGCATGAACAAAGATTTGCTACAAGTCTGAGTTCTCACTAATGGTTTTCCCACATTAACCATTTATGCAGACTATATCCTGTAATATCCTTTGGTACAAGCAAACAATGAAGTTTATGAGTTGAATCACATACTCTTCTAAACATCTCATCTGCCATCTTTTCCCATCTTACATCCAATCTTTTAAACCCACACTTAAGTAATGCCTCCCTATAGTTCATTTCACACCCTAACACTATTCTCAGTGCTCTTTATTCTGCTAGTCCCTGCTCCACCTACTGCAGTACCATCCTTGTAAAACCAACACACTTCCTTATCAGACCTCCTCCAGTCCTGTGATTGATAGATGTAACAATCCCTTCAAAATATTCACCTCTTGACCCCAATCCATGAAAAGAGGTGCCCAAGTGTGTATCTTTAACTGCCCTGTGGGTATATGTTAACATCTGGATATAATGTCCTTCCCCAATCAGGCAACCTAATTGAAATGGATTCCACTTTAAGCCATCCCAAAGGCTCACCACAGTAAACCTCACCTCCTCTTAATCTATGGTGGGATTGGGGAAGATATTGAGAGACACTCCCAGCTACTCACGTGTTCCTCTTCCTATAATACTTTAATTCTGATTCAGTCTTATATTACAGGCCATGAACCCACTGCCTTGTGCACTGGACCAGCTGCAAGCATGTTTTCTTCACTGACACTGTGCAACAGGGAGGGACTGTAAGGAGGGTTGACTAAACAGCTGGTATGTAGGACTTTGCTGAGGTTTGTCTTTGGGGCCATGTTAGGGTGGGAATCCATTATAATGTTGGCTTGAGATGGAGGGCTGGACAGATAGATGTGGCACTAAATCAGGATATCTAGAACTACATACAAAAGCAATGGTTGGGGTCTCACAGCTCTATACTTAGATGAACTGGTAAGGTGCACATTTGCAGAGTTCAGCACAAAGAGGTCAAGGCTGGAAACCGACCCCGCGAGTCAGTAGCACTACACTTCCTAGCACAATGCAAATGGAAAAAATAAATTTGTCTCAGCACAGTGATGACTTATTTAAGCTTTCTTTCCAAAGTGCAGTGTTTATAGGTGTAGTGAATTGAAGGGTATAATATTTTTCCTAATATCACAGCATGTCTTGCTGAAAATAACAAGCAGACCAGATTCAAGAAGTGTTGCTACCCATCATGTTGAGAACAATCATATAATGCAGCATGCCTTCAATATGTGTGTCAACACCACAGCTAATATGTCAACTATCAACTTTCCAGAGCTAACCTGCCAACTGAAAATAACTCCTTAAATACTTACCAGTTTGTGAATATGTCTGGTGTTCCAATGGTGGTGCTAAATTGACACCCAGCATTAGCTTGATAGAAAGTGTACAGTGCAAACATACTGTAATACAAATGAAGGTGCAATTGGTGACCTCTGTGAGTGAGTGAGTGAGTGAGTGAGTGAGTGAGTGAGTGAGTGAGTGAAAGAATGAGTGAATGAATGAACAAATGAATGAATGAATGAATGAATGAATTTAAACTATGGAGAATGGAGAAGGAAAATAAGGGGGTTACAAAGGAGCTGAAGGAAAAAAGACTAACAGATAAACTGTGGAAGGAAGATGGGAAAGTGGTTACAGGGAGCTGGCATGTAAAAACTGAAAAACAGACAAATGAGGAGAGAGGGGAGAGGTAAAAACAACAGCCGAAATGAACATGATCACTTAAAGGGAGAATACTGAATTAGTAATCCAAGAGCCGAGATACCCAAAGTCACATCAGCATACTATAAGAAGCATTGTAGCAGAATCTCTTCATTTAGTCCTTTGTGTATGAGGGTTTCCAAGTTAGTCAATCCAAAATCATTCATGTTGGGCTTGTTTCCTTTGGAAATCTCCTCCACCGGCTCATAATATGTCTTTTCTCTATTCCCACAAACCTTAAATTTGCCAGTAAACCATCTGACACTTTGTAGAAGTGTCATATCTTCCCAAGGCATTTGACAAGTTGTTGTGTTGAATTGCTGCCTTGTGCTTGCCTACCCACCCTTTTAATGTTCTTTTTGTTTGTCCCACATAAGCCATTAGTAATGAACCCATGGGTGCCACCATCACAGATCAGGGATCAAGGTGGTGAAGGTATAGTGTCAGTTTCCCCCTGCAATCATAGACTGTGAGGTTAGGATTGGGTGTAGGGATAGTGAGGAGCGAGATTTAAGAATGGTTCTATTAGGCGGGAAGAGGCTGGCAGGATTCTAGGTATAAAGTTTACTATACTGGGAAGACCAGGGTCATGACTGAGAGGGGTGGGGGTTTGACAGGAGAGTTGTCTTAGCCACCTAAAGGGGTTTCTTTCTATTCTGTTTAACTATATTATTTACTAATCCTCAAGCAGGAATGCCACAAACAGTGCATATACTGTTACAAATAAATTATATTTCATGGTACTCAGAGTAACTATTCCTTATTTATACAGTCCTAGATCCTAAAGTGGCTTATGTCACCTGGGAGGCAGGGGAAGAGTTTCCTATGATTTTTCTTTTATATATCAGAGCCTTAATAATGAATGTCAAGTATCTTAGGGTCCTGAGTGTGAATAGTTGCTGAGTGTAGACATGAAGGTAATCTCACAGCTGAACTAAAATCTGTTTTATAAAACAAATGATCAGTAGTTATCATGGGTTCCTTTTCATAGAGAAAGCATGTGCTCATTCATTCCTTCCTTACCTGGACTTTATTCTGAATGTTCATGGCATCCTAAAAATGAATGTTTGTAATTGTATCAGACTGGCAAGGTCATCTCTTTTAGAGAAAAGGAAAAGTCTGCCTAGAACTGAGAGTGGTTTTCCACACTGCCACAGCAGCATGTCCTAAAAATGTCTGACAGAGCGAGAGAGAGAGAGAGAGAGAGACAGACAGAGTGAGAGGCATGGCCAGTAACCATTGATCTGATCCTACAGTGAAACCAGAGTAATCAGTGGGCTACAAAATGTGTCAATCATAGGTATATACAAAGGTCTTCAGAAGGACTGGTCACTAATCAGGACAGTCAAGTCCTAAACTGAGACAAAAGTTCCAAATAAGCAGAATTTCTTAGCACTACAGCTGGGAGGGGATATTTCTGGCAGCAGCATGTCCTGACTCTAAAATTAAGGTACATAATCCAGCATTAGCCTTTACAAAGACTCCATTTGGTTTAACAAATGTTGATACTCTCCCTGTTAACTTTCTCATTTATTGCATTCTGGGTTTCCCCGAGATTTGTTTGGCCAAATGTAATGTAGATAATTCAGTAACCAAAACAAAAAAGTTAAAGAAAAATGTATGATTATTATTTGCTGACTTACATGCCATATACTGAAAATGATACTCCACTTTTTTACAGGTTCTACAAGAGCAGAACGAACAAGAAGAAACTATTTAACTGACACCACTGTACATGAAACATTCAAAGAGTGATATAGAGCTACAAACAATGCTTTGGCTACTTATATACTAATAGGGTAGAATAAAAAATACAATAGGCTGAGGTCTATTATTAATATGTGAAACTCTGCTAAAGTCTTATTGTGATCTAAACTTCCTTCATTGTTTCATCTGCAGATTGTGAAGTATGATCTAATTCCCTTCATGCTTTACACATCAGGTTGCTGTAGAAGTGTTTCTCATTTTGTATGGCAGTTCCACAGTGAAGAGCTAGAGTCCTGTTCCTCATGAACTGCACAGATCTCTTTTGATGTTTCTTTTCTTAAAGAATTTGCATAATTTTGACATTTTGTAATGCACAGGAACTCCATGGACATATTTAAGTCAAATAAATAAATAAACTGCTATCTCCAACAACTTCATAGATGCACAGGGCCTCACAAAATGCCTCTTTGTAAGAGATCATGCCTGTAGCATTGTAGAAGAGACATTTTTACCATCACAAATTACAGTAGATATGTTGGGGTAAGCATTTAACATGAGAAGTTGGGACTTGTGGAAAACTGTTTTATGGTATTTTTTTTTGCATACAGTTCAGCAGTACTGTATTTACAAAGGTCCAAATGGGTTTCATCAATATACATAATAAAATTATATTAGTGGTTTATTAAAAGCTCAGTTTAATTAGTTATTGCGGTCTTTGCACATGTGCAAAATAGGACTGATTTTCATTGAATGATAAGAAAAATGATGAAACAGGTAGGGTCTGTAGGGAAAGTATAGGCAGGAAAGAAAAGGGACAGAGTAGGTGGGCCAAGTTGTCCTTATCTACTGACAAAGTCTCTATTGATATGTTTCTGCGGTTCTGTGATAGACAGGTTATACCAACACAGCTAAGTACTAGGATGAAAAAAGAACAATTTTCATCATTCAGTTAAACATTGTGCCACGTGTTGTGTACTAGTAAAGAATGCAAATTGCATAGTACTTCACCAGTCACAGCATGGGGGCATTACACTGGAAACAGCACTATAAATAAAGTATGCTCAGCCATCAATTTCAATAACTATATCAACTGATAATGTCTAGGAAAACAACAAAAGAACAAAGATACTATAACAAAAATGCTTTACGTATGTAGATGAGGATTAAGCATTTTTTATCCAGAGTAAACTGCTTTACTTTACATGCTACCTTTACTTTTAATGGCAGTGCTGAAGCCATCAAGCTGTATAATTCACAAACGAATATTTTTGCTGTTTTCATGCATTGAATTGTTTTTGGGTGAGTGGGGATAAGAAGGTTTGCATCAGTAAGTACAAATATGTTTTTGATTCATTATTATACTTTATACTGTCATGTATGCTCATTCATTCCCCTCTTCCCCACTCCAGCCATTAGGTCTGCCATGGCTGACCACTTTTTGAGTGGCTGCCTTCCCATTCAATACCACTGACACATCTTGATCAGCTTGCAGGTGGAGCATGAATGCTTGGAAGTCCACAATGGAGGATGTATGGCTTAGGTACTGATCCACTAGGATATCCAATGGCTTGCATAGCCATCCATTTAACCTGGATTATGGCCATTTAAACCAGATATTGCATCTCAAGGGGCCATTCATCCATGCATATGTTGCAAATTTCAAAAATAATTTGGATATCTAAACCTGAATATAGAACAGGGGAGCACTCTTAGCCAATCAGAACACTCCTTTCCCCCATGTGTGAGTTACTGTTATTCTACAAAAAGTGTCTTATGCACAGGTGCCCTTAAAACAGCATGCTTCAGATCATTTTTTTTGGGGGTGCCTTCTGAAATATTATATAAATATGGCTTCTGAGACCACTTTAACAGTTTTAAGGTGTTCTCTGTTGTATTTGTAGGTAACCAGAACTGCTTACCTTTAGTTTGCGGTTTTCTTCCCTTAAGAATGCACATGAGAGCACTCTTACAGCTGTTAGAGTGGATCCCAATAAGTATGAGATGCTGTTTGTTGTATGATGCTCTTTATATGACACTAGAAATGCACTCCCATTGCTAGAACTATCAGCTGCCAGGAGTAATTTAGGATGGTCATGAGGAAATATTTTTCCAAATAGAGGGTGGTGGAAAAAGGCAACTGCTTGTCAGTGAAACTGATCAATTTTAACATGGCTAGTTTTAAGATGGGTGGAAGAGACTCATGGGATTGGTAAAGTCAATGAGGGAAGGGTTTGAGTAAGTGGGAGAAGAGGTTAGTTCAAGTGGAATTATTGAATGACTGATCCGCTATAGCTCTACCCATTGTTAGACTGGTAAGGGTATAGTTAGGATCTGAGAAGAAGGTCTTTTTTCTTTCAATAAACATCTGCTTGTCTTATAACCATTAGTGTCATCTCAGTAGCTGTATTATATTTTGTAATATATATCTAAAGAGTTTCTCTCTGATGGCCCAACATGGTACTGGAGGTAGGAAAGGAATTTCTCTAGAGATATCACCGACATTTCCGGAAATATCTGACCATGTCTACAGCTGCAACTGTACAACAAATAGCACCTGCACAAACTTAAATTCACCATCCTTTCCCAGTAGCAAAGCACCTCACCTCCACTCTGAGTTACATCCAACATCATCCTTTGTAGAGATTGTCACAGGCTGCCTAAAGGACGAAATGCCAGCCTGAGGCAAACATCCTGGTCTGTATCTCAGTGAAGCTGAAGTATTTTAAACAATTTCTTTACCAAAAGGAGCCAAGGTGAGATTCAGCCTCTTATTTTCAGTACTGTCCTGCTTCTACCCCATTGTATTGCTTTCTGGACAGAAGCACTTGCATGTGAAGTTAACCTGGTCAAGGCTTTAGTGGGATTTGAATCTGAATCAGTAAAATAAGTATATTTAGAAAAATAACCAGTTTAGTCAACTTTCATTTCCAAAGGCTTCCTCTAACAGCTTCAGTTATAGTCATAATAGTACATCATGCAAAAAATAGTTACAAAATAGTAATATAATTAAGGTAAATGACAATTAACAACAGAAGGTACATACAATACCAACAGACTATTGATGGATAGCATTCACAGGCTGGTTCTTTAACCAGCATGCTGTGCTGCCTCTCAACAATGTTCACATGTTCTGTGTGACCAGTAAGACACAGGCAATACCTCTGCCATATGCCTGTGTCTGCAAGGCCTGTATACTCACAGACATAGCCACAAGTGTATGACTCACATGGAGTTACAGTATTTTTAAGTGACACTAATTACCACAAATGACATATAGCAGCATATTTGACTATCTAGTTGTTTTCTGGCCCATTTGTCAGACAACATAATTTACATTATCTAAGGAAGATTAACACCTACAGAAGCCTAAACAGTTCCAGTAAGCACTGTAAATAAGCATGATAGCTATTATTTGTTTAGCACATAAATAACATATAAGCCCTCATTTATACTTTGTTGCCTCTGAAGTCCTTATCTGCATAAAACATCTGTCAACCATTTTACAATAAAATCTTTCATCCATATCAGCCTCTTTCTCTCTCTCTCTTTCTATCTCTCCTCTCTCTCGCTCTCTCTCTCTTTTTTCACATACAGTAGAGCCAGTCACAACAGAATGCAGTACCTTGCAGTAAATGTCATGTCACAAAATACTGCATGACAGTAGGGCTTAATTGCAAATAAATTACACTGTTCTCTGCAACATACTGCAGCGCCCTGCAGTTATACTACAGTGAATAATAGGTATTACATTGCATCCTGGTTGACATTGCTGTATATGGGGATACGCAGTGGAGACCTGTGTGATAGATTATTTATCAATGCAAGTGCTCTTTGACCTCCATTAACCTCATGAGTGGCATAAACAGCATGAATATAGATAAATCATTTATCACACAATGTCCCTTCTGCATATTTCATTTATGCAATAGGACAGGACTTTATGTGATAGTTTTTTTAGTCTTTTTTTTAAATTATTTATAAAGTACCTCTGCCTTACCCTCGACCAAGGTCTCACGTTCAAACAACATGTAGACCAAGTCACAAGAGTAATCCATACAAAACTCGGATTACTGTATAAACTCAAGGAACTGTTGACCCCAGAAGCTAGGACTTCTATTGCTGCTAGTGTCCTACTTCCAACACTAATATATGCTGCCCCGGTCCTTCAGGGTATCGCAAAGCTGGAGTACAGTAAATTACAGACTCTATACAACAAGGTGGGTCACTTTGCCACCTTATCCCACTCTAGAAGCCACCACTGTGAGGTGTTAGCGAAGCTTAATTGGCCATCCTTTGAAGCTCGCCTCAGGTACCCTGTACTCTGCCTGGCGAAGAAGATAATTAGCCCCATGCCTCCCCTGAGTCTCGGTGGACTCCTTACAGTAAAAAGAAACCTGCGCAGCCTTAGGTCTTTGGGCCTAACATTACTAGAGGTCCCCAAGGTTAGGACTAAGGCAGGCTACAAATCCTTCTCACATGCTGCCCCTTCCTTGTGGAACAACCTCCCTTTGGAGGTACGAGAAACCCCATCAGTGCCGTGCTCCTGTACAAGACTTAAGACCCATCTGCTATCAATGAGCATATGCCAGTGTCACTGTACCCCACGATAGCCCACTTACCAAACTAAAATCTCTAACCCCCGAACAGTGTAGCACTAACTCTTTCCTCCCCCTCTCTGAACAATCCTAATGCTTTTAGAACTACGTAACCTAATGAATCCACAGTACTGTCTCTCAAATATGTATAACTAATGTAGGATTATATGAACAACAACTTACTAACTAGATACTGAAACCCATAGAACAACTGCTATGTGTAAACAGCTGAATACTGTGTACCCATGATGACCTTTATATGTATATGTTCAACTGTCTATGATCTCATGTACTGTTATTCCCAGATTGCCCCTGAAAAAGGGACCTTCGGGGAACGGTGGACCTACCCGGTCATCAAAATTCAATAAATAAATAAATAAAGTCTTTGGGTTTATTTTGTGGACTAGTGATTTTGCATATTTCCCCATCACATTTGCCATAGCCATTGTCCAGATGATGAGCTGATGCTGCAGTGTGGCAGTTCATTGTTGCTGCAGAAATTACGACTCAGTACTACAGTGGTTTTGTGGCAAATACTGACCCTGTCACAAAATTTGCTCCAAATGTGCTACAGAAAATTTGGGGCCTTGGTCATGGTGGTTCCCTTATTTTAGTGTTAAGTAGGCAATTTAATGTCAAACCCCAATTTTTACATCTTAATTACTTGGCCATCCCTGGGCCAAATAATCAGAAATCTGTCTTGTGCAGAGTCAGTGCCATGATCTCTGGATCTTGTAATTTTGGAAATGGTATGTTCTGTGGTTTAAAAGTTATAGTAGGTTGAATCCTCCTGAACATATTGAAATTAAGATCCTTTCTTGGTCACTGATAGCACAGAAATGACTGAGAGTTGAAACCTAAAACATTCCAGTTTGTCACACTTTGGCCCATGGATGATTCTTTGATAGGTAGATTTACAAAAAATTGTGTAGCAATAACATTCAAAATAAAGTGCTACTCTGGTTCATGCATGATACATTTTTCAACATTCTGTTCATAAATTAATTTTTACAAACCTATCATAGGTCAAGTTTAGTGGTGGGGCACTTAATTTAGTGACATGAAGCTGCCATTTTTGTGCAGTTTTGAATCATGAAACCAACACTCCAATCTGAACAAACCAGCAGTGAGTGCCCAACCCCACCACTGGTACACCTTCCACCCAGTCTATAAAAAAGGTGGTAGCATGTGCTCAACCTCACCACCAGTATCCCCCCTCCCACCAGACCAATCTTTAAATGCATTAGTGTTGGGTGCTTAGCCCTGCCACTGGTTTCCCCCTCCTGCAAGCTCAATCCTCCAAAGCACTGGCATAAGATGCCATACTCTGCTGCTGGTATCCACCTCCCACCTTCCTAATAATCAAGGGAACTGATAGCAGGTTCACATCCCCCTCAATGGTATCTCCCTTTTGATAGCCCAGTCATCAGAAGGACCATCTGATGGTGCCCAACCCTGCCACTGGTATTTCTCTCCTGCCTGCCCAATCATCAAAGGAACTAGTAGCCTGTGCACAGCCCCACTGCCAGTATCACTCCTAACTGCCTGATCAAAGAACCATCAGTTGATGCCCATCCACCCCCACTAGCACCTCATCCTTCCCACCATGTACTAAAACTTCACCACCCTCACCAACCAACTAGCACCCATGCCACCATGCCTCCACCAGTGCCCATCCTCAGTCCTACCCTGTGATCCTCAGTGTCCCTCAATGTGATTCCTCATGTTCTCTCAATATGATCCTCCAACTCCTGGAAATAAAAGCAAAAAAGTGAAAAAAAAACTTTGTTCTTAAATGTGCATATTATACATGTATGTGGACTTTTTCAGATTATTATCTATTGGTCACAAAATGGTCAGTTTTGGTCATTTTGGGACCATATTTGCAGAGCTGAAAAGTCAATCAAAGAAAGGAGGATTCATCTGTGGATGACCTCATCCTAGTATTAGGATGTTCACTTGGAGACTCTAGTAGTACAAAGTGCTGATTTACATGAATAATAGAGTTCAACTCCATTTTTCAAAAAAACCCCAGTAGATTTATTGGATTGTAAAATGCTCATCAGTTTACAAGGTACACCAATGTTTTGCTGTTGGATACCTCTTTTTCAAGGCTTACAGTAGTCTTCCTTAACAGATCAAATAAAAAGAAAAATGAAAACACTGTACTTGGTCAAAAACACTTTCTACACTATGGAAATAAACACAACCACACCGATTCCAGATCTTAGTATATATTCAGGTAGTGACCAATATTTATGTATTTTCTCAATTGATGCTAGTTATATATAGAATAATTCATGGGATTGTGTATGTTATAATAATTTAATGCACGCAATAGGTTTGTGATGCTGCACATCTTCCAGAGTGAAGATTGAGGAATTTATTAAGCATCACACACCAACGATGTGCAATAAATTCAAGTAACCAATCCACTCCATGCTTTATTTTATATAGTTTGTGGCCATCAATTTTTTCCTCATCCTTTCTTGAAGTTCTATTATTAAGTGAGCACCCCTCAAAAAAAATATGTCATAGTCTAATGAAAGCCATATTTTAACTTGAAAAATCTATTTAAACAGAAAAAAGTTGAATCTATGCAAAAAAAAAACAAACATGGACGATAAACTTTAAGATGGCTGTCAGTTTTGTTTTTCACTTTCTAATCGGGTTGTCATGACAATGTGACAGGAGTCATAAGAGAACACTGAGAGTACAGGAAGTTGAAGCTCCAGCTTGAAAAATGTAAAACCCTACTAGTTTACTGACAAACTTTTTCTTTTGCAGAACTCCCCAACAACTGTTTTGTTAAGAGTCACATTTTTCAATGTTTTATGTTTTTAGAAGCAGCTCAGGGGAAAGTCAAAGGTGACAGTGTCTCACATCCACTCATAACATTGACTGTGCATAAGAGTGCTGTAATAACCAGCAGGTTATTATGGCAAATAATAGATGGCCATCTATATTGAAAAAAATTGTTAGCCAGTTATTATATCACATTAAATCATCACATATTAATAATACCATTACCCTTTGTTTCCAGTTTTTGTAGAGACACTATTACGTTAGTTAGCAAACTTTTAATTTACTACTGATTTAATAGTCTTTAAAAATGTAATTAGCATATCCACAAAAAGCCATGCTGTTTTAAAAAAATACATATACTAGTGATTTTAAAGTTCCTGCCACATAAGCATGCTTCAAAATGAACGTATAAGTCTTTGAAGTTCCAACTAATGTAAACCAAGGAAATAAATTTTAGTTTTGTTTCTGTGGTGTTATAGTCTTTGTAATCACATTGGCATATCATAATGTTCTGTATTAATAAAACAAGATTGCTTGAAGGCTGGGGAGGGCAACTGGTGAAAAAACATTGATAATTGTTCTAAATATTCAGTCAGCAAACTGTCTTAAACAGATTTCATAGGCAATTATTTGTGCTATGTGCTGTTACTGGTTAGTTAGAGTGGCACACATATATTTAAAATAGGAGTTAGAGAGCTTCTGTAAATTACCTGTATGATATATTCAGGTACAGTATCTGTGTTCAGTTTCAGTCTTTTGTTATGATTAGTTGTGGTCCATGACCTGAGGTAAAGTCCTTTATATTGTGGATTTTGACTCTTATTGTTAGAGGGATTATAGTTGAAATTCAGTTTAACAGTGCATATTTTTTTAACAAGTTGAAGTTGAGCGCTCTCCTAAGGTTTATTATAAAATGGGTAAAGACAGTAGAGGAAACCGTTTGGCTCTCTCCATCCCCTCCTTCCCCCTCCACCCTGCTGGATTCCCCTTATCACCTTATTCATTTTCTCTTTAGCTTCTCATTCCCATCCCTTATTGTCTCCTCCCCCAACACCTCCCCCCTCTACCCCTTCCTCTTCTCTCTCCCCTCCCCATGTATTCTATTTTTTATTTACTATCCCATATAGAAAATTACATTAAATGAGTTGCTGTCATAGGACATGTTCTGTAAGATTTAAAGCTTTCATAATGCATCCTGATTATAATTTATTGTATCATATCATATAGAGATTTTGCAGTGTGCTTATGTAGGGACCAATGGATTTTTTTTAGGATTTGAACTTTTGCAGCATCACTGACCTTCTAGGTCTTAGAGCATAAATACTGTAGATTGCTTTATAAAAGGGGATATATTTTATATTATTATTAATTACGGAGGCATGGTATTAATATGGGAACTTGACCTTTTTGCTACCTTACTTGACCTCTGTGCATAGACTTATGAATACATGATCTCTCTCTCTCTCTCTCTCTATATATATATATATATATGTGTGTGTATATATATATATATATATATATATATATATATATCCACTTTGGGTTGTATGTATTGGCATTTTTTATAAGTTTTATTAGGTGGCATTGGCTGATGTGGAGCATATACATCATTTTTTAAGATGTGTTTAGAGAGTGGTTTTAAACGTTGATGAAAAAAGAAAAGCTGTTCTGTACCTTTAAGAGTGATGTTTAAATATGTGTGTGTTAGTCACATTGACCAAACCTTGACAAAGCCCATGGTCAGGTGGGTGAAAATGTTGGTGGTGCTGGTGGGGTGAGTGTTTGAGTTTGTGCAATAAAGTCTTTTAACATTGAACCACACTATGGTTTCTTTATCTGTTTGCCTATATGCACACTGGTGCATGTTAGCCATTCATCATCTTGTACAATTTGTTTGGTCACTCTGAGTGTACTCCAAGAGTGGACTCCCTTAGCCTCTATTACTTCTTGTTTGAAGTTTGAATATTGTGTTTTTATTGCTGCGCAGTCCAGACAAGATTGACTTCAGCCAAGTACATTATGAAGAACTTAAGGCTGGGACTCCTGCCTGTACTGGTGAGTTATGCTAGCTAGATCCCCATCCCCTTAATTGCATTGTGTAACAAAAAGAAATCTATGTAAACAGTGTGAGGTATTGGGCAGCAGGCAGCTGGGTTTTCTACTTCTGCCTTGTCTTCCATGAGTGGAAAACATAAATCAGGGAAGAAAATATTTTGGGCCATTCCCTTTGATGTTCTGTATCCTGCATGTGGATTTCCAAAGTTCCTCTCAATGCAGCAGAGGGACTATATTACTTCAAAACAGAAAAAAAAAACTTTAATATTTCTTAATTGTTTTAAAAAATTTACAATATGTGTCAACCTGTACCTATTTTATGAGCACAAGAACACAATTCAGAGTGTGGTTTATTCTGGATAAATGCACTTCTAGGGGCAGTAAGGCACTCAGCCTCTGGTCTCAAACCTCACTACACCCTTAGGCATACATTTATCCAACATAAACCACACCCAGTTGTGTGTTATTGCTTACATATCTTACCTTATGCAGATCGCTTTAGTGCAATAAAACAGGACTGTCCTCCCCACTGGTAAACATGGAAAGGGTTCCTAAAAGGTTTTCTCCATTTCATAACCTGTCTGCACTCTTAATCTCTTTCTTTCTTTCTCCCCCCCCCCACCAGTGTCTCTCTCTCTCTCTCTCTCTCTCCAGCAACATATGTGAAATCCAGACACCAGTCACAAATAAGTGATCTCTAAATCTGGGTAGGAACAGAGCTGCAACCTGGGATCTGGGTGCCCAATGACAAAGTGAATAACTCTGTGGAATCACTAACTTTGAGTTTGAACTGTTATTCTAGTGTGTGTGGTGTGCCATGACTGGTTGCAAAAAAAATGATCTCTAAATCTGTTCTGTAGGATTTTTACTTATGACTAAAATACTATTGAAGAGAATTAAATGTGAAGCCTCTTTTTTAAAAAGGTTCTTAAGTTTTTCTCCATCTGCAGTCTGGCCACCCACCCAGTCTCTTTCTCTCTCTTCCCCCCTCTCTCTCTGTCTTTCTCAGTCTCTCACAACAACTTATTTGAAGTTCAGCCAAGCCAGAAAAAGATATCTCCAAATATGTTCTGTAGGATTTTCTTTTCTTTTACTAATGAGTTTAACAATGGTGAAGGAAGCCCCTTTTGTAAGGTCCTATGTGATATGGGAGAGTGCAAAAGGGTGACAACAAAACAGCGATGGCAAAACAGCAAGGCAAAAAGGAGGGACCATGAAATACCAACAATCACCCAAATGATGACAACTCTGCAACAGTGAGTTTCTTTTTATATATAATCAGTTCTGGGAGGGAAGGCAACTTGGGGGGGGGGAGAAAGCTGTAGGTCACTATTTTGGTGATCACTGCTTCTCTGGGTCACTAGTTTTGCCTCTTTGTGTTGCCGTCACCCTTTTTACATTCATGATTTTGTACTCACAGTTTTCACGGGATATCTTTTGTAAAACGGTTCTTAAGTTTTTCACCATTTGCCAAACCCACTCTACTGATCTCTCTCACTCTATCTCTTTCTCTCTCTCTGTCTTTATCTGTCCCTCAATATCTTTCTCTCTCTCTCTCTCTCTCTCTCTCACACACACACTCCTCAACAATGTATCTAAAGTCCAGGCCAACAAATCTATTGTATAGGATAGGATTTTTTTTCACTAATGAGTGCAGGACTAGACAGTGGCAACATGAAGTGAAGATGAGCAAGCCCCATTTTGAAGTTCTTATTTTTTTTCTCCTTTTCCAGCCCAGCCCACTTGCTGGCTCTCTGTCTCGGTTTCTCTCTCTCCCCACTTTGGCCACAATGCATCCTGATTTCTGAATCAGACTACAATAAGATACAGTATTTTACTACTGAGTGCAAGACTAGGCAGTTGCACTATGAAGCAAAGCTGAAGCACCTTTTTGTGGTTCTTGCTTTTTTTTTTTGATCTCCCTCTGTGCATCACTCCCACTTGATTAATCTCTCACTATCTCGCTCTTAAACTTTTTCTCTATCCTTTCTCTCCCTCTCTTTCTCCCTCCTGAAACTTGTCTGGCCATGATGCATGCTGCTGTAGCAGCAGGATAGGGCTATTTTAACGAGGCAAGTTAAAGTCATGTCTCTCACCATTCCAATTGTAAAATAAGGGAGTCCACTCTCAGGTTAAGCTCAAAACTTCCCAGATATTTATTGCAGGCATAAAAGGATACAGCAGCACAGCAGAGTGAGGCAAAAATTCCTGACATTCCACATTCACAGCCTTTTTCAAACTTTTGAAATAGCATGTGAATGTGAAATGTCAGGGGAATTGTTGTCTCACTCTGCTGTTCTGCTGTGTCCTTTTGTGTCTGCAATAAATATCTGGGACATTTTGAGTTTAACCTGAGAGTGGACTCCCTTATTTTAAGAACTGGAAGGTGAGTGCCGTGACTTTTGCTTGCCTCACTGATTTTTTGCCACACAGTACCCATCCCCCTGGTGTGGCTTTTATGTTCCACAGTAGGATTATTGTTAGTTCAATGTTTTGGTGAATACAGTAGTGTTTGTGTATACTTAAAAGGTTTTGAACATTCACCTTTCTCTGTTACCACCCTTGGTAGGTAAGCCAGATAGTGAGTAGGGAATAGGAGGCCCAGCACCAAGGATGAGCAGAGTGCCAGAGGAGGAGGAGGAGGCAGGGGAGGATGGTGGGTGTTTCCCAATGCTCTAAGTGAGGAACTGCAATGGGAGGCTGGCCTTTATTTGGGATGTGGGAGGAGTTATTCCACCACTTTGAACATCAGGCTTTATCCCACCCATTCAATGTTTTGGTGAATAGAGTAGCGCTTGTGTATATTTATAAGGTTTTGAACGTTAGTCTTTCTCTATTCCCACCCTTGGTAGGTAAGCTGGGTAGTGAGTGAGGAAAAAGAAGGCTCAAAAAGATTACCTCTTCCAACTCACAGAGAGTATGACCAGTAGTGCACAGGAGGTGAAAACCCCATAGGTAGAGGAAACCTCTGAGGACCCATGGCTACTAACCCACCTGTCCTCAGGGCAAACTAAGAGGAGATGATCCTAATATCTTAGAACCACATTCTAATTTCTGAGTAAGGTGTTCATAGTGATGAAGTTCCATCTTCAGAGTCTGTTGAATGATGTATTCAGGAGGGTTGATTCTTGAGGCTGAAGAGACAGGTCCACTCTGAAGAAATGTCCAGATCCTGAATATGGATTAAGTCCAGCTGGAAAAAGGGTTGAACAAAGTCCAAGATTCAAATGTGATATGGGGTGATATTCGATGGGGATACAGAATCAATGTGAGCATGAGGAGTATTAGTTGATTAAATGAGCTGCCTGACTCTGAACTGTGGGAAGTATGATGGTTTATGAAATCCTTAAAGTAATCTGTCAGACTTTGTAGAAGTTAAGGGCAAGATATAGTGCTTAGTTCCTTTGTAGAGTGGCAAGTGGTTCAGATATTTGCAAGGTTCTCAGAAGAGCTTGATCTCAGTACTGTTTAAGAACAATGCAGGAATTGAAAAGGCTAGATGACAGGGTAGTAGAAGCTTTAACATCTGAATTAGGGTCTCCTGGCTTAGAGTTCAGCAATTTGCAACGTTTTACTATGTAGGCATTTATGGAGAAAATCAAGGATTCAGGGAAAAGCTTTAGGTAGCTGCTAGGAGGGGATAATTGAAAGCGTTCACACCAATGAAGGAAGGGTGACATATGCTGTAAAGATGATAATTTGATACTGATAGAAATAATAAGAAAGTTCAGTACAATAAGTTTGAGGTTTGAAGGCATGCTATTGTTGCTATAATGAGGTTTGCATGGGCTCATATTCAGAAAGGACAGCTAGTGTGAGACGATGGATATAGGTATTGCTGTAGCTTAGTAGCCCATGGTAGGAGCTTAAGTGACCATGGCAGCTTTGCCTTGCTGGTGGATCCAATGTCTTTATGCTGTGGGCAGCATGAGAACTGGTCTTTGAATGAGTCTACTGACTGACATGGCAAAGGGAAGTTGATAGCAAGCGTAGAATGCAATGGGTGCTTGGCATGCTTAGTCAAACTTAGAAATATTGTGGAGCATAACTGTGATAGGGAGACAACCAGGTTGGTTGCAGATGCACAGAATGATAAATCAAATGGAGGCCTGCTCTTGGAGATGGTATTTGCTGGAGGAAGTATGGAGGATAAATCCCAACAGGTGAGTTAGAAAGGCAGCAGGCATGATTACAGTGACGTGATGAAGAGATGTACTGTAGCTACCTTTGTGAAGTATGGTGATGTCCAGTGGCCAGGGAACAGCAGTTTAGATAGTGTAAATTTAGCAAGGCAGCTATGAATTAGAGATCCAAGAATACATTTTCTGAGATTGTATCTGGGAAAGGGTCTTAGGAACATCCAATGGCTATTCAGGGAATACAAGTTGGAAAACAAGGTCAAACTGAGTCAGTGTTTTGGGGAGAAGACTGTAAGGAGATGGTATAATGGATGATGCCAGTACTGCTATGTGGTATCCTGCGGTTCTCATTATCCTTGAGCATTATGGTTATTATGGAGTTGGTATATCCCAGGAGGGAATTAGGTTCATGTTTCCAAGCAAGATGATAGGCGTGAAGGAGACTCCACTAATCTTGGATCCTAAGAAGAATTCGGGAGGTAGTGAAGTCCATGCTGTTTGAATTAAATGGAATATGTAAGGAAAGATCCTGCATAGTTGGTTGAGAGATAAGATCTTCTATAGTCCAGTTGAATGGGATTCCAGAAATGGATCCTGGGGAGATTATTGTGAAGTACTGATATTTTGTATAGTGACTTAAAGTCTATATGGATTGCTGTTTGAAGGTTTCTTCAGGTGAGAAGAACAGGTACACCTTAGAGCATTAGATGGGAGCTGTAATGTTGGCTGAGGTAGGAGTAGGAGTATGAGGCAGATGACTGGGTAGGAGTAGTTGAACGGGCAGGGATGCTGGATGTCGATAGTTTTAAGAATGCCAAAAAAAGACACAGCAAATGTGCAGGAGCCCCAAGCTGCCAGGGCGGTGAGAAGGAAGGCAACAGTCCAAGGACTGAGGGGAGTGTTCAAAATGGAAGTCTGCTGACTTGAGAAAGAAGCTTGATAGAAGTCATACAGGCCAAGCAGTACTGACATCGGCAGGTGCTGGTAAGGTACAGGACTGGGGGAACTCTCCACAGCATACCAAAATAGAATGCAGGAAAACAGAAGCGGATCTTGGGTTGAAGATCCATGTTAAACTGAGAAGCAAATCCAGGTACAAAGGTCTGTGAAGTTGAGGTATGAGGTTCTTGCCTCAGAAGGACATGGCAACTATAAATTGCTGATAGCAAACGGCACTGCAGTGACGAGGTATGAGGTTCCCATGTCCGAAGGAAAGGGCGAACATAAATTGCTGATAGCAAAAGGTGCAACCGTGATGGGGAATGGGTTACCACCTCTAAAGAAGATGGCAAACTTGAATTGCTGACAGGAAAAGGGTCTGCAGTGATGGGGAATGGTTTCCCACCTCCAAAGGAGATGGCAAACTTGAAACACTAATAGTAAACATTGGCATGGTGATGGGGTAATAGGTTCCTACCTCCAAAAAGTTGGGGAGCTGGAATTGCAGATAGGAAAAAGTGCATTTGAACCACTGATGGTTGACCTCTGGATGGAGGCAGGGGCAGCATAAGGGTAAAACTGTAGAAGGCCTCAGGCACACATCCATCAAGATGAGCAAATGTCATGTATCCAGCAGAAAATGGGGAATGCAAACAGGCAAGTCTGAGAGGAAAGCAATAGGGAAACAGAAGCATCTGGAGTAGCAGTGGGGGAGGTGATGACAGCATGGAGATGAAGGTCAGGAGATTGGAGCAGGTTCAACTGGAAGGCAAGCCACAACAACAATGCACAGGAGTATGGGAGGAGGTGGAAGGCAAGCAGCAAGGAAGTCAAGGATTCTGATGGACCGAGTGGAGATGGAGACTGAATAAGCTGACAGGGTCCAATCCAGAACACAAGGAAGCCAGAGGTGGGACATGTATATAAATTCCATGGAGGTATAGGACATGGTTGGGTGAGTTAGGAGACTGGAGGCAAATGGGGTACAGTGGTCCCATTCCCAAAGGGAATGTGGCTACCGGGTAACAGGTATAGAATGTATTTGGTTGAAACAGTAGATTGAATACACAGGGTCCCATCCCTGGTGAACTAACCTTCACTTGATACCACACAAGGCAGAGTTGGGGACAAAGACTGTCAGAAGTTGTCTGGGTATAAAACGGGTTTATTTATTTATTATTTATTTATTTAAAGCTGGAAGCTGCAATACTGGACTTAGGATTTTCAAGAAAGCGAGTTGTGCTCATAACCGAGGGAGGTGAACCTTACAATTTACAATTGTCTTTGGTTTGTAGCAGATATTCTTCAGGTGAAGGCTACTTCTAACTGAAAGGTGAAATATGGAACTTAGAATTATCAGGAAAGACAGTCTTTCAATCAACAGAGGGAGGTGGACCTTGCTTTACTTTTGCTACAATTGTTAAGATTTTCAGTGCAGGGAGAGTTTAAACCCAGAGGGACTGAATATTGTTTACTGTGTCTGTCCTTGTGCACAGCTGACTTGTTTTGGGGCTGACTGCTTTCAGATCACAAATCACCAGGCTGTTTTGGGGCTGGGGAGGTTTACCTGTGTCTGACTTGGATGTTTGGATTTTTCTCTGTTTGATTAACAGGGTATTTTCTCTGTCAAATTGTCATGTAGTGCATCTTGCTGACAGGAAGGCACTCATCACAGTGATGGGTCAGAGCTTTTAGCTGATTGTGTCGTGAGGGCACAGTTTAGGCCCAAACCCTGCCCACCCCTGGAAATAGTTCCTTTATACCTGGGGTTCTGACATTATTTCCTCAAGAGTGCAAGGTGCATATCACTGTCATATCCTCTCTAGCACACTGCACTGACAATATAAGCATACACATTGTATAATATATATATTTCTATATAACAAACAAAACACACACACACACACACACACACACACAAATTAAACAAGAAGGTAGGCAGACATGTGGAGAGTAGTGCAATGTAATGGCTGTGGGGCAGCAGTCTTTTTGTCGGAGTCTTTCTGGAGGCTGAGATGCTGCCCTATTTACAGACAGCTCTGTGCCCTGAGGGATGAAATTGCCAGTCTTCAGGCCACATTGGACAGTAGTAAGGGAACCTTCACCGAGGCCACACTGGGCAGTAGTAAGGGAACCTCCCCTATCCAGGGAGCACCAGAGCCACCACCACTACCTCAGAGGTTGTGAAGAAAACACAGCAGTTGGACCACAGTGGACACAGGAAGGGTGAGGGTGGTGGAACAGAAGCACACCCAGTCAGTTGTTCCACTACACAATCCATACACCATTCTGGGGAACATAGTTCCCCCATGGATGCACCTGCAGAGGAGACTAAGGAGGTTGAGGACAACTGTCACAAGGGAGGCCCACAGGAAGGAGGCAGAGGACACCACAGGAAAAGGAAGCAGGTCCTTGTGGGGGACTCAATTATTAGGGGTATAGAACTGGGGGGAGCAGGGAAAACTGAAGTAAGGTGCCTGCCTGGTGCCATGTCTTGGACTCACAGGGATTGTTACTGTTTGTTGCTAACATTGTATTGCTTTATTTTTCTCTGATTCACATTGGTGTTGCTGGGTATAACTTCTGCTGCATTACTACAAGGTGTGCCTACAGGTGTGTGCTAACGGATTACTGCTGTAATCTTCTGATTCAAATTGTCTTTTGCAAGGTATATCTTCTGTTACTGCTTTATTTTTCTCTGTAGCAAAGTGTTTCTTGCAGGGTATATCTTCTGTGAAATTATTACAGGCGGTGCTTAAATTATTGTGACTTTTTGTCATTAGGCTAAGCAAAATTACTGTTTGCCCCTATTTTTTTATTTCTTTTTTGCAGAAAAGGTTTTTTTTTGTCTCAGAGGTGTTGCAGTCTCCTTCTGACATTGAAGACAGGGAGAGTGAGAAAGCAGCCACAGCTTCCTTGAATCAAGGAGGTTATTTTCTAGACTACAGTGAACTGAATCATTACTTTTTGGACCTGTGTAAGTAACTTGTATTGATTCTGTTTTTGGGGTGGACTTTTCTTAGTTTTAACTTTAATTTGCATGGGAGGAACTGCAGCTGGGAGATATTTACAGTCAGTTGTGACTAGACCTGTTACTTAGCCTTTATGAAATAGGTGTCTGAAAGGAAGGAAGCCACTCCCCGGGGTGAAGGGTAAGAGTTGTAGGTGATTGTTTCTGGACAGCATAGGTTTACTCCCACCTGCCCTTCCCTCACCCCACCACCCCAAGTGCATAACTTCCTTTATAGCAGGGCTCTGACATCACTTCCTCAAACTGCTAACAACATATACCTGTTCATATCCTTAAAGGCACAGCACACTGAATAGGGGTAGAGACACTCACAATCTTGCACACACTAAAACAAGAACAAAAACAAAAAGCATCTGTAACTGAAAGGGACACAGACATGTGGAGTGGTGCAATGCACTGGCTGTGGAGCAGCAGTCTTCAAGCAGACATTCAGAAACTACATTGCTGCCCTATTTGCAGGCACCTCTTTGGTCTGAGGGAGGAGGTTGTTCATCTCCATGCTGACCTGGCAAGGATTCAGGAAACCTGCTCCCCACCCAGGGACTACCCAGGCCACCACCACTACCTCAGAGGTTGTCAAGAAAGAGGAGTGGTTGGGCCATGGTGGGCTCAGGGAGGGTGAGGGTGGTGGAACAGAGGCACATCCCTCCAGTTCTGCCTCTCCACAATTCATTCACCACTCTGGCAAAGCATGGTTCCTCTATGGCGGCACCTGCAGTGGAGACCAAGGAGGATGCTGGGAACCTCCACAATGGAGACCCACAGGAGGGTGGCCCAGGACCCCACAGGAGAAGGAAACAACTTCTGCTGGGGGACTCAATTGTTAGGGGGAGAGAACTGGGGGAAGGAGGGGAAAGGGAGATAGGTGCCTGCCTGGTGACAAGGCTTGGAGGGACAGGAAATGAATCCTCAGGATCGTGGGAGCAGTGGCAAGGGGGAAGGAGCTGGATGTCATTATCCACCTAGGGATGCATGATCTGGCTGAGAATGGGATGAGAGCAGTGCAACACGAGTTTGTGGAGTTGGGGAGGGTCCTTAGACAAGTAGCACACACGGTAACTTTCTCAGAAGTGCTACCTGTCTATGGCATGGATGAGGCTAGGGCACTCCACACCATGGGATTCAATGACTGGTTGAAAAGCTGGTGCAGAGCTCAGGGATTTGGCTTCATTGGGGACTGGGGCTCCACCTGGAGGGATGCAGGCCTATACAGGCATGATGGTCTGCATCTATCCTGGAGGGGAACCAGGATCCTAGGTGATAGGTTTAAATGCTTCAGTGGCAAGCATTTAAACTAGCCAAGAGGGGAGGCACTGAAGAGGAGAAGGGAAATCCAAGCCTTCCCCCAAAATCAGGGTAATTAGTGAGGTAAACGCCAAAAAAGAATAGTCGATAGGAAGAAGGGCAGGGGTAAATGGAGAAAAAGACAAAGGCAGTAGGGACAAAGATGGGGCAAAAAGAAATAAAGCCATAAAAAATGGAGGGTAATGAGTACCAATGCCCATTGTCTAGATACCGTAAAAAGCTCCCTGAAATGGTGGCCTTGATGGAAGAGGAATACCTGGATATTGTGGCAGTCACTGAAACATGGTACACAGAGAACCATGACTGGGATGTCAACATACCAGGGTACACAATCTACAGGAGTGACAGGGAGGGAAGAAGAGGGGGAGGAGTAGCTCTCTATGTAAGGGAAGGGATAAAAGCAACAGAACTAAAGGGTAAACAGGGAGGAGAGGAGGCACTGTGGGTCACCCTGGAGACTGGAAATGGCTCCACAATTCGCAC
The DNA here is from genome assembly GCA_016271365.2 of Neoceratodus forsteri. Lineage (NCBI taxonomy): Eukaryota > Metazoa > Chordata > Ceratodontiformes > Ceratodontidae > Neoceratodus > Neoceratodus forsteri. The sequence continues at coordinate 189,136,773 of CM057456.1, forward strand.
AGGGGTTGTATACAGACCCCCATCTCAGGGGGAGGAAATGGACAAGGAAATGATAGAAGGCATCCTTTGGATGGCAGAGAAAGGTGAGATATTGCTGATGGGGAACCTGAATATACTAGATGTTGACTGGAGCACCTTTGCTGCAGCCACATCCAAGAGCAGGGTCATTCTCAATACCCTACAGGGGGCATGCCTCAGACAGCTAGTTTTGGAACCCACTCGGGAGAGAGCAATCTTAGACCAGGTACTCTCAAATAGGGATGGAGAGAGGATCTCTGATCTTGAAGTGGGTAGCCATCTGGGAACAAGCGACCACCAAACAGTGTGGTTCATGATAAACTTAGCTGTAGAGTCAAGCCACACAAAAGTGTCACATCAGGATAAGGATAAAAAGGCCAGTAAGGTGGAGGGGACGGATGATGCTATCTCCACCGAAAGGGTGTGGTTAGCCCTCAAGGCCCTAAAGAAAGACAAATCTCCTGGGCCAGATGGCATTCATCCGAGAAAACTATGGGAATTGGCGGACATACAGTACTGGCTGCACCCCTGGCGGAGCTGTTCAACAGGTCGCTTGAGACAGGGAGGGTACCTAGGGATTGGTGAGAGGCACATGTGGTGCCAATCTATAAAGGGGGGTTTAGGGAAGTACCAGGTAACTATAGACCCATCAGTTTGACCTCGGTGGTGGGAAAATTAATGGAGAGTATACCAAAGGAATGATTGGGGGTGTACTTGGAGGAGGTGGAAGGTCTGGATAGTCGGCAACATGGGTTTGTGCCAGGTAGATCATGTCAAACCAATCTTGTGGAGTTCTACGAATGGGTAACATCAGCATTGGACAGGGGAAAGCCTGTGGATGTACTATTCTTGGACTTCAGCAAGGTGTTTGACTCTGTCCCCCACAATGGTCTGGTGGAGAAATTGATGGGGTTGGGAGTAGGCCCTTTGATGGTCAGATGGATTGAAAACTGGCTAGCTGGATGCACCCAGAGAGTAGTGGTCGGTGGGGAGCTCTCGAACCCTAGAGAGGTTGGTAGTGGGGTACCGCAGGGTTCAGTCCTGGGTCCGATCCTGTTTAATGCACACATATCAGATATCAGGGAGGATATAGGGTGTGAAATGAGTCTCTTCACTGATGACTCCAAGATGGGAGCAGTAGTTGAGGGGGAAGAGGGGAGGTTGGCCCTGCAAGGGGACCTGGACACCCTGGAAAGCTGGGCTCACACATGGAAATTAAATTTCAATATCACCAAGTGCAAGGTGTTACATCTGGGCGGGGAAACCCTGAACACAGTTACACCCTGGGAGGGGAGGCGCTGGAGGCCTCAATAGGGGAAAAAGACCTAGGGGTCATGGTGGATGCATGTATGAATAACTCTGAGCAGTGCAGGAGAGTGGCTAGCAAGGCAAACAGGATGTTGGGATGCATCATAAGGGGGATCACCTCTAGGAGCAGGGAAGTGATTCAGCCGCTGTACAATGGACTTGTTAGACCACACCTTGAGTACTGTGTACAGTACTGGAGACCACAATTGAAGAGGGACATGCAGCTCCTGGAGAGGGTGCAGAGGAGGGCAACTAAGATGATACTAGGACTAGGGGATTTGACGTATGAGGACAGACTTGAGGAGCTCTGCCTGTTTTCATTGGAGAAGAGGAGAGACAGGGGACATGATTGAGGTCTCAAGTACCTCAAGGAATAAATAGGGTAAACATGGAGGGATCTTTAGACTAAAGCAGGGAGGTATCACCAGAGGGCATGGTTTGAAGTTGGAAGGTGGAAGGGTGAGGGGGGAAAAGAGGAGGAGGTTTTTCACTGAGAGGGTGGTGGACCCTTGGATTGCACTGCCTGGTGAGCTGGTTCAGAGATCCACAGTGGAGGGCTTCAAGAGAGGGTGGGACAGATACAGAAAGTGGATGCATCAGTTGATGGCCTGGCCCAGGGGGTGGGGATGGATGATAGGGGTTTCTGGAACACAAGGGGGGGAGGGCCTCGGCACCCAACTAGGGATCTGAGGTTCAAGCAGACTCGATAGACCATAAGGACAAATCTACTGGCAATTAGTATGTTAGTACTGGACTTCAGGAGGGCTGATTTTGACAAAATGGGAGAGTGCCTCAGAAATGCACTAACAAACAGGCAAGAAGGTGGGGTGGAGCAACAATGGGGAAACATCAAAACCGCCATCACAGAGGCAACAAGTCTTTGTGTGAAGCAAATAAACAAATCAAAATGAAAGAAAAAAACACTATGCTTCTCAAAAGAAGTGGCGGGGAAGGCAAAGGAAAAAAGATAGCATTCAGGAAGTTTAAGGAAACACAGAAGGAGCAGGACAGCAGAAGGAAGTGGGTAAGGCAGTCAGAATAGCAAAGGCCCAAACTGAGGAAAAGATAGCCAACTTGGTTAAGAAGGGGATAAAACCTTTTATAGGTACATTAGGGAGCAAAGAAAGACTAAGGCAGGGATACTGAGGCTGAACAAAGAGGAAGGTGGTTGGGCAGAGAGCGACAGTGAAAAAGCAGTGATACTGAATGAATACTTCTGCTCAGTATTCACAATGGAAAAGCAGGGGGAGATACCTAATCCAGTCAATAGAAGGTCTCTGGATAGGGGGGTTGATAGTAGTCCTTTCACAGAAGAAAGGGATTCTGAAAGAACTCTTAAAACTGAAGGTGAGTAAAGCAATGGGGCTTGATTGGACTCACCCCAGAATTTTAAAAGAACTAAGGGAAGAACTAGTAACACCACTGACTACCCTTTTTAATAAATCATGGGATGATGAGGTGGTACCTGAGGACTGGAGGAGGGTGGATGTGATTCCCCTTCACAAAAGTGGGAGCTAGACAGAGGCAGGAAACTACAGACCTGTCAGTTTGACCTCAGTGGTAGGGAAAATGATGGAGTCACTTCTGAAGGAAAGAATTGTTCAGTACCTAGAGGCCAGTGGGGCACAGGACCCAAGGCAGCATGGATTCACAGTGGGAAGGTCATGTCAGACAAATCTAATTGATTTCTTTGATTGGGTGACCAAAGCAGTAGACCAGGGAGGGGCTGTGGACATGGCCTACCTAGACTTTAGCAAGGCATTTGACACAATCCCGCACAAAAGATTAGTAAATAAATTAGCCAGCCTGGGAGTGGGTCCTAGAGTGGTAGCCTGGGTAAAACACTGGTTGGACAACAGGACACAGCGGGTAATAATAAATGGAGTCCACAGTGAAGAAAGGAGGGTTACTAGTGGGATACCATGGAGTTCAGTACTGGGGCCGGTCCTTTTTAATGTCTTTATAAGTGACATTGCAGAGGGACTGGAAGGGAAAGTATGTCTCTTTGCAGATGACACAAAGATCTGCAACAGGGTTGATACACAAAATGGGGTGGAAAGGATGAAAAAGGGCCTTGGCAAGGTTGAAGGAATGGTCAAATGTATGGCAGCTTAGATTCAATGCTAAGAAGTGCAAGGTAATGCACCTGGGAAACAAAAACCCAGGGGAAGAGTACACAGTGGGGGGTGAGATACTAACAGCAACAAAAATGGAAAAGGATCTGGGGGTAGTCATATCAGATGACCTAAAGGTGGGCAAGCAATGTGAGAGGGCAGTAAGGAGGGCTGCAGGGATACTGGGATGCATAGGGAGAGGCATCACCAGTACAAAACAGGACGTTGTTATCCCTCTGTACAGACAGCTGGTGAGACCCCATCTGGAGTACTGCATGCAGTTCTGGAGACCCAATCTCCGCAAAGACATAGACAGGATGGAAGCTGTCCAGAAGAGGGCAACTAAAATGGTGCAGGGTCTGCACCAGAAGACATATGAAGAGAGACTTAAGGAGCTTGATATGTATAGCCTCAAGGAAAGGAGGGAGAGGGGGGACATGATAGAAACTTTCAAGTACCTCAAGGGAATCAACAAAGTTCAAGAGGGTAGCATCTTTCAAAAAAAGAGGTGTGCAAGAACAAGGGGGCACAATTTGAAGATAGAGGGGCAGCTCAGAGGTAATGTAAGGAAGTATTTTTTCACAGAGAGTGTTGTGGATGCATGGAACAGCCTTCCGGAGGAGGTTGTGGAGTCAAAAACAGTGGTGGAATTCAAGCATGCATGGGACAGTCATAAGGCAATTCTAGGGGTGGGGGTAGGAAGAAGTAGGCTGCTGGTTAACTAGGATCTGCAGCTTATCCATTAGGTAGGGAAATGGCAGACTGGGTGGGCCAAGCGGTCCTTATCTGCCATCAAATTCTATGTTTCTATGTTTCTATGTTTTACCAGGAAGGCATGCCAAGCAGACTACTGCTTGTTTCCAGATGCTCCCTAGGTGTAGGGGGAGAGGGAGTGCAATACTTATATACATATTCAAGTCAATTAAATGATATACATACTAGATAAAACATATAAAAGGTAGACTGCAATTTCAATAGACAGTTCAAGAGGCATATGACAGGAGACTAACTCCAGGTAAGTTACAGCATCAGGTGTAGGCAAGAAACAGAGAAATTAGGAATGTGGTGCAGTAGGAGTTTTTCCCTGCTGCAGAAGGCACTGGTCACCTGGTTAATGAGCTCCCATAGGTGCATGCGCAGATGGGGTGGAAGCATGTTTTGAGAAGGGAGTTAAGGTGCAGTCCGGGGGGGGTGGCATGCTGGATATCTGAGGTGAGTGAGTTCCAGAGATTGGGCATGCGATAATTGAAAGATGACTGGCCTGCCAAGGTTGATATGAGTGGAATGGCCAGTAGACGCAAGTCGTTGTTACTTAGTGCATAGCCCTGGGAGATGTGGGCCAAGAGGACCACGGTGAGATATGTAGGGAGGGACTGTGACCAGTATTTGGCCATGAGGCCAGCACAGTGGGAGAAATGCTGGTCCTGGAATGAGGGGAGGTCTAGGTTGCGGTACAGGACACAGTAAAGAATAATAGGAGGACAGTCAAGAACAAAGCAACAGAAGGAATGAAAGATGGGGTCCAATTTGGCTAGGGTGGGCTTTGGTGTGGCACTGTAGACTATGTTCCCATAGTCGAAGATGGAGGGAATCATCCTCTGCAGTATAGCACATTGAGCCAGCAATGGGATGCTTCCATGATTGCAATACAGTGCACCTAGCTTGGGGTGAAGCTTTTTGTAGATGGTATCAATGTGTGCAGAGAAGTCTATGTGCTGGTTAAGCCAGACCCTGAGATATCTACAGGAGGTGCAAGTCTCAATAGTAGACCCATCCAGGGTGCAGAAGAAGGGCGTGGAGGGTAGCCTTGAAAGTCTCTGCCTCATGCTGAAGGTCATAGAGATAGTTTTTTTGCATTGTGAAAAAGCCAATTTGAGTGAAATCAGCAATGAACTTTGTTGAAGTCCTGCTGGAGTTTGATTGCTATATAAGAAGTTGAGGGGTCAGATGTGTACAGTACTGTTTCATCCAGATACATGTGAATGGATGTGTAATGGCAGGCAAAAGGCAGGTTATTGAGGAAGATGGAGAATATGAGTGGGCCAAGGACTGAGCCTTGCGGAACATCAGAGGTAACAGGAAGGGAAGCAGAGGTGGGATTGCCAGTTCTGTTGGATTGGGATTGGCCTATCAGGTAGGACTGAAACCAGCTGGTGGCCACACCTGAGAGCCCTGCGTGGGAGAGCTTAGATAGCAGGAGTGTGTGGGAGACAGTGTCAAAGGCTTTAGCCAGGTTGACAAAAATGGCTGAGGTGATTAGGCCCCTATCCATACAAGTGCGGATGGAGTCTCTGAGTCTTAGGAGGAAGGTGGTGGTGCAGTGGGACTTCCTCAAGCCAGACTGGTAAGGAGTGAAAAAGGAAGGGGAATCAAGATAGGAGGAGAGTTGTGAGAGAACTAGTTTTTCCCAGATATTGGAAAAGATAGGTAGTAGGGATATCGGGTGGTAATTTCTGGGGACAGAGGGGTCACTGCCTTTGGGAAGTGGGATGACTGTAGCATGTTTCCACTTAGTGGGGATAGCAGCTAGAGAGAACAAGAGATTACAGAGAGATGCCAGGGGGACAGCGATGGCTGGAGTTGACAACTATAGCAATCTGGAGTCCAAGCCAGTAGGGCATTTTCCCTTGTCGGGATTTAGGACAAGTAGTGCTTCCTAGACTTCAGCAGGGGTAATCTGGTGGAAGACAAAGGGGGTGCCAGCTGGGGAGCATTTTGGGGGGATGGTGGGGGTGGTTGGATGGCCTGAAGGTTGAGGTTGCCCCAGAGTGATGAGGTGCAATCCGTAAAGAAGGAATTTAAATGAGAGGCCACTTTGAAGGGGTCTGTAATCATGGAGCCACCTTCATTGAGGGCAGGGGTTGAGATTGAAGGGCAAAAAGAGATTTAACCACCTTCCAAAATTTGGAAGGCTGGCTTAGGTTAGACTTGAAGGTGTCACTGAAGTATTTTGCCTTTGCCCTGTGGAGCTGCCTAGTACAGGCATTACATAGGGCATGATACTTTTGTTGGTGCACTGGAGAGCCTGAGACCTTGAAAGTCTTTCAGGTTACATCCCTGTCTTTGAGGAGTGTCATGATGTCTGTAGTGATCCATGGCAGGTGGGTACCCCTCACCCGAGCACGTTTGACAAGGGCATGTGAGTTCCAGTTCACGGTGAACCTGGCCTTAAAAAACTCCCAGGCTGAATCGATATAAATGGCCCTGGGGACGTACGACCAGTCCAAGCTGGAAAAAAGTTGAACAGGAGAGATGCAAGGTCCAAGGATTTGTAGGATCTTGTAAGGCTGGTTCTTGGGGGGGATTGCTTTAGGATGATGGATTTTCCTAACTGAGTAGATCATATTATGATCACTTATAGAGTTCAGTAACAGGCCAGAGGTGAGTATACGTAGTGGGTGTGATGTAAGGACCAGTCCAGGAGAGAGTGGTTAGATGATTTGTGGTTGAGGCGAGTGGGCTCGATGATTAGTTGGGATAAGTTTAATGCAGCCACCTGGTTTCACAACCTGGGGCTGCTACTGGAGAGCCAGTTATGGTTGAAATCACTGAGGATGTGCAGCTCACCCCCAGAGGCCAGTGAAGTAAGGGTTTTCAGGTGTTCCAGGATGGAGGGCAAGGTTAAGCCAGGAGAACAATAGAATCCAGCCATAAATATGGGGCAGGTGTGGGCAAGGGAGAGTTTGATTAGTATGTCATCAATGGATTGTGTGGATCTGGGCCACAGGAATGGTCTAAACTGAAGAGAGGAGTTGATATACATGGCAACGCTGCCCCCTCATTTGGTGCCAGGGCGGTCTTGGTGAATAAGGGAATAGCCCAGAATAGCGAAGTCCGCATCTAGATTGTGTGGTTTCAGCCATGTTTCAGTAATGATCAGTATGTCTAGTCTTAGTGAGAGGACACTTCGTTGCAGCAGACTAATTTCATTTACAATGCTAAAGATATTTAGGTACACGAAATTAAGGCCATGGGGCAGTGAGAGCCAGGGGGTGAGATTTGGTTTGGGGGTGGGGTTTGGGCCGGGTTGTGTTCAACGTCCCCGGATAGCAGGAGCAATATGGTAATCAGGAACCTACTGTTTGGAAATACCCATTGGGCTTTCTGACATGAATACAATGACTGTTCTGGTGTTGTAGAGGAGACTTGTGCATAAACTTTTAGGGTGGCTAAGCCAGCATGGAAGGAGAGTGGGAGGACAGAGGGACTAGCAAATAAATGTAATTGCATAGGAGCAGGAGATAGTTGTACAGTTGAAGTGTGGGAGGGGGGGAGATGGGGAGGCTAGGGTGAGAAGTCATGGCAGGCAGGCTGCTCCTCCAGGAAAGAGGAGGGGGGGTAACAAAACTTGTGGAGCAAGAAGTAAAATTGCTGCTATCCCTGCATTCCACATTTTGGGCATGGACCAGTAGGTGGAGGTTACAGAAAATTGCTGCCTCTCATGGTGGACACTGATATCCAGCAAATGATAAAGTGGGCTGATAGGGTATAGTCTTCATGTGATCACCCCTATAAAGAACATGGATGACCAAGGGTGGTGGTGGGGGTGGTGGGGAGCTGACAAGAAGCGTCATTGGGGCCAAAACAAAGTTTGAACTCCTAGTCCCATTTGTGCCTCACTGTAGCATCGCATACCTACTTCTTTGTTGCTTTGGGGGGCTTCAAGCTTTGGGGATGGCCGAATCCCACTGCCCCTCATGACTGCGAGGATAGCTTTGGATGAACAAAGGAAAATGCCAAAGATTAAAACAGGTACACGGTGGAGAGGGGCTGGAATGGGGAGGGGCTGGTTGAAATGAGATGGGGGGGTCTAGACAAAAGGTGAAGAGAGAACAAGCAGGTTAAATAACTAGCAGCATAATATTTGTCTAACGAGAAAGGGAGGGCAAAGCAGCAGTAGGATTCAGCATTTGCATCAACACATCACATAACAAAGAATGAAGTAAAATAGAGTAAGAATTAACTAAAAGAGCAGGATTCACAGATCAGCGCTGAGGACTACTCCCTGCTCAGCTCCCTGTCTTACAGCATCCTAAGGCTTTAGGAGCTAGAAAGGATGAGCTGAGTTCTATTAAAAAATTAAGTTTGTTTTTTTTGTTATATAGAATTTTTCTAAGTTTCTTACAGCTCCGGACATGAAATGAAATTAAAGTACACAGTGCAGGAGCATGAGTTAGCGTCCACACGGTGCAATAAATGAGCAGTGAAAAACTATCTACAGTACTCAGATGACTTCTAATAAGTAGGAGGCTTTAAACAGAAATTTACAAAATTAATTAGTCCATTTGTAAAAGATGTCCAAGGTAGGCAGTGGCTGTTGGAGCTACCAAGTTTGAACTTGGCACCAAAATGGAGTTTGAACTCCTACTCTCCCATTTGCGCCTCTCTGTAGCGTTGTGTACCTGCTTCTTTGTTGCTTCAGGGGGTTTGCAGCTTTGGGAAGGGTCGAGTCCCACTTGCCTTCATGACTGTGAGGATAGCTGCTTCTTTGCTGCTTTGGGGGGAGCTAGAGTAACAGGATCCCATCCCTGGTTGACAGGAGAAGCCTACCTGTACTGCTACACCTCAGTAGGCAGAGTTGGGGAAGAGGCTATTGGACTGCTGGTATGGGCTGAGCAATGAAAGGGCAGCTGACAGCTGCGTAGTAAAAGGTAGGTAAACAAAAGAAGCAGGATGAAGGGGAAGGTACTAAGGAAGAAGTTAGAGAATGGGAGGAGGAAGATTACTTTAAATGCCATAAAGACGGAGATGGGGTAATCCAGTCAGGAGCATGCAGCACAGTAACGGAATGCAAGGAACATCTGAAGGCCATGTAGGCTGTGAGAGTAATGAGTTATGTAAGGGTAGCTGAAGCCATGTAGACAAGAAGGCAGGGCAAAATCATATAGCTTACATAATACATGCTCTTGCTAATTGGAGCCACAATGCGCCACTGTGACACCTCAGTGCCCTGCCATGGGAATAACAGGGGAGCATCATGAGACCAAACAGCAACTGGAATGTTGGTACAGTAGGAACCCGAAAAGAGTCTTCAGTGCTGCAAAGTGAAGGACAAGCCATAGGCATATTGGGGAACAAGAAGCAAATGAGTACAGTGGTTACACATAACATGTAATGAAAAACAATTATTCATTATAGGAGAAGGAGATCCAATGCTGCAGGACTGAGTGAACACTACAAGGGGCACAGAAGAAGGAGCGTGCATGAACAATGTGGGTGATTGGCATGTGGAAGGTTAGGAAGTACCAGGGGTAGAACAAGGTAAAAGAAATAATAGGCTGAGCAGGGTATATAAATGCTGGGGGTAAGAAATGGTAAGGTATAAGCAGCATAGGTGGCAGGCATAAACTGTTAGGGAAGGTTGATTGCAATGGTTGACTGAGTGGAATAAATATTGAGAAGTTTAGGTGCCAGACTAGGGTTAGATGTAGCACAGGACTGGATGGTAGAAAGGGCATGGAGATGGAGACAGAGTGCCGGCATGAGGAGCGAGAGGCCCAAAAGAAAACATGGGGAGCATGGGACAAGGGCAAGAATGAGGGATGGGGGGTTTGGAAAACAAAGCATCAAGGAAGGGAGGTGCAGCTCTGGGAAGGAGAGAGCAGTAGAAGACAAGGAGAGCCACATGACAGAGGGAGGGAAGGAATGATTGGAAGTTTTTTTCTTTTCAGTGGATGTCTTCAAGATTCCAAGGCTGGGTAGAGGAGGTGGTGATGAGAGAAATGATGGCCACTACAAAACAGGTTTAAAGTTACCTCATTACCAGTCCATCTCAATGCTTGGAAAGCACTGTGGGAAAGAATGGGTAGGTAGAAAAAGTACAGTATAAGCGCCAGGGCTCCTAATACTGAGGCAAAACATGCACTGTAGAAGATGTACCTATAGTAAGGTAGAAAGAAACTTTATTGTGCCTGTTGACAATAAATGAAGAAAGTAGTGTAAGGAAGGCAGTGTATTTGTGGGTCCAAATCTGACTAAGCCTCAATGAATGCATAGGGGTAGAATCTAAAGTAGCTGAGCATTAACACATTTGGATGGGAAAATCAGTACAAAGCCTTACCTAAGCCCCAGCTAAGGCAGAGGTTAGTAATAGAGCATAGTTCAGGAAACAAGAAGGGGATTTGTGACTAAGGCAGGGGTAGGAAATGCAGGAAATACCGAAGCGTAGCGTGCAGCAGTCCAGAGGAGCCCGATTGAGCAGAAGCTGAACTGACCAGGACAGTGAACAGAGCAGAGAAAAATGGACGTGGAAACGGTGACATATGCAAGCAGGAGGAGACAAAACAAATGGAAAGAAACAGGTAAAGGGAACAGGAGAGATTAACGGGGACAGAGTGGGGGAGATACAGAGGCAGAATGGAGGAGGACAAATGCTCATTGGGAGGAGGCAGCATGCAGGAAGGAATCAGATCAGGTCAGGAGCAGGAGGTAAGGCACTGCGCTGAAGGGGAGGGGCCAAGTTCCACAGAGCAAGCCACAAAAGTGGAGAAGCCCCCCTGCAGGCAACCGAGCAGTGGAATTGGGTTTGTGAGGGAAAGTAACGAGCAGGTGGGGATGCGATGGCTCCAGAGGAGCGAAAAGGGCAGCAGGCCTGATGAAAATCCTAATGGACACAGGAATGGGAAAGCCACAGCAAAGGCAGAAGCAGAGCACAGAACGGGGGCAAAAGCAATACAAAGCAAAGAAGGCAGGAGCGGGGAAGCAACAGGGGGAAGGGGGAAATGGTCCAAAAGGATAACAGAGCGGGGCGAGAGAACCAACAAAAGAACAACAAGGAGCAGGGAAGGGAAGGATGCTCAGCCACACTAGCCACACAGGAGCTAGGCGCATGCAAAGGGGGTGAGGTTTCGCAACACGCTAATGGGGAACTGCCATGGGAGGATGGCCTTTATTTGGGATGTGGAAGGAGCTATTCCCCCACATTGAACCTCAAGCTTTGGCCCTGTCATTGAGCAAATCTAAGTAGTATCACTGTGATGTAAAGTGAAGCAGAAACCCCTTTCTGTGGTTCTTGGTATTTTATTCATTGCATTGTGCATCCTGACTTCCTACTTGATATCTCTTTCTCTCCCCCCCCCCCCACACACACACTGGTCACATAGCATACTAAAGCAATGTATATATATGTTATTGCTGGGTGATCCAGTAACTGTATTACTCTCTCCAGTCTCCAGTGCGATGACTGACGTCAAGCATTGTGATCCATTACCCTGCAAGATTTAGACAAATCCTCATAGACTTTTTTTGAGTCTTACAAATCTCTTTTGAGCACTGCTGGTGCTTATCTTATCCAGTGATGCAGTCTAAGGATCTGCAACCAAGAGAAAACAATATTGTACACTGAGTGTAAAATGTCACTGAAACCTGACCTTTTGGTATTGTGTGGCTGGGAACTTCAGATCATTTTTAGAACCTTGATGTCTTTACTGCAGGTTTCTACATTCTGGTAGTATTTTTAGCCACAGTAAATGGTAGTAAAATGTCATTCACAGACCAGTCTTACCCCTCTCCACAAACCAGTTCTCAAACCCATTGGGTACTTGCAGCCACTGTGGCGTTCTTTGACTAATACTGTCGTGGGGTCATCTACAATACTTCCACACTGCTGTCTAGTTCCAGGATCTGTACATTTTGTCATGTTACACAAAACAACCCTTCTGTCTAAGCAGTAAGCAGCTGCTGACATGGAGTCCTCCACTGAGTGTGCACAATAGATGCAATGATGTATGGTACTGAGGGTGCTAGACTTGCATGGTGCTTACAATTTTGTGCTTGTGTAAAATATTTTAAAATGTGCGGGTTGGGAAATGTATTCTTAAAATAATGAGTACATGCATTATGCAAAAATAAGGGTCAAAATATTAATTTACTTCCTTTATCTATTTCCTTGTTGGGACTTCAAGTGTCTCAGTCTCTGGATGTGATGCCAAAATCCCCCCACCCCACAAGTTGGGAGAAGGGACAAGAGGAATGCAGCTGATGTGTAGGTATAGCTTTTTACTGGGAGATTTACCCGATTCATATTATATATTATGGAATCAATAAATCACATGCCATGGCCTGAAGTATTGGGACAGATATCTGCCTTCACACTTTCTTTGACAGTTTGAGCCACTGGCCCTGCAGCATCAGCAGCACCATTATATGGTGCTCCTGATGTTCCGCCAGCTACTCAATTGCCATTACCACCAGCATCACCCAAAAGACGAACATCTGCCAATATAAAAGTTTGTATTGAAAGGCCAGATTATCAAATTATTACATGACTAATTTCCACTCTAGTCCCCACAAGACTTATATGAAGACTAACCTTTTATAGTCTGTCAGTTTAATAATTTTCAGTACCTCCTCTGTGCAACCAGTGCATGTGTTTTAGGGATAGTGTCTGTTCCACAACAGGGCCAGCGTATGCACAAAGTATATTTGAACTAAAAACAGTTATTGCAGCATATCAGACATGTCAATTCTCCCAGTTTGTTTCGGCACTTGTATTCCAGAAACATTAACACATTTTGCCATTCTTGAATCATTGTTGCCATCAAATAATGCCACAAAGAGTAGCACATATTAAATGATTAATTTACTGTAATTCTACTAATAATAATTGTAAAGTAATAATGCATGAATAGCCACAACTATGCTTTGCTTAGTCTTTGTAGTGAAGTTAAAAAAAACCTTCATGAAAATGTGCATTTGACAAGGGAGAAGTTTACAGGATACATGTCACAAAGTCAGCACTTGGCAAACAGCAATCTGTGACATTGCCCCCAAATTCAATTATGCATAACCTTGCAGCTCTTGTTGTGGGGAGAGCTGTTGGCAGTCACTAAGGAAGAGAGGGACTTGGGGGTCATAATCACAGATGACCTGAAGACCACAAGGCAGACGGCCAAGGTGGTGGGGAAGGCCACTGGGATGCTGGGGTGCATTGGAAGGGGAATCACAAGCTGAAGGAGGGAGGTGATAGTTCCACTGTACAGGACCCTGTTGAAGCCTCACCTTGAATACTGGGTCCTGTTCTGGAGGCCACACCTTCATAAGGACATTGTTAAAATAGAGATGGTGCAAAGGAGGGCAACCACAATGGTGAAGGGTCTAAATCACAAGCCTTACGAGGAAAGAGTCAGAGACCTCAATTTGTACATGCTGGCACAAAAGAGGAAGAGAGGTGACATGGTAGAAATGTTCAAATACCTCAAGGGCATGAACGAGGTGGAAGGAGACAATGTATTCCAGTTTAAAAGTAGTGCCAGAACAAGAGGGCATGGCATGAAACTGGTGGATGGCTGCATAAGGGGTAATGTCAGGAAGTTCTTTTTTACAGACAGGGTGGTGAATGTATGGAATAGCCTGCCCCAGGAAGTGGTGGTCACCTGTATGGTGCCAGGCTTTAAATATGCATGGGACAGGAATAAAGGAATATTAGAGATGGGATGAAAAAGCTAAAGCCAGTGACCAGATAGGCTCACTGGCTGCTTCATCAGGTAGCATAAAAGGACAGAATGGATGGGCCTGGTGACCCTTATCTGCTGACAGTATCTATGTATCTATGTAGCTCCCTAAAAAGAAAGAAAAACAATGAATGCTTTCACCACACTTGTAGCATTCCATCTTCCCCTCCTCCCCACAGATCCAATAAACTGAAATATCACCCCTTCACCGCAACCCATTAAGCTTCCCAAATCACGTATCATCATCATCACAGAAATGTTCTGATTTTCTTTTTAATCCCCCTTTCCCAGTCTCACTCAGTATCCTAACTCTATAATAGTCACAATAATTATTAGGTTAAATAAATTTCCTTCCACACTCAGTACACCAACTCCCACCCTCCTTTTCCCATAGGTGTGCTAGTGTAAAGGGAATTCTTGTGAAGGTCAACAAGATAGCAGCTGGCACAGCTCTGCTAATGCCATCTCATCTACCCACCATCTGAACAAATGGGAAGAAAAACAAGCTCATAGTATCTGAGTGTGCTTTCCTTTTCTTTCATTCAGGTGGCAGCCAGCAGAGGTGGTGTGTGGAAGGCTGCACTAGTCCCTGTCTGTTTAGCCTGTACCAGCATATCCTCTGAGTGGAGGATGGTGATATTTGGGAGGCAAAGTGGATTGGGGTGAGGGGTATTATTTCAGTTACTGGAACATGGGGGGAAAAGCATGAGTGAGATGGGTGGGGTTAGAGTTAAGGGTAACACTTTTTCCAAAAATTTTTTAAGGTATAGTATATTTAACAGTAAGGTCTGTTGCATTTGGAAGGGTGCTCTAGGGCAAATTATGTAAAACTTTGCCAGTGAAAGCACTTCACCACTTCACTACTTCACCTCTTCACAAACTTGTTTTTAGCAAAGTACCCAGTTTGAGTACAGTTTGCCGGACTTTGCTGAAGGTTGAAGTATGCTATTTTGCCACATATTTGCTGGCAATGTTTTACTTAACAACAGCATATTTACTGTATCATATAATTAATCTCCAAATGACAATGTTTCATTATAATAATATTAAAAGATTGAAGTTGAACAACATTTGCCATGAACCCGATGACGATGTCCCTTGCCTGACCCTTTATGTGAGGTGACCGAACCACCCTTGATTTCTGGTAGTTCTGACTCACAGTGCTGGATATCATCCCAGCAATGTTTTAGCTGGCACACAGTCCTTGGGGTTAGAACAATGAGAAATTTTCAAATTTTGCTTTTGTCAACATTCTGTGGAATTCTGAAATTATGAAAGTGAAACTTTTAAAAAACTACAGATTAGTGATTTGCAGTTCACATAAACCACTGATTCATCTTCCACAAACTGCAAAGACTATTTCAAACGTTACATAATCCATGGAATAATACTCCATGGTTTACATAGAAATGCTTTTTGGAATTCCATGAAATTGAAAATGGAATTCCAAAAAGCCATTTCAGAACTGGAATTGCCATTCCACATGCATCCCACTGGCGGAATTCCATATTCCACACAGCTTTACTTTGTTTTCATTTTTCATTCCCTTTCAGTGCCCACCCAATATCTACTCATACTGTGCCTCTTTGTCTCTGTCCCCAACAGAAAGCCTATTATCAATAAAAAGGGAGTCCACATTCTTTGTAACAGCAGATACCAACACGTTGGTCTCCTCCAGACTCAGTGGTGCTGCCATCAGCTTTCTACTCTGTCTCACAGTTCTCAACATCCAAATTGCAAGCAAATGATGGTTGCATGCAGGTAGATGTGTGTAATGTGTTGAAAATTTATTTGCAATTTAAACTTAGCATCCATAATTTACATAAGTCTTGCTTTACCAACTGCATCAACCTGTTCCAATGCAAGACAACAGGCCAGAGGGGTATGCAACTTTAACTGATAGATAGATATTCAGCACTTTCAAAATACAATACAAAATTCATTATGAAACTTGCAGTTTACTGAATGGAATTCAATTGAAGACCTGACAAATTTCCACCAGGCTTGGCAAAAGTGAATTTACAATTCCAACTAAATTCCACTGGCAAAATTTCCTATTCTGAACAGTAGAACCCCTAGAGGGACAGAGGTCCATTGATTTAGCAGTTCATCTTTTGGTTCCCAGAAGGCCAGGCACGCTGCAGCACTGTGGCGGAGTTAGTTGCAATAGCACAGCTAGAAAGCTCTACTTGTTTTATATAAGGTATGCCACCATTTCCTACTTGTATTGAAAGCTTTTAACTTTCAATCAATCTTACAAGGCCTCGCTGTCTTGACAGAATATCTTGTTGACTAGTTTTTGCTGTTCCCTTTTTCCTGCCTCTGCTTTTTTGCCAAAAGGAGCTGGAGTCCTAAGGTGGATGTGGATCCCACCCTGTGGGGAAGCAGGCAGAAGCTATTCTGGAGAGTATAGCAGGTGTAACCTCCAGGTCATTTGTTAAAGTAGTTAGCACACCCCCATTAAAATCTGGGGCACTGGTACCCACTTACTGGCCAACCAACTTACTTTACAAAAGGTAGGTACCACCACTGGCATTAGGATGTATACCTGGCTCATTTTCTAGAGGAAGAGAGGGGTGGGGGTACAGAAACAAAACAACATGAACCTTGTGTAAACATTACACCCCTGGTCATGGGTGAAGGCTGCTAGACATACGCTACATCTAACCTGCTGAGGGAGACCCAGTAAATCCACAAAACCAGAAACAATAATTAGAATGTCCAGAACAGTAACTAGGATTGTGCAGTGTGACTTTATTCAACAGATGGAAACTTAAAGCAGAAGTGGACCCAAAGGGTCCATCTAGGCAGGACAGGTACTTTTCATGAACTCTCCTTGCATGCAATACAGTTTATGGACACACAAAAGAAAAGCACCTTCTTCCCAGTTTCCCAGATGGTACTTCTAGTGGACTCTGGGCTGCTCACTAGAACATTTTCCTCCCACGAGTGTCATTTACAAAAGCTAAATAAATAAATAATAATAAATAATTTAGTGAATTTAAGCCATACACTAAGAACTCTTCTTTGAAAATAGGTGCAAATAAGTGAAACTCAGCCACACACTTTAACTTGCAGTTTGGCCCTTGCTCAGGTATAACTGGTGCCCTTTATGAACCAGGAAGCACTGCCTTGTAAACACTTAGATGGTGTTCCTCCCAACCTTGGCCCCAACTGACAGTTTCTGCCATTATTCAGGGTTACAGCATTGAAACTCCCGTTTCCCACTGAAATGCTAGCGGTCCCATACTTTAACTTCATTACACACTGGGGTGACTGAAGAACAAACTGCACTCACTTGGGTGAACAGTTTAACAGAAAATTCATTCACTTGGGTGAACTAGGGACACTGACAGGTGTGATCCAGTCTTATCTATGTGCACACGTACCCCAAACTAACAATTCCCCCAAAGTATGTGAAGATCTAGTCTCCTAGAACAGTACTTACAAATGGTTGTTCCGTCCACTGGGCATGGAACAACAAAAAGAAAAATGCATTCTCCTAAGCAGCAGATCAAACAGTATCTCAAAGTCCTTTCCAAGGCAGCTGAAACACACACAGAACCTTCTGGGGATTGCCCCTTGAGTCCACTGAAAACAAGCAGTTCCTTCCACTTCAGTGGCAGTAGAAATCAGGAAATCCTGCTATAGCACAGCTCTCCACCACTTCACTGGAAGCTGTAAATGACACTCCACCAAGGTGAGAAATCCTGGACCCTCACCTCAGAGCCCACTGGCAGTCCTGCTGTTATTCTCACCTCCTCAATCAAGCTCTAAATAGGACCAAACTGAGCATTCTAAGCTCCCCAGAGCAGCTGTCCACACAGTGTGGCTTATGATGCTGTGAGAATTCCAAATGACCTAATCATTCTTCCCTCAGACTAGCTGAGTAAACAATTATATAATTCTATAAGGAGCCCCTAATGAGCTCCCTACCAGCTGTCTGCTACGTTTCTAACAATAATACTGATAGGATTCTAGTAACCCCAGAGGACTGGGTGGTTACACTCACACCTGCCAAATGACTGCCTGCAGCCATACCACCACCCAGCACCAGGCCCTCTTACCTCTGATGCTCCCTACATGGAGGGTTGATCAAGTCCTCCCATACCATGTGCTAGGCACAGGCAGGTAACACCAAAGGATATAGACCCACTAAAGAAACTTCAGTTCCTATCCTACTACTGTACTATCTATGGATTCTCAGTGGTTCCAGGAAAGTGCCTGAAGCATGTCTTACCAGACAGCATTAGTGGCCCCTATATCAAGAGTCAGGGTCACTAACCTGCCTTCCCCCCCCAAACCTCTTGGGGAAATTTATCTGACCTATGCTACCTACAAGGTGCCCAACCCCCGGAAAACAATTTACACCACACACCTGTAAAATGAAAAACATTTTAG
Organism: Neoceratodus forsteri; assembly: GCA_016271365.2. Taxonomy (NCBI): domain Eukaryota; kingdom Metazoa; phylum Chordata; order Ceratodontiformes; family Ceratodontidae; genus Neoceratodus; species Neoceratodus forsteri. The sequence goes on from CM057456.1 coordinate 189,155,065, forward strand.
ATATTGTACTACACAGTTACACAAGCCTAACAACTCTACACAAAGGAGGGCTCCAATGAGTCCCACAAATCCTCTTCAGGTCTTCTTGTCTTCTTCCAGGAACACCTGCAAAAGAAAACACTACAAAAACATATTTCTGCATACAACTACAACCTGTGAAGCCAAAAATAATGACCAAAACCCTCCCACTGGATATTGCACAAGCCCAAAAAGCAAGTTGTAAAAGGATTTTCTACAAAAGTACAAAAATAGAAAACATAAAAACATTTTCAAAAACATTTGGGGTGGGGGTCCCAGCAATATCTGCATCTAGGGAAGAGTCAAGAGTGCTGAAGCACTACAACAAGAGTGTCTCCTAGGCTGGAGGCTGCTGAAGCACAGTTCTGGAACAGACACAATGCCTGCTAGCACTGCAGTCTAGATGGATAGTCTTTGGAGTTTACAGTTCCAAGGATATCTTCAGTTTTCAAGAAAACAGTCACATTAAAACTGAAAGTGGTCTCTCACCCATTCTAGGTGACAAAATGATGTCAACATCACCTTTCTGGACCTGTGGCCTTGAAATCTTCAGCTGCTGAGTAGAACAAATCTTCAAATCAGATGCTTCCACAACTTCCTACTGGACCTGGACTGGAAATCTTCTCTGAACTGCTGAGCTGATGAACCTGGATGTTACCACAGATGAACCTGGATGCTGCTGGAACCAAACCTGGATGCTGCTGCAGATGAAGCTGGATCACCAAAAGAAGGGCACCTCCATCCTGGGTTGCTGTCTCTTTGGTGTCAGATGGCTGAGCTGGCTATGGCTGCATTCGCTTATGGCAAGCAGGCACAATTTCAGGATTGGCACCAATTTCTGTGATAGTACCATTTAGGATCTGGGGCATAAACTGTCATCCCATCTGGATGAACCATAGGAACATTGTAGAATGTCTCTTGGCCAGCTTTGTCCACTATTCTCACAGAGCTAACCAACAAGGTACTGCCACGCTTCCAGAATTTCAGTCTCTCATTACACACTTTAATTCGGACCCATTTGTTTATTCTAGGGTGCAGGTTGGCACAAGCATCCTCCCACAACCAGGTATCCCTGTCTTTCTCAATTTCTTCCCATATCTTCTGAGGGTAGAAAGGGTATGATCATCCATACTTGGCCTCAGCTCGTCTTTGCACAGTTCTCTCCTCTTTGCTGCTTTTAACTAACTGCAATCCAGAAGCACGGCTTGGGGGTGGCCAGTCATGGTTGAACTAGTCATGAACACTTAGTGCAGAGCAAAATCAGTCCACCTGTGCACTCAAGGGCACATTTCTTGAGCCTTCCACCACATGGACATTGGGAGGCTCCATGGAAGCCAAGGCCAATGGTGACACACAGGGTCCCACTGAAGCCATTGCTGCTTCTTCCTCTTCCACATTTTCTGCCCAGGTGCTGGTGATTGCATCAACCCCCGAAACTGTCCACTCTCCACTGTCCTCGGAGGCACTGGCATCCCAACAACATGCTTCCTCCAGCTCGGACTCCCCCACGGGCCTTGAATGTGGGCCTTCCACCCACGGATCTACTGAACCTGCACTGGCAGCATCCAAATCCACTCTCTGCAGTGTGGATCACTTAACTTCCTCTGGGTCTTGCAAAGCATCGACACAGACAATGTCCAGAAACTCCTTTAAAAACTCTATGGGATCTCTCTCACTGCACCCAGCCTGTCACTGTTGTTCCGAATATACAGGGTCCCCTCTCTGTGTCCAAGTTGGAGCTAAACAGATATGTTTCACTTTAGCTATCCTTGTGTCACCTGCCATGCTCATCCTAAATCATGTTCTATAGTCTGTGCAATATGGAATTGGCAAAACATCTCTTCCTGGCTTTTGACATACTACACACACATTAATCAGATAGTTCGGCAAAGCCACCTTGGCGCATGCTGATGAACAGTCATACAATTTTTCAGATTGGGCTAGTTCTGGTTCTTGTTGGATTACCCATGCCCTGGCATGGAGCTGGAAGTGAGGGGGTTCCTGTGTCATGTTCTGTAAATTAAACACATAAGTCCCTAAATTACTATCTGAGATTTGGTTTTAATACACTGGAAAAAGTTCACTAACAGGCTGCCTGGCTGATGCAATTGTATTCCGCAACTTAGCAAGAAATCATTTGAAACTTTGTTTTGGGTTTGAAAACACTGGTCTAAAATGGCACTGCTTTGTTTACATTGTTGGCTACAGTCCAACATGGCAACTGTAACATTGCATCTCACTCAGTTAAAAATTGCTAGGATTCTGTCTTGATCTTTTGCATTTCAACTGATATGCTCAGCACAAGTTCACTTTACTTTTTCTCAATCCATTACTTTACATGCACTTGGACCAGAGTGATAGTTTGTCTTAAAGTTCACTTTCTTTGAAAACAGCACTTTCACACACAAAGTCTGAGATTTAGCAGTTCACAAAACTCTTTCTCTTTTAATACTTTTGCAGCATTTGCTCAAGTTCTTACACAGTTTTCCAACCTCAGCACCACAGTCATTTACTTTTGCACAGGGTACTTACAGGCAGTAGATGGTTTTCACCATTGATGAAATATGGCCTGCTGCTGACGGAAGGAAGGCCTTTGGGGTGAATGGGCTGGCGGTCCCGCTAATTGTCACTACGATCGCCTCACTCTCCAGTTGGTTGGAATATGGGTTGAGCCCAGTTTAACTGTGACAAAGTTAGGAAAACTGCTGCCACAGAAGCGTTTCTGCAGTAAGCAATTCCTCCTACCTGCCGGACAAACTATATGCTGCTCACACACTGCAGGCTGCTCCTCCATGAATGTTCCACACGCTGAGACTCAGAAAAGGGTGGCGCTTAGGCGCACTGGGACTAGTCACACATCTTGTAAATGAGCTTGCTCTCTCTCTCTGCCGCATGCCAGCACAGCGATCGTCAAGAAGGCAAAATTTAAACTGCAAACTGTCACTTTTTTCCTCAGCTTGAAATTTCAGTGGGGCAAGCATTTGAAGGCATTTTCACTCAGTACTTGGGGCAATTTCCTTAGCAACTCCCCCAATTTTTAATGTACACACTTGAAACTTCTGGAGCACTTAGAAAACACTGTCTTTTAAGTCCACGAATACTTTCCTCTAGAAATTTGTAACTTTTAAATAGTTTTTAAGTGCTTTTACTACAAGGCAAGGGCAATCATTTCTCAGTCTGCAATTTCCAAGTAAACATACAAGCAGCAAATTCTCTTCTTTCTTTTCCACAGAAACTCAGACAGCAAAAGACTTTTAGGTGTCATTTTACTTGGCACAACTTTGCTTTCTGATAAACGATCTCCTGTTCGGGTGCAAAGCCACCGGATAGGAAGAGCCGAGACATTCCCTCAGCATGCCTCTCACCCAAAACATATTTCTTTTGGACAAGCCACATTTTCTTTGTACCTCTTGCCCAAATTAAATATCCCAAGATGAGCCACTATTTTTGTAATCCCCAGGCCACTTTTTAAACTAGTTAGCACCTCCCCCCTCCATTAAAATCTGGAACACTGGTACCAACATACTGGCATACCATTTTACTTTACAAAAGGTGTGGTACCACCCTTGGTGTTAGAATGTATACCTGGCTCATTTTCTAGAGGAAGAGAGGGGTTGGGGTACAAGAACAAAACAACATGAACCGTGTGTAAACATTACACTCCAGGTCCTGGGTGGAGGCTGCTAAGCATATGCTAGATCTAACCTGCTGAGGGGGCCCCAGTAAATCCACACAACCAGAAACAATACTCAGAATGTCCAGAACAGTAACTGGGATTGTTCAACATGGCTTTATTCAAGAGATCAAAACTTAAAGCAGAAGTGGACTCCCAAGGGTCGGTCTAGTCAGGGCAGATACATTTCACGAACTCTCCTTGCGTGCAGTACAGTTCATGAACACACAAAAGGAAAACATCTTCTTGCCAGTTTCCCAAATGGTGCATCTAATGGCCATGCAACCAAATATTTTCCTCCTATAAGTTTCATTTAGTGAATCTAAGCCATGCACTCAGAACTCTTCTTCAAACATAGGTGCAAATAAGTGAAACTCAGCCACACACCTTAACCTGCAGCTTGGCATATTGGCAGTTATAATTGGTGCCCTTTATGAATCAGGAAGCCCTGTCTTGTAAGCACTTAGATGGCATTCCTCCCACCCTTGGCCCCAACTGACAGTCTCTGCCATTCTTCAGAGTTACAGCATTGAAACTCCCATTTCCCACTGAAATGCTAGAGGTCTCACCCTTTAACTTCGTCACACACTGGGGTGACTAAAAAACAAACTTCACTTACTTGGGTGAACAGTTTAACAGAAACTTCACTCACTTAGCTGAAGTAGGGGCACTGAGAAGTGTGATCCCACCTTATCTATGGGCACACACACCCCAGACTAATGATTCCCTTAAAGTATGTGGTGATCTAGTCTCCTAGAACAGTACTCACAAATAGTTGTTCTGTCCACTGGGCATGGAACAACAAAAAGGAAAAGGCATTCTCCTGGGTAGCAAATCAAACAGTCTCTAAAAGTCCTTTCCAAGGCAGCTGAAAAACACACACAGAACCTTCTTGGGATTGCTCCTTGAGTCCACTGAGAACAAGCAGTTCCTTCCACTTCACTGGAAGTAGAAATCAGGAAATCCTGCTGTAGCACTGGTCTCCACAACTTCACTGGAAGCTGTAAATGACACTCCACCTAGGTGAGAAATCCTAGGCCCTCACCTTAGAACCCACTGGCAGTCCTTTTGCCACTCTCACCTCCTTACTCAAGCTCTAACTCAGACCAAACTGAGCATTCTAAGCTCCCCAGAGCAGCTGTCCACACAGTGTGGCTTATGCTGCTGCAAGAGTTCTGAATGACCTAATCATTCTTTTCTCAGGCTAGCTGAGTAAACAATGATGTCATTATGTAATGAGCCCCTAATGAGCTCCCTCCTAGCTGCCTGCTACCTTCCTAACAATAATACTGATAGGATTCTAGTAACCCCATGGGACAGGGTGGTTACACAGGAAAAATTGTAAACAGATACAGATACATTTTGCACATCAGACTGTAGACAGAAAAGAAAGAGTGGAGAAGGACAGCGAAACAGCTAGTGCTATTCAAAGCTTTACAGGACCTTTCCTTCCATTTTTATTGATATAATTCTGGGAACCATTTTAGCAAGACATTGGATACCACAAGGGGAGCCATTTTGTTTATTTTGTCTCTGTCCAATGTGTCTTAAAACTTTTTGGAAAAATGTTTTTCTTAATCTTAATTTTAAGGTTTTATTCATATTGTGGAGTGTCTTTTTTATATGCTTGTGTTTTTAAGCTTAACAGTGTTAGAGAGCATTAGAGTCCCTACTTTTTCTCCTTATACATTTTCACTGTGGGTTATTCAGTCAAGGAGCTGTATAGAACTGTACAACTTTAAAAGTTTACCTAAATTATTGTCACTTTTTGAATTGCACAAGCACAATAACATGTGGCTCAGAATAGTGTCTTAAATGCACAGGCATTGGCGTTGTGACATACGCAGCAGCCATTTTAGCCGGCTCAGTGAGTGCTTGTTTGATAGCAGATTGTGGCATCTTTTTTCTTTTTCTAGTAAACAAAAGAGCACCATATCATTTCAGAGTTTGGGTTTTATTTGACCATTAAATTAACTATCATATTTTTCATCTAGCCGTACTCATAGCTGAATTTTATGGTGCACTTTGTACTTGCACCCTAAGCATTTGAGCAAGCAGTATCAGTTCACTGCAAAATATTTCATTCTGTGAATGTAAAGCTTTTAAAGCTTGAATTGATCTTGAAACAAGCATATTCAAATAATTTTATGAGAAGCAGCAAAGAGAGTGAATTAACCGACAGGCTACAGAATTTTCTTTCACTTCAGGAAATGTAAGTAGTAAGTAGTAAAGAAATAGATAAGTTCTATGAAATAGGTATATATAACCCTTCAGTACTTGATCCTAAAAAATATTTATTATATTGTAGTCACTATAAACTGTGCTGAGGCTATAGCATAAGGAATAGTTAGACTAAAGCTGGTGACTTTTCTTTTTTGATTTAACTATGATTAACTGTGATTCTTACAAGTTCCTTTTGTATTTTCTGGTAAGGATTGAATGCTGTATGCTGCTGAGGGCTGACAATGGACCAGAAATACAAAATAAACGCATGGATAAATGATGAAGGGAGACTGAATAGAGAGTTTTAGACCTTTGACTTCAGTAACATCAACAGCATTGGAAGAGCTGTCCAGAATTAATATAGCTTTATGTTTTAGCCAGACATTATGAGCTTTATGGAACTTTGAATTTTTTATGCAACAACATCTATGTCTGAAGAACTTTTGGACTAAGGTCACTGTAGGGATTGTAGAAACCCAGGGTTCCAGGGAACGAAACACAACCAGAGCACAAATAAGGATCAGAAGTTGAATACAAACACATTTTTACAAGTATTTAGAAGTTTGAAAGAGCATAACTATGTCCTGTGACCCACTGAAGTGACTTAAGAACTAGTAATTAATCCAGAATCTGGTCCTCCATATCCTGCAGGTTTTTTTTGTATATTTGAACATTTTGGACATTTCCATGTATATCATGTAAAATAATTTGAGTTTCAATTGTTTTACTTGTCCCCTTGTTCCCCTCTGGCTAGAATTTCAAGGGTAAGCATGGCATGCATATTTCTTCTCTATAGTGCTCCTTTAAAGATTATTATAGTGAAATTGTTAAAATGGTAGCCACAAGAATCAGTCAAATGAAGCCTGTGGTAAAGAAGCAAAGGATCAGCAGGACTATGTTATATTAAAGGATATTGTAGAAGGCACTATGATTGATACTAGTAAAACAGAAAGTATAGTGGAAAGCACAGAAAAGGACAGGGGGAAAATACAAAAAGGATGTCAAAATGAAGGTTGTAAAAATTAAAAACAGCATCAAAAAAGAGGTACAAAGGAATGTTAAGAAAACTGAAAAAACTTGGAATGTGAAGGGGAAAAACAGCAAGAGCCAATCAGATAAGTTGCACAGTTAGATGGCAACCAATAAAATGTCTGATATAATTAAGGAAGCTGAGATTGGAGGTAATGAGAAACATAAGTCTTTGACTCTTAATAAAACTATAATAATGGAAATGTTTGCTAGCACCAGTAAAAAAGAAGGTAAGAAAGTGAAGAATTTGATAATTAGTCCTGAATTTTCTGCTACTTCCACGCCTACATTTTCAAACACCTGGCCTCTTAATTGTTGGAATAATGGGACAGTAAACACAGAAGTAGATGTTATAAATAATAAGAAAGAAAAATCTACAGCAGACAATTGCATAGCCCCCGAGGCCCATAATTGTCCATAAGACTTGGAATTTATTGGTTGGGCCTCAAGAAATTCACAACTAACTCTTCTGAATGGTAGCTTGGGTATGGAAGATAATAATAATAATAGTCTAAATGAACCCTGAGCAGAGACAGTACTGGGCAACACACAAGGGGGTCCAGACATGGCTAGGATACCAGGAAACAACACACTACAAGAAGTTATTGACAAATTAGATTTTACTATACAGGGGCTTAAGAAGTTGGATTATTTACAAAATGAAATACACCAGCAAGGAATATGATGTACACAGAACAAAGAAAGAACTCCAGGGAAAATGAAGAGCACTGTACAATGAAACATTGAAGGAGTATACCATATGCAGATCAAGATTTTGTAAGAAATTCTCCCACTGTGACAACAAATAGGAAGACTAGTGTATCTTTGATCTATATTCCATCAATTATTAGTGACGATATAATAAAAACCATGAAAAAACCAACATGCAGCCCACTTAATGTTACTAGAACAACTGATAGTTAATAGAATGGCGATAGAGACATTAAAAGATAATATCACAGTTAATGGGGCAGGATGAATGATGTATCAGAATTTTACATGACAATCATCCTTCAAAAGAATATTCATTAGTAGTCACAGAGGAAAATGGTCCATATATCAATCCACCAAATACACTAGTTCCACCAATGGGCAATAGACCTAGCTTTTCTACTATAGTAATTCCTAAGTCCCCTCAGAAGCTGGAAAAGGCAATACGGGGAAGAAAGATAAGCTGAAGGTGAGGAAAAAAGGAAAAGGGGAAAACAGAGGTGGAAACCAATCTGAACCATCCAAAAAGTTCTAAAATATCAAAAAAGGAAGGAAAAATAACAAGGGAAAGAAATGTAAGACAAGTAGAGTGTAGCAACAAATATATCTGTAATAAATGATAACATACATTCAAGAGGAGATCCCAATGTAGAACAGATAGTAAAGCAGAAGAAAACACTTAAGGAGATAGGAATTAAAAAAGTACAACATCATATGGATAAGTCAGCATTGAAAGACCACCCTGTCATTAGAATATATGGATTTAAAAAAAAAGAAGGAGAAACACCTCAGGATTTAACAAAGGCAGTATTCTACTTTCTTAAAGAAAATAATGGACATGGAAATTGAGACTGGGGACCTATCTAAAGTGCCTAGAGTTATAAATGAAGAGAATGTGAACTTTGTAGAAAGTGTGAACCTCCATTGTACTACTAATAGGGTATTGAACTATGTCTGAAGAAACTCTCAAAAAGTATTACTATTCAGTCTTACTGCTACATTGTTTGATGGTAATCATAGAATAATGGATCCTTTAAATATTAATACTAAAACAGAATGGAGGACTGTCTGACAGGTGCTACCACTTTGGGAAGGGAATAATCATGAGCCTGTCTTGCTCAGTCTATTTGGTTGCAATGAACTCCCAAATGAAAATAATTTAAAGTTAATTAAGGTTTGCTAACAAATTTCTGAAACATCAGATTGGGAAGAAATGGAATATTACGGGTACAGAGAAACCCGAGTCTGAGTGGAGATGAACACATTGATATCTTCTTCAAAAATTCTGAGGTGGCAAGCAGAGTATGGCAAATATCCCAGGCACTGGATGCCATAGGACTCCATTAGGTCACCCTTAATAGCCAAGATGGCTGCCCTCATATATAACAATTACCCCTAGATGTCCACTCAGATCATTTTCTGTACAGCCTAGTAATGGCAATGATGATACTCATACCATAGTTGAAAACAGGTATAGGGCACTGGCTCGGTATAATGATTGACTCCCCCTTGCTTTGAATGAAACAAATTCTAACCCCACTGGGAATATAATGGATGATATTGAATGTAATCATAAATTTCTTATTACATGGAATATATCAGGTTATAACACCAAGTTAAATGATCAGGACTGGAAAAATTATATTTCACAATACTCTTTAATTTGTCTGCAGGAGACGTGTCATGATATGAAAGATGACATTAGTTTAAATGGATATGTACTTGTATATAGCTCAGGCACAAGAACAGCTAAAGTTGGCTGTAGGTCCAGTGGCCTAGCTATATATATTAAATCAAATCTCTTTGTGAATTTTGAAATAACACAAGATACCAATTTTATGGGGATTTGTGTGGTTTTCACTGAGGCTGTGATATAATTATGCAACTGCTATGTTCCACCAAAGAAATATAGGAATTCATCCAGCAATCTATGGGAGGGACTGGCAGATATTATAAGAGATGTTCAGTTAAGGTTTCCCAGTGCATATTTACTGCTTGTTATTGATTTTAATGCAAGAATTGGGCCATATGATGGCCTTAGTGATAGCTTAATTCTTGGATTTATGTACCCAAACACAACTAAAATCAAGAAAGAGAGACTAGTGACTATCATTTTAACTATGATGGTATGAGGTTAATTAAATTAATGGATCAAAATGTAATCTTTCCACTCGATGGTAGAATGAAAGGCGATTTGGAGAGCTCACCAACCTATTTCACAAATAAGGGCATCTATGTACTGGATTTGGTATTATGGCAGTGCCCTCCAGACATTTGGGAGGATTTAATCATTCCCCCCAGGATGGAAAGTGACCACTTTCCTGTGGCATTATATGGAGATTACACTTCTATTATCATGGAGCATCTGGACTATGGGACTCCTGAAACTGATATAGGGGTAAGATATTCCAAGAAACTGGAATGGTCAACTCCTTTGGAAAATGTTATAAAGAATAGGGATATGGCCTTTTTGAATAATGAGTTAAAACAATCAGAAACTAACTCACTATAATTAGTATATCGACAACTGCAAGTGTTATTAAAAGAAATAGAGACTAACCTCTACATATAAACTACATGGAGGAAGAAACATGCAATCCTTAATAGCTGGTTTGATGGGGAATGTTGAACACAGAAAAAAAACAGCTGAGTTATTCTTTAAAGGAAGCTAAACAACACCCCAATAAGGAAAATGCTATGATCCTAAAAGAAAAAATAAAATGTTATAGGACATTCTTAAAACAAAAGAAAAAATCATATTAGGTAGCACTATGGAAGATATGATGGAAATCATTCTTAGCAATAATATCAAACCTTTTTGGATAATGGTCACCAAGGGGTGCAAGGGATGGAGAACTGAATTAGTTCATGAAATAGATATGAGCACCTGAACTACTCACTACAGTAAGATGCTTTATGATCCCAACCTAATTTGTGCATGGGAAAAGTTGGAAATACAAGAAATGATTTCCAGCTTTAGACCATTCACAAAACCTGAAGTGCTGTCAGCAATACAAAGTTTAAAAAGGAGCAAAGCACCCGGGCCAGATAGAATACCAGGGGAAGTGTATGTGTGTCTGGCTGAGGAGTGGGATGACTTATTAACAACGCTTTTTAATGAATGTATGATACAGAACTATGTTCCACAGTCATGTGTAGGCTCAATAATAGTACCAATTTATAAAAAAGGATGCAAAAATTATTCCTCTATGCATAGGTCCATCAGCCTTCTAGATATTTTGGGCAAAATATATGCAAAAACCATCTTGGGAAGGTTAAAAAGAGAGGCAGATGCCATGGGTGGTCTTGCACCATCTCAAGCTGGGTTCCATGAAGAACATTCTACCATAGACAACTGCTTTATACTTTTACACATGATAGAGAAATATGTCAAAATTAGAAAAGAAAAGCTGTTTCTAGCATTTATAGATTATAGCTCTGTATTCAACATTGTTAATGAAAGCACACTCTGGGGCATGATGTTAAATTGGGGGGTATCACTTGTATTGGTCAATGGAATTAGAAACCCATACTCAGAAACATGGGCAACAGTAAGAGCCGGGAATGCACTGTTTCCTCCCATTAACACCAACAAGGACATGAGACAAGGCTGTATCCTAGCACCCATGTTGTTTTGTATTTATCTAAATAAAGTACTTATGGACTTACAAGAATCCAAAACTGATTCCACCAAAATAAATACTACACCAATTGCTTCACTAGCATAAGCAGACAACCTGGTCCTATGCTCATTATCTGTGTCCAGATTACAAAATGTACAGATTACAGATTTAAGGCAGTGTCAGTGGCTCAGTAGGTAGCACACTCACCTCTGAGGCTGAGAGATCAGAGGGCTGTGGGTTCAGTTCCCACATCTGGCACTTGGGTTAATATCCCAGTACTGACACTGTAGTGCAGCATGAGAGGGGTGCTGCACTTCTGAGGTGCCGTCTTTTGGATGAGACATTAAAACTAAGGTCCCATCTGCCTGGATTGGTGGTAGTTCAGGTGGATGTTAAAGATCCCATGGCACTTATCGAAAAAAAGTAGGGGAATTTTTTATTAGAAACTTCACAAATCTAAAAACAGTGTCCAAAATGTCACTTCACACACATAACTCTACAAATCATAAAAACAAAAATAAGTATTTCAAACAGACAAATAGTTAACCACTCCCATAAAACCTATTAACTCAAATACATCTTTGATACTAAAGAGAAAAAAAAAAATCCTTCCCCTATGAAAAAATAGGGGGTATTTTTAAGTTTCATAACACAATTCCAAAATAAACCATGTTAAATCACACAAAATAATAAAAAATTATTCCAATAAGAAGACAAACACAAGTAAGTATTTTGAACATACAATATCAAAGCAGCAGAAATAGAAACTTTTAACCAGTGTCTAACCAAGCAATATTAGTCCACCATAATTTGAATTTCTGAAACAGGACTATAAATGATTCTTGCAATTTATAACTTCTTATAAAATGGGTCGACAATTTTCTTTGTCCTGATTGGCCGAGAGGTACTTCTGGCCATGTCCTTAGCAGGACATATTGTGCCAACCGGCACCTCTTCAGCCAGTCAGGACACCTTACAACAAAGATCATTGTGCCAACGTAGTGTCACGCAATAGCAGCAACCAGCATTCACTTCAGGGCAGCTGTCAACTTGTCACTTGGCAGTCGCACTGACAGTAAAATGAAAGACCAACTTAAAAAATGATAGAAGAACTCCACATTCTATGCCATAGTATCTGTCACAAAGCATTTAAAACCAGGGAAAAAATGCTGCCTGTCAGATGCCACACCACTTCGGCCGAAGAGTGACTTCCTTATACAGAGCCGTTATCCAACCATGCCGCTGCACACACACACACACACACACACACAAATCTCTATGTGAATGGCAACTGCATATATTTTTAAAGTAAATTCTGACCCCTCATGTATTTAAAGCCAGAGGCAATGAAGAGCTTAAAGTGTGAGCCTGGGCACGAGCCGTGTTTTTCAAATCACAGCAGAGATCAACAAGCGCTCCTCTGATATGGATCCAGCAAACAAGACAGCATTATTTAAGTAAAACCCTATCCCAGCCCTCGGGAGCCTCTCATACTACTTTTATGTGCAGTATTGTGAAAATTTCGAAACTGCTAAGAAGCGCTAACTCTGGTGGCTTCAGTGAGACTCGCTCGTTCTCATGACTGCTTCTTTTATGTGCAGCACTTCAAAAAAGGAAACAAATAAAGTAAATAAATAAAATCAGCTGTATTATGACTCATTGCTAACCAGGGCAAACTCAAATTACATATAGAAAGCAGTATCTCACAAGCAGGGACACTCACACTCTCAGCAGAACCTGATGATCGGTGTCATGCAAACAGCCGGTCTTAGCATTGGCACATAAGAAATACAGCACAAAAGAAAATCAGTGTAGGCGTGTCTAATGCTACTAAAAGCTTAAGCAGCAGTGACAAACAGATTACCTAAGGGGTACATAGGAAGCCCACTTCTTTCAACAGTGGGATTATTTTTTTTAACCATTTCAGTTGTCAACTATTTTCTTTATATTTTTGACTTTTTATTCCTTTGTTTGAATCAACTTAGGAACTATTTTATCTTATTTTTAAGATTGTTGTCAAATAAATATCTTCAACTTTTAAACCACACAACTTTGTTTCTACTTTATTTACAAAAGTGCAGTGCCCATTTTATAAGTGGAATAAGACACTCTGAGGTGTGGTTTATGGCTTGATAAGAGCACTTCCCAGGTGCTAAAGTCACTCGACGCAAGCCCCTCGTGCCTCATTATGCACCTGGGGCGTGCTTTTATCAAGCCATAAACCACACCTCATCATGTCTTATTCCATACTCAAACTCTTATGGATTACCCAAAATAATTGTTCTGGGGTCACATACTGTTGTCTTAAAGACCACTGGCACCGTATCTGCCAGATATGATATTTTATAAATGTAAATATTAAATGTAATGTCCCGGTATGATATATCTTCCAGCTTCAAGGTACAAGTCCTAAAAATAAAATCTCTGAAGTCATATCTGTAAGAGGGAAGCCTGTCCAATGGTTTGCAGCTTCTTTCCAAAACTGAGTTATATAAGGACATTCAAAAAAACAAATGGTTCATTTTTTCCAAATCTTGACCACACCAATCCTGCCTTGAACAATATCTCTCCATACATCCTTTATATTTCAAATTATTTTTTACATTCAGTTTTCCATGAACACAAAGCCACAAAACATCCCACATATATACAGGCATTCAAATATTTCCCAGCATTTGTATAATTCATTTAAATTCCCCATCAGATTGAGTCCCAAAATGAGGAAGTTCCCAAAATAATTTCTGTACTAAATAATTATATAACTCTTTCCTTGAGAAGGTATACCCTTCAAACGTCATTATGCCCCATAATTTAATGTTACTAAAACATTGTTGAAAATATACTGACAATCCAAAAATGGATTTCTGTCTAGCAATACCCTTATGGGTTTCCCAAGATACTAACCAAGGTGCTACAGTATCCAAAACCCAAGGGGCCTAACATTTTTCTTGCTTTTGTAAAAGGGGTAAGATATTTGCTTGAAAAAACATACTAAAGAAAAACAAAACTGGATTAATCATCCCCAAACCACCCTTCTCAATGGGTAAATACAATACTCCTCTCTTTATAGGATTAAGGCGGCCGCCCCAGATACCCTGAAAAAAACACTATATACCCTTGTTTCCAACTGTATAGGTAGCATATATACTGTACTAAGATGTAAAAACATACTCAACAAAAATGTTTTTAATATATAGACCCTCTTTTGTTTTGAAAGAAACCACCTGTTCCAACATACTACTTTCTTCTGAGTGTCTGTTAATAAAATATCCCAATTCAGAAAACTCATATCATCTTGCCCAAAAAATACCCCTAAAATCTTACAGTGGGTATAAGTAATGGGTATACCAAGTATGTCCCGATGCTGTGTAGAAACCAACCCTATTGGAATACACTTACTTTTAGTGATATTTATCCTGGAACCTGTTTCCCAGGTGATGTTGCTCAACAAAGTTCACAATACTTCATGAGAGGGAAAATCTGCCAAGGTAAAACATAAATCATTGGCATATGCAATGTATTTGATCTCATTATCAATACTTGAAATTGTTACCCCTTGAATTGCTGAATCCAGCATCACCTTATGCAATAAAGGCTTTAAAGTCAAAATATATAACATAGGGCTTAAAGGACAACCTTGTCTGACTCATCTCTTTACTGCACAACTAGAACCCAACCACCCATTCACATATGGTATGGTGGAGGCATTTGCATAACACATACGGATTCAATTTATAAAAGGCCGAAGAAAATTAAATTTCAAAAGGCATTTCCATATATACCTGTGTGCCACTCTATCAAAAGCTTTTGCTTGATCCAAACTGACCAAAACACCCATAATTTCTTGTAACCTGCCTTTTTCCATTATTTCTGTCAACAAAATAAGACCATCTGTAATCCGTCTCCCTGGTACTGAACAAAATTGCGTTGGTAAAATTATGTCTTGTAAAACTAATCTGAGTCTACCACTAAGTATTTTGGTGAGAATTTTTTAAATCAGAATTCAAAAGAGAAATAGGCCTCCAATTCCTCAAACACTAGTTTTCCCCACTTTTAAACAACAATATCAATAACTAATATTCATGTTATACGGAATGTGGTTATTGAAAAGGCAAGTATTATACATAGATACTAATTCCTTCCCTTAACATCGATTTACATGAGCATATACTTCACTGGGTAAACCATCACTACCTAGTGCCTTCCCTAATGGGAGAGAAGTAATTATATTTGTAAGTTCCACACTCGTAATAGGAGCCAATAAAGAAAGAAAATAGCTATCAGGAACTTGTGGAAGATGTAAATCTAACAACTAGTCATCTAAATCACTCTCACCTATTGCAGTATCTTCCTGGAACATTTTAAAAATAAAATATTCTATCTCTTGCAAAATTTCTCTATTTGTTTGTAACATACTGCCTTCTTGTGTTTTGATACATGTCATTTCTTTTTGACGTCTCTGATTTCTACAACTATCAAAAGGATTTGTAAAAGCCTGTTTCCCTTGTGTTCCAAACTGTTGCTCCCTCTCTAAAGATTTAATTCTATCATATTGTAACTGTATTAAATCAGTCTTGACTACTACTATTTCCTGTAAATAACATTTTTCCCCTTGTAATTGTAAAGTCTGAAGCTGGCTAAGATGGTTCCGTAACCTCAGACACCTATCATTCCAATGTGCCCCCATTAATTTCCCTATTTTTTGGAAAAACTCCCTTACATATTGTTTACTATCTGCCCACCAAGAAACGGGAGAATCATTTAAAAAGAAAACTGATTGTCTGGCTTTTAATAAAGAAATAAAATCTTCCATAATCTCTGGATCATCAAGCAATGAAAGATTCATTCTCCAGCAACCTGGGCCTTAAGTAGTATTTTGAAAACAAGAAATATACATTGTCAGTAATCCATGATCAGAAGTGGCCACAATATGTACCTTTTGGTGGTGATATTTTGAAGTTGGGGTAATAAAAAAATAATCTATTCTGGTAGCCTTTTTGCCTTGAAAAAAGTTTTTGATTTATCCTTCTGTTCCCTACTAAAAACATCTTGGAGCCCTGTTTGATATATTAAATCATTCAGGAATCCTGCGTCACAAAAAGTTTTCTGTGTTTGCCCAGTTTTATCAGACAGAAATCGACTAATATTAAAATCTCCACCAAACACAACATTTTTACTGGTAAATAAAAAAGGCTTAATTAACTTTAATAAACCTATCCACTCGGATTTACTCTGAGGTGCATACACATTAATTAACCGAAACCCCACTCCTTTTACCTGAATATCCAATAATAATGCTCTACTTGGGAAAATCTCAACTAAACGTATTTCCTTAAACTCAGAAAAAAGGAAACAAATTCCTATTCCACAGCAGCGGTCCTCTCCACCTGACCAAAAACAGGGGCCCCATACACATGCTGTGAAAGCAACCTCAAAGTCTCTTTCATCATATAATCTAGTATCTTGAAAAAACACTATATCTGCTGTACAATTTGAAAATAAAGAAAAAGTAGCCAAGCATTTACGCTTCATATGGATACTATTAAAATTTAATCTAGTAAAGGACAAATTATACTGTTTTAAAGGCAAAGTATTAATTCATCAAGTTTTTTTCCTAATACTTTTCCTTAATCCTATCCTGGTACCCCTTAATTGTTTTTTTTTTTTTTTACTTTTTCCCCTGGTTCTATAGTAGTCTCTACATCTGACATGGCATCTTTCTGTGAAGATGTGCCAGAGACAGCGTCTGAATCCTCCCCATCCTCAGTTTGTAGTACAGCAAAAGGGTTGGAAGTAGCTATACATTCTGGAGCTGTTGAAGAAACTGTCAGAACAGATTTATTCCCTTTTATAATTTAAAAATCTTTGCAAGGGACAGATGGGGTAGCATGGAGGTAACTACCTCAGACATGCAAGGGGAACTAGGAGAAACAGTTGTGATAGAGTCTTCTATCCTAGAATCTTTTGAAGCTACGTGGCTATGGTTGACCCCTAAATTTAAATCTAAGTTGGACACAGGCCCCCGCTTAGCTGCCTCTGCATATGTACGGCCTTCTGAAGAATTTCTAAAGCATTGTTCTGAAGGAGTCCAGGGGCTTGATCTAACATTTTTCCTCACTGCTTTAGCTAAATACTGGTCTTGCGTCCCAAAATCATCATTTTTAGTATTATGTGATGCTTTAGGACAGTCCGAAAAATCATGACCTGTATCTTGACATAAAGAACATTTAGGAATATTATCACAGTGAAACCCAGAATGCCCTGGTTCTCCACAACAGGAGCACAAAAGAACTATACAAGATGTACTAATATGTCTGGCAGAGCCACATCTATAACATCTACATGGTTGGTCTGGATAAAAAATAAAACCTTTGTCTCTACCAATGAAAAGACAGTTTGGCAAATGTTTACAATCTGCACCTCACTCATAAAGTTTTACTTTTACCCTCTAACCACTGTTCCAAAACCCCTCAGAATCCAATATTGGATCTGGTGCTCCGAATACTTCGCATTGTTGTTCTAACCAAAACATAACATCCACAATATCCAATCCTTCACTACAAAAAAGAACAGTAATTAATTGGAAAGCTTGTTTCGAAAGAGGAGTGACTTGAAAAGGGGTCCAAAGAGGGTTCATTTTTAATAAGGCATATTTAGACCAAAATTTTTCTAGGAGTGAAACTGATTGAAAACTAATGTCAAAAGTATGCTCCCCAGAAATATGTATAAAAGCATAAATGTCTGAAGGGGTAAAACCCAGAGATTGTTAATCAAAACCTGTCCCACATATTGCCTAACAGGTTGTTCCTGCATCCCAGTCAAATATCGTAGTTGAATTGCATTTCTTCTTTTTGCCAAATCTAGTTGTTTCCTGATAGGCCTAAAGGTGGTTTGCTTAGGCCCTGAAGGGTCAGTTCCAGGAGAGACCAACTCACTTTCCTTAGCCTACCCCTCCTGTCCTCCTTCAATATCCCCTGATTGGCCATTAATCTGTTCCCAGGCCATATTTAGATTTGAAAATTGTGGCTTGCCTGAAATGGCATCCAAAAGTTTTTCCTGCACTTCTCTCCGTATTCCTGGAGATACCGATACCTGCTCACAGTCCTAAGATATTGAAATTTTAAAAGCTGGTCTGTGTCTGACCGACTTACCGGCTTCTTCCCACTGCAACTCCGGCTTGGAGTCTGCAATCTATGCACCTGTTTAAGCCCGATTCCATCCTGTGCTTTCTAGCGCAATGTCAGGTGACCAATTTGTGCTCTCAGTTTCCTGAGAGACCAATTGCTTCTCTACCTGTCTCTCTTGCTTGTTTTCAGAGTAGACATCCAGGGCAAATACTTTAGCAATAGGTGAAACTGACAAACCCGAAGGAACTTCTTGTATCCGTTATCTCTTTCCTTGGTCATCTTGACCCACAGTTTCTTTTGCCAGTAACATTTTTACAGATTTCAACTCCATCTGTAATATGTCCCTTTTCTCTTGAAGAGACAATCTAGATGCTGAATCAGAAATATTGTGTTGTTCACTCTGAGAAGATTCTTTAACCAAGTCCGTCGGGCAAGAGGCTGCTACTCCAGCATCTCCAGTGCCTAGCGTCTGCAGCACAACTCCTTCCTTCTCCATATCCCACAACACACTGAACTCCTCCAACACTCGTCAAGCAGCAACACCACCTTCCAAAGAGTAGGGGAATTTCCCCGGTGTCCTGGCCAAATTTCCCTCATTCACTAAAAATACCACCGACAGTTAATCTGGTAAAGGTCAGTTGGCATTCATCTGTATCCCCCTTCCCCAGGTCGTGCCTGAAAATAGGCAGGATTTGTCTAGTGCACTTACCCGGTCAACAAAAACTAAATAAATAAATAAATTAAAAAAATAAAATATCCTTGAAAAACTGTCAGAAAAACTCTCATTAAAAATAAACATGGAAAAATCAAAGTTAATGGTAATAGGAGCTAGGACAACAAAGTATTCATGGTGGAAAAAATCTAACAAATTGGAAACAGTAATTAGATATACATAGTTAGATATAATTTTTACTAATAACGGTTCTTGGAAATCTCATTTTGAATATACAGTAACAAAAATGAAAAGCACAGCAAATGCTTTAGCTAAAATTAACTGCCTGTATGGGGGATTTGCCATAAGACCACTGGTGCAATCCATTCAAGCTAAGATTAATGCACAGTTATTATATGGCGTAGAGATCTGGCGAGATAACACTATTGAAAAGCTGGAAGAAACAACAATCCAGCTTTTAAGAAGTGCATTAGGCTGTCAAAAAACTACCCCAGCCTGTTTTATAACAGCTGAGCTAGGATTACCCAGACTGCAGGCTCTCACAGACACCAGAATCATTAACTTCTAGATAAGATTATTGAGATTGCTCAATGAGCGTTAGGTAAAGCAATGTTATTTAGAAAAAACTGATTGGGAAAGAAGAAGTTCTAAGGAATCACCATGGCTCTTATATCTCAAAAGGATATTGGAAAAAAATACATACTAGATTTCCTGATGGGATATGAAAAGATAGGGATAACAATAAGTGATCAATACAGGCCTTACATCAAAAAGAAAATAATTAGATATTATAAAGAGATAGATTTTTGTATCTATAGATGCATCCATTTATGCAAAATGGTACACTCAAAATGACAATAACCATGGATTCAGATATTATTTAGATATATTGGAAGACCCAAATATTCATGAAGTGTGTACTCATTTCAGACTAGAAATATTTGAGTCGAAACCTGGGAGGGCTCTTTACATGACATTACAAGACCCAAAAGATAAGCTGTATTTCTGTAATTCTAGAGAAAAAAAAAAGACTTGATGCACATACTGTACTTTTAAAGTGCCCATGGTATAATAAGATTAGACATGAATGGTTGGATCCCATTCTTCAATCTGTGGACAGTACTGAGGAAAATACCCTGGTGACAATACTTCTGACGACTAAATTCTTACATTATGCAGGGTGTTGGGAAATATTTAAAGGTTACTAGGAAAATTAGATCAAATAAGATTAAGACACTGTGATTCCTTTATGATGATGGCATTTCTGTCTTATTTATAGTATTTATGTAATTGTTATTCTTGTATTATATGACATTTTGTGCTTTGTGTGAATTTGTAATAATCATTTAAACAATGATTGAACAATAAACAATAAACTGAAAAACATTCTGAACAGTGATGTGCAGGCTCTAAAGAGGTAGTTGCTAAATTTTGTTCCCCATTAAAATGAATGGAAAAGGAAATGCAGAGATCCGGTTGTTAAACAGCAACTCTGCATTTAAGCATGTGCTTTCATAACCCTTAGGCTGTCAGAAGATTTAGAATGTATACATTTTTAGGATGTGTATACATGCTGATGATACAGCCAGGGTTAAATAAGATGTTTCAGCTGATACAATTTACTAGAGAATATGTTTTTTTTTTTTATTTTCGATGTTCCTTTCCAAGATTTACAGCCAATCTTGGTAGTCCATCT
This sequence comes from Neoceratodus forsteri, assembly GCA_016271365.2. Lineage (NCBI taxonomy): Eukaryota > Metazoa > Chordata > Ceratodontiformes > Ceratodontidae > Neoceratodus > Neoceratodus forsteri. The sequence goes on from CM057456.1 coordinate 189,175,838, forward strand.
AAAAAGTCTATATAGAAAACACTTGAAAACATTTACCTCTCCCCTGTTAACCTCACAGTGTCTTTGTTTATGACATCAGAGCTCTCACCATAACAACAGCCTGTGATGTAACAGACAGCAATTGTATGTTAGCAGGGCAGAGTCAGATACATTTTGAAAGACTCATTGAAATAAGTGCTGCGTTATCTACAATGTTTAGTAGACCAACAGCAGGAGAAAGTAGAAAAAATAAAAAATAAATAGAAAACGATAAGGTTAAAACATTATTGGTGTAAATCTAGTGTTTTTAAGCTTTTTATTATACTAGAGAGTTGCTCTTTAAATCTTGACAGCCTGTTGTTAAAAAACTGGCAGCACATCACCAATTCTGTACAGCACAAGTGAAAGTGTAGTTTAGTGTTCCATGGGGTTTGAACAATGACTTATTGTAGCATACAGATCTATCAACATACAAATATGCCAGCAGACATATACCTAATGGTCCACTGTGTTTGACTAACATGGAGCTCATGCATCTTTTATTACATGGTGCTCTACCCCTTCAACTAAAACTTGTGCCTTCTTCTTGACCTTCTTGCATCATCTTTTAAATCCCCTGAGCATTCTGTGGTTTTACCTCCTCTAGTAGCCTGTTCCACCCTATCACCTCTCCATAAAGAAATACTTAATGGCCTCCTTCCCCCTACCAGTTTGTAATGATGTTCCCTCATGTTATTGTTCTTGCTGATTACAAAATGTTTGCTGTGGTTAACCATGTTTATACCGTGGAGGTACTTAAAGGTCTTTATTTTGTTTTGCCATTCCCTTCTTTCCTCATGAGAGTACCTATCAAGATTCTCCAGCCTCTGCACATGTAGCAGTCCCTGGATAGGATTGGTATACTCCAATTATGGCACTGTCTTTAAAAGTACAGAAATGTAATTATACATGATGTTTGCCATGGCTAAACTATACATTGAGCAAGTGCTAGGGTTTGCAGACAGAGAAAACTGCAATAAAAATAATTGGGGTTCAAAGACTTGTTGTATATGTTCACAACATTACTTGTAAACCTAACACCAGACATTATCTTCATATATACTACTTTTATATTATCATTAAACAACCTTTATCTAGACTTAATAAAACATGTAGAGAGGCAGTAAGATCTCAAGTAATGGCGCAACACTGGCTCACAACAAATTTCTGACCACTAACTTTGTGTTTCTTTTCTTTTTTATTGTTGTCTGTGAATCATAACACTACATAATTTCTTGGAAATTCATTTTTTGGTAGTCAGATTTAATTTAATTACTATTTAATAGTAACTCATAGCAGAAAATAAAAAGGAACACATGTTCATATTAGTGTAATTTGAAGTCCAGATTAGCAACAAACCTCTGACGCCAGTTCAATTAAAAGGTATTTAGTTACATATTTTGTAAAAAAAAAAATACTCAAGTTTACTGAAAACACTGACATCAAGATATTAGTGGTATTTCTGATACTTTGGTTATCAGAACCACATCCCACATTGGAAAAGGACAAGAAAATTGGAAGTCTTCGGTCTGTGATGACAATATATAGAGAAGGAGAGAAGGATTAATTCATTCTACTTGCTGTGGAGAGGATTTTTGTAAATTTTGCTATTTTTTTATTATTTAGCTTAAAGGTTTCTGTGTATGTGTTTTTGGAATTTAGCTTAAAGATTTCTGTGACTGGAGGGATTGAACAGGATATGCCTAGACTTACCCAACCATAAAGCCTTTAAATTCTGACAGAACCATCAAACTGCAGGAGAGAAGAATTAGTTAATTCTACTTGCTATGGAGAGAGTTCGTGTGGAGAGGATTTTTGTAAGTTTTGCTATTTTTTTAAATTTAGCTTAAAGGTTTCTGTGGCTGTGTTTTTTTTTAATTAAGCTTAAAGGCTTCTGTGGCTGTGGTTTTTGAATTAAGCTCAACCGGGGGCACAATGGCTCCACTTAAAGCTGGAGGGAGGGGCTTAAAGAGGACCCAGGGCAAATGTCTAATTTCTGCACTGTATGTGTATGTGAGACTTGGGAACGCTATTGGTGGGTTTGTAATTGTATTCATAAACAACTGTAATTGGTATAGAGAGATTGTATTTCACTGTCCTGTATAGGTAGTCTGAACCATGAGTAGGATTGTGGGGTGCAATTGTTGTGGGGCAGCAGTGTGAATGAACATACTGTGGAAGCTAGGAGGGTGTCCAATATGGCCACAGACTAAGGAGGCTTGAGGAGGAGGTTCAGTGGCTTGGCATGGAGCTGGGGAGCTTGAGGGGGGAGGGGAGGGGAGGGGAGGGTTGTGTTGGTAGAAGGGCTGACATTTGAGAGTATCAGGGGCACCACAGAGAAGGAACAGGGGGTCAAGGGAAGGGACAGAGGAAGGTGTCAAACTAGACAGGAAGCCATCTGATGAAGGAAGGGTGGACTCTAGTAGGGCATAGCAAAAGAGGAGCAGCAATAGGGAGGAGGGAGGAGAAAATACATAGCAATGCAAAGAGGGTAGGGAACATGTTTGCTGTACTAGTGACACATGGGGAAGAGGAGGATGCAGGAGGAGATTGCACAAGGGATAGTACTCATGAAGAGGAGGGAGTGAGGGGTATTACTAGTTAAGAGATTTAGCACAGTGTGGCTGGGGCAGGAATAATACTTGGAGAGGTGAGGAGGGAGAGGGAGGTTGACAGTCAAACAGGAGATGGGGAAGGGTCTCAGTTGAAATGGGCAGGGGGAAGACACTTCAGAAAATACTAAAAGCATCATCTTGAGTGGACCCAGGAATGAGAACCTGGATGAGGGTGTGGTGATGGGCATGAGGAAAGAGGAGGGGGTGTACTGGTGTTGGGGGACTCCATACTCAAGGGGATCAGATGGGGCAGCAAGGGGGAGAGGCACAGTCAGATATGGGTGTAGTCCTTACTGGAATTAAAGGCAGACAAGGCAGGACAGGCAATCCTAAGGTGTGCAAAGAAGGGTAGGAGGAGACTTCACATTGTGGTACATGTGAGGAAAAACGAACTAGCGGGGGAAATGGTGGAGGTAACAAGGGAGAGGTTTAATGAAGTGGGAAGGTTGTGTGAGGAGACTGGGGAGTCTGTGGCCTTCTCAGAGGTGCTTCCAGTACCCTGCACAAGCACAATGAGAAAGGAGAGGACTGAGGAGTTGAACGCATGGTTGGTAGAATGGTGTCGAACTAAAGGGTATGGGGTTGTGGGAGGCTGGGGCAGTACCTGGGATAATAACAATCTGTTTGTAAGGGATAGGCTGCAACTGGGCAGGGAGGGGAAGGAGATGTTAAAGCAAAGACTGGGGAGGTATATTGCTACAAACATGGATTTAAACTAGTTGGGGGGTTCAAGTGGGCAGCAAATAGGCAGGGATCTGATAGAGTGGAGTGACAGCCTACCCCCAGGCTAGCAAGGAAGGATTTGGGGTGGCCAGAAAGAGAAGGAGTAGAAGGAAGGAGATGGAGGGCAATGAATGGAAGGGGCAGGATGGAGGGTGGTCTCACTGAATGCGAGGAGCTTGGCAACAAATCAGCTGAGCTACAGGCACTCTTGGTAGTGTGGAGGGTGGATATTGTGGCTGTCACAGAAACATGGGCAACCTAGCACTGGGACTGGGATCTGGCAATCCCAGGGGTACAAATTATACAGGAATGACCATGAGGAGGAAAGGGGAGGGGAGGTGGGGTGGCAGTCTGTGTGAGAGATGGGATCAAATGCACAAGGGATGGGGTGAAGAAAGGAGAACAGAGGCAATCTGGCTGCAGCTCCTAGACTCAAGGGGTAGGAAACTGAGATGTTAGTGGAGCCACTGGCAGATCTGTACAGCACCTCACTGGAGTCTGGATGTGTGCAACTGGACTAGAGGATGGCACATATAATGCCATTACACAACAGTAAACCAGTCTGATACAATATTATGACTGAGTGACAGGTGAACTGGATAAGGGTCATGCGGTGGATGTTCTTTACTTGGACACGAGGAGCACTTGGATGACAGTGGGCTCAGGGAGGGTTAGAGCAGTCAGGCAGAGGCACATCCCAGATCCTATTCCTCTCAAGAACTCATATGCCACACTGGCAAATGAGGACAACCAAATAGAGGTACCCAGGGAAGTGGAAGGAAAGGATGTGGAGGTTAGGCAAGGAGGTGACCTCAGTGGGGAAAGCAGTGGACCCCAGAGGAGGAGGAAGCGAATCTTGGTGGGGGACTCCATCATAAGAGGGATCCAGCTAGGAACACAGGAGGGGGAGGACAGGGAGGTGAGGTGCCTACCAGGTGCCACGGCATGGAGGGATGGAAGGAAGATACTGGGGATCACTGGGAAGGCAAGACAGGAGGGTGAGCTGGATGTCATTATCCACCTAGGTACTAATGACTTGGCAAATGGGGAGCCAAAGGAAGTTCAGGAAGAGTTTAGGAAACTGGGGAGGGTCTCAAGCAAGTAGTTACTTCTGTCACTTTCTCAGAAGTACTACCTGTGAGAAACGAGACATAGGAGTGCATGCACCAGGAACTTTAACTCATGGTTGACGAACTGGTGCTGTGAGGAGGGTTTGGATTCATTGGTGACTGGGGACCCATCTGGAGGGATGGAGGTTTGTTCAAGCCTGACGGCCTGCATCCATCCTGGAGGGAATCAAGCACTCAATGATAAGTTTAAATGCTACATTGACAAGCATTTAAACTAGCAAAGGGGGTGGCAGGCCAGCAAGGATGATACCTACTTGCTCACCCCCACAGCTAGTAATGGAACCAGTGAACCAGAGAGTGGCTATCTCTGCAAAGCAGTGTGCAAAAGATGGAGATTAGTGTCAAAAGGTGGATAAGCAGAAAGGGCAAAATTCAGCAGAAGGGCAGACAGCAAGGAGAACCAGGGATAAATGACAACCAAGGAAGGGGCTGGAGTAGAACAGTGAAAGCAGTCTAGGAGGTCAAATCATGGAAAGCCATGTGTGCAAATGCCAGGAGCCTTAGCAACAAGATGGAAGATCTGGAGGCTGTCATGGTACAGTCAGACCTGGACATTGTGGCCATCACTGAAACCTGGTGTAATATAACCATGACTGGAGATGGCCATACCTGGCTACAACATATTCAGAAGAGACAGAGCAGGCAGGAAGGAGGAGGAGTGGCACTGTATGTGAAAAATGACATAAGGGCCACACAGATCCAGGAGGAACAAAATGGGGAGAGAGATACTGTGGGTTAAGCTGGAAAGGAAAATGGGGCCAGCCATCCGACAGGTGTGGTCTATAGACCACCAGCCCAGGAGGAAGAAACAGATAGAGTTGATGCTAGCCATCCAAAGGATGGCAGACAAGGGTGAGGTAGTACTGGTTGGAGACTTCAATATACCAGACGTGGACTGGAGCATCCCAGCAGCAGCATCAACTAGGAGCAGATTATCCTGGACTCCCTTCAGGTGCCTTCCTCAAGCAACTGGTCATGGAACCAACTCGGCAGAAGGCAATACTGGACCTTGTGCTCACAAACAGGGACAGTGTGATGGGGGTAACAGTGGGGAGCACCTGGGTAACAGTGACCACCAGTCATTGTGGTTTGAAATCACAGAAAGAGCAGAACCAAACCACACAAAAACACGTATCCTGGATTTTAGGGGGGCAGACTTTGGGAAAATGGGGAGATGCTTGAAAGAGGCATTAAGGGGAATGGGACAGGAATCAGGGTTTGAGGAACAGTGGGCAGTATTTAAAATGGGGATTATAAGAACAACAGAATTATGCATTAAGCAGGTTAGCAAGAGGAAAAGAAAGAGGAGACCATTATGGTTTTCCAAAGAGGTAGCAAAGAAAGTGAAAGCCAAAAAGATTGCATTCAGGCAATACAAAAAGACACAGGCAGAAGGGGATAGGGAGAAGTACCAGGAGAAACAAAGGGAGGCAGGGAAGTCAGTAAGGGAAGCCAAAGCTCAGACAGAAGAACACATTGCAAAATCAGTGGTTAAAGGGGACAAAACCTTTTACAGGTACATAAGTGAAAAAAGAAAGACAAAGGGAGGGATAGTGAGACTGAAGGGGGAGGATGGGAGTCACGTGGAGGATGACAACAGTAAAGCTGACATATTGAACAGGTATTTCTGCTCAGTCTTTACTGAGGAAGAGGGGTAATGGGTCTGAAGGGAGTACAAGGGGTGAGAATGGTGCAGAAATGGACACAAGTCCCTTTACAAGAAAGGGTCCTGAAGAAACTGGAAGTAATAAGAGCTGATAAAGCAATGGGGCCAGATGGGGTGCACCCAGGGTCCTAAAGAACTAAGAGAGGTGGTGGCTGAACCTCTGGCTATCCTGTTCAGCCAATCACTGGAAACAGGGAGGTACCCAAAGACTGGAGGACAGCAGATGTGGTCCCTTACACAAAGTGGGAACAAAGAGGAAGCAGGGAACTACAGACCAGTCCAGCCTCCACCTCGGTAGTGGGAAAGATCATGGAAGCACTACTGAAGGAGAGATTGGTGGAACATCTGGTTGTCAATGGACTACAGGACCCAAGGCAGCATGGTTTCACCAGGGGGAGGTCATGTCAGACCAACCTCATTGAATTTTTTGACTGGGTGACTAGGGAGGTGGATCAGGGGAGGGCAGTGGACATGGCCTATCTTGACTTCAGCAAGGCCTTTGACACTGTGCCACATAGAAGACTATAACACAAACTGGGGAATATTGGTGTGTTCAGGACAGTAGTGTGGTGGGTAGGTAACTGGCTGGGTGGCAGGACACAGAGGGTGGTGGTAAATGGCTGTCACTACACAGAGGGAAGAGTGACCAGTGGGGTACCACAGGGATCAGTGCTGGGACCGGTCCTATTCAACATCTTCATCAGTGACATTGCACAGGATATAGAAGGCAGAATTTCACTGTTCGCTGATGACACAAAGCTCTGTAACAGAGTAGACACACCAGAGGGTGTAGACAGAATGAGAAGGACCTGCAGAAACTTGAAGAATGGTCAAGGGTTTGGCAGTTGAAATTCAATGCAAAGAAATGCAAGATAATGCATATGGGGCACAAAACCCTGGCACAATATATCAGTTGGGGGTGAGGATATAGCATGCACCAAGCAGGAAAGGGATCTTGGGGTTGTCATCTCTGATGACCTCAAGGTAGAAACAGTGTGACAAGGCATCAGGTAAAGCAAATAGGATGCTGGGATGTATAGGCAGGGCATCACCAGCAGGAAAAGGAGGTCATAATTCCGCTATACAAGAACTAGTGAGGCCCACCTGGAGTACAGTGTACAGTTCTGGAGACCATACCTACCTAAGGACATAGACAGGGTAGAGAAGGTTCAGAGGAGGGCAACAAAGATGGTGCATGGGTTGCATCACAAGTCCTATGAAGACAGGTTGAAGGAACTGAACATGTACTCCCTGGAGGAGAGGAGGGAGGAAAGAGGGGATATGATAGAGACATACAAGTATCTTACAGGGAGGAACAGGGTGCAGGAAAACACTATTTTTAAGCAAAAAAGATGTTCCAGGACTAGAGGGCATGGGATGAAGTTGGAGGGAGGGCGATTCAGAGGAAACATGAAAGAATTTCTTCACAGAGCGGTGGTGGACAAGTGGAACACCCTGCCAGAGGAAGTGGTGGGGGCTGAAACAATCATGGGATTTAAGAATGCATGGGATAGACATAAAGGAATTCTAGAGGTCAGGGGTAAGGGGAAATAGACTTCTAGGAAAACAAACTGAACTTACAAGCTCAAATGGGCAGACTAGGTGGGCCATAGGCCCTTATCTGCCGACACTGTCTATGTATCTATGTATGTATGTATCTATGTACTTCAGCAAGGCCTTTGATTCAGTGACTCATGGGTGGCTTGAGGGAAGCTAACTGGTGTGGGGTAGGGGCAAAAAGGCCAAACTGGAGTACAAGCTGGCTGAGTGGGAGGCTGCAATGGGCTGTGGTGGGAGGGGAGCTCTCAACTCTGGAGCCGGTGATGAGCAGGATGCCACATGGCTCTGTGCTGGGACCAGTATTATTTGGGCTCTTCATATCAGAGATTGCATATGGAGTGGTGAGCAAGGTAAGCCTGTTTGCAGACAACACCAAAATGGGAGCATTGGTGGATGGAAAGGAGGGATGGAAGCAGCTGCAGAGGGACCCAAGCAAGCTAGAGGAGTTGTAAGAGAGGTGACAGCTGGGGTTCAATGCAAAGAAGTGCAAGGTTATGCACTTCTGGGCAAGGAACCCAAGGAGAGAATACTGGCTGGGTGGGTAAGCCTTGGATCACTGAGGAGGAGAAAGACCTAGGGGTAATGGTAACAAGGACCATGAACAATATGGCCCTGTGCAGGAGAGTGGCTGCAAAAGTGAATGCAATGCTGGGGTGCATAGTGAGGGGGTTTTCTTCCAGGCAAAGTGAGGTGATCTTGCCCCTCTCACTTGAAAGGCTGCACTTGGAGTATTGTGTGCAGTTTTGGAGGCCATACCTGAAGCATGTTATCAGGCTACTGGAGGGGGTGCAGAGGAGGGCAACAAAGATGATATATGGAATGGAGAGGAGAGACTATGAGAGCAGGATGAGAGACCTGAATATGTACACCCTGGAGGATAGAAGGGACAGGGGGGACATGATAGAGACATTCAAGTATCTGAGGGGAATCAATAAGGATGGGGCAGATGGGGTCTTTCAGCTAAGGGGGGGGAGAAACACCAGGGGGCATGGGATAAGAATAGAGGGGGGAACATTTAGGAGGGAAATGAGGAGACACTATTTCATGGAGAGGGTGGTAGCAAAATGGAACACACTACCAGAATGGGTGGTATCATGTAAATTTGTGAACAGCTTTAAAAAGGTATGGGACAGGGAATAGGGGAGAGTGTGGGTTGGGGAGGTGGGGGCTGGCAGTGGGATAACAAAGGGGAGGGGATGGGGCAGCTGCAAACTAGGGGTGCTAGCTGTGCACTCGGCAGATGTAGATAAGCTGGGTGGCCTGTTTCTGCTGGCACATTCGTATGTTCATATGTAAGTAAAGTACTGTTTTGTAGCTTATTATTTAGTTCTTTGTATAAGTGCTAAAAGAATCCATCAGTAGCATGAAAAAATATTTATTAGCACTTATATAAATTGTTAGCAGTAATGTAAAACCCAACCACTTAAATATCACAATGACAGCCAATATTGTCAGTTTTGTGAACAATTTAAAATGAGGTTTGTGGTGCTGATAATTAAATTGTTGATGACTATGACTATGACTTCTGACACAGAACCTACAAATGAGCATCCGCTCACAGGTGTTCTCCAAGATATCATTAAATAAAATAAAAATAGATATGACAACTTCCAGTTGCTGGTGTTTTATTACTCATTTGTCTTTTCAGTATTTCGCAAACATTTAAAAGCGTCAAAATGTATTTAAATTAAATAAGCCCCAAATGTAGCCTCCTTACCTATTAAACTCCAAACAGCACCAATATGAACACTCGGCTCTGCTACTTTTTAATTAATTAGAGACAAAATCTGACCAAATTTGAATTGGGCATGATGCCAGGGGAACACATCAAAAAACAATATATTGCATTGGTAGTAACATACAATGAGTCATTAAGAGCTGCACATGTCTGAACTTGGAGGACGTCACATGTGGTATGGTATGAAAATTCAGAAACAGACCCCAATCTTAACCTAGAGAGCTGACACACACACACACTGTTTTATGTTGTTTTTTTTCCTGGCTGACAGTTTGTCTCTCAGGGATATACTCTGTTCACAGGGACATACCCTGATAAGCCTGAGAAAAGCCATCATTCAGTTGGCTACCAGGTTTATTTTATTTTATTTTTTTTTTATTTATTAATATGTTGATTGACACCTAAGAGCAGGAGCTCTTTTAAATAGGTTCCATGTCACAAAGTTAAAGGAAGTTACACAAAACAATGGGTGTACAATAAAATATGGTAAACAAGAGGTACAAAAAGAGTAACTTTTACTGGCATTGTACAATGTATGCCAGGACATATGCATATAACGAAGAAGAGAAACAGAGTAAAGATGAGAACAGGAGAATCAGCCTAGAGGCCTTGTTGAGTGGTAGACAGGAAGATAGGAAGGAGATAAGGCGGGAGTTGGGGGTGAGGAAAAAGCAGAGTGAGTCAACCAGTGGCCTTGTCGGAAGTTAGCAGAGAGTGGTAAGGGAGTGAGGTGTGGTAGGCAGAGGGATGAGGGAGGAGGGTGGATAGGGATAACAGATAGGGGAGGGGAATATTGGATTTGTGTAGGAAGGGAGTAGGAAGGAAGGTAGCAGCTAAAAAAGGGGAATGGTGCAAGAACTGCTAATGAAGTGAGGCAGGAGAAAATAAGTGCAATGCATGATGGAGTTGGTGATGATATGAGGCGCACAGCGTTGAAGGGCACTGTTCAGTGGAGGCAGTCACAAGTGTTGTGAAAAATAAGGTACTGTTGGAGATTATGTTTGAAGGGGCCAAGCTTGGAGATTGAAGAGATGTCACAAGGGAGGGAGGGAGTTTAGTCAGAGGGGAGCTCGGTAGGCAAAAGATATTTGTCCCTGGGTAATATGGCAGTGTGGTACCTGGAAGATTTGATTTACAGAGCCCCTGGTATGATGGGGCCTACAGGAGTGGTTTAGGATGTTTTGAACCCCTGGTGGTACGAATCCTAGACTAACTTTCTTAGCTAGTAGACATGTTTGGTATTTAATTCTGTCTTTCAGCTGAAGCCAATTTGTCTTAGCATAGAGGACGCAGGTATGCATGAGTCATGCTTCACCTCTGAGAAGCCTGCAGGCCTTGTTCAGAGCTGTGGATATACATCGTAGGGATGTTTCAGTGGTGAAACCATAGATTGCAAGCCCATAATCAATTGTTGATATGACAGAGCTATGGATTGTGAGCTTTAGTGCATCAGTAGTCAGACTCCGTTTATGCCTGTGCAGTCCAATATGAATGTTGACAGCTTTGGCAATATGTTCAATATGATGGGAGTAGAATAGTGTGCTGTCCAGGGTGATCCCAAGATATTTAAAGTGTTGAATTTGTCCCAGTGGCATGAATGCAGAGTTTCAGATTGTCACAGGGTGGGATCTGAATTTGTTATGCTGACCACTGAAGAGCATTACCTTAGTTTTCTTATGGTTAAGGATTAGTTTGTGTCTGTTGAACCAGTCTTCCACCTTACCTTCACAAAGCTTTGCTGAAGTTGATTCTCGAGGAGCTTGAGGCTCTGGTTGTTAGTGAAGATTACTGCATCATCTGCATACAGCAGTATACGATCATGACAGGAACTACTGTAGGTAGTCTGTTCATGAAGATACGGAACAAAAGGGGACCCAGAATGGACCATTGTGAGACTCCTGAGGGAACTACTCACCTGTCAGAGAGGTAGTTGTTGATCTTAACCTGTTGTGAGTGGTCTGTAAGGTAACTTTAGAACCAGGTTATGGTTTTCCTGGGTAGTACTGTGTCTGATAACTGTTCAAGCAGAACAGTGTGGTTCACCATATGAAAGACTTTGGAGAGATCTAGAAATGCTACTCCAACTAGATAGCCCTGGTCAAGTGATTTGTGAATGAAGCCAGTGAATTCTGTAAGTGCTGTGGTAGTGCTGTGACCCTTTTTAAATCCATGTTGTTGAGGGCACTGCAGCTGGTACTGTTCTAGCTACTCAATAAGCTGGTTTTAGCCAACGCTTTTTTTCCTTCCAATTTCCCCTGGTGGGGGTGGTGCCTTTGTCAGCCTCACACAGCTACAGCTTTCCCTATGGCTGGGGAAAGCTCCCTGGCCAAGCTGTAGGGGTTGCTGCATCAGTGGAACCCACTATCAACCCTCCCCAACTGAGATGCACTGCGAAGCAATAGCTGTCTGAGCCATGGCCAGCCTACAACGAGACTTCCTGGGCTCACTTCCGAACCTGGGTTGTCAGCATAGCAGCATAATGCTCTGCTGCTGCGCCATGGTGGTGACCTTAAAGCCTAATATTTAGGGTCAATGAACCTAACTAAATTGGTACTATTCTGTCCACCTAGTTTTACAGATATGGGGGCTTAACATTTTGCAGTTTACGTAAGGTGAAATGTAATTTAAAAATGTCCAAAAAGGAATGTTTAGAAGCTTAAAAATCAGTCACCTTTAAAGGCAGAGATCTTAAACTTGGTACATATCTGCATGTGCAAGAGTAGATACATCATTTTACATGTGGTGCAATGCGGACTACCACATTTGAAATTAGACAGAAATAACTGAAATAATAATTTTGGCAAAATTTCATGAATTGTTTGTGAAACTCTTGCAAAATTGCATGGAAATGAAATCAGCATTTTGTCTGAATTTCACAGGCAGAAGATGAAGTTCACCCAGCACTAATGACAGGAATGGATGTAAAAGTGGCTACCACGGCAATATACAGTATGATATGAAAGCTCAACTAGCCTGGATACAGGAAACCCACAAGGCAATGATCCCTAAGTCACCAGAGACATAGCTCTTAAAACAGACTTTTCCATCATCTCTTTTCTTCCTCCTTTCTTTGCTAATTTTCATGTCAGGGTGGCCAACCTCGCATATTTCTATAACATTTACTGTCCCTTTAAATTCTACTTTCACCGTTGTTGCACATGCATAGTATCTCCTTTACAAAAGAGCCTTCTGGTGTAGATAAATAAATAAATGAAATGCTGGCACTTATAAGGTGCCCCCAGATTGTTTATGTAGTGCTTCAGCATTAAAATGCAAGTGTCCGTGTGAAATAAGTGTAGCGCTATGCGCTATGGAAGCTGGGGCCCCTTTAAGATTCACAGATAGGCTGTGATACAAGCCCATTGTCAGGCGATGTAAATAAAAGAACACCGCTTTGTTGCGAATAGTAAAGAAAAGCTCTGTGTTTTAAAAGAAAAGAGCGCTGTTTTCTATCACCGGAACAGCAGCTGCTTCATATATCGGAGCAGGATAACGCTCTGATGTACACTGAGGTGATGCTGCTGTCAGACAAAAATCTTGAATCAAAGCAAGAAGCGTCAATTAAAAGTAAAAGTGATGCCAGGAGCAGCGAAAGTGATGAAAAGAAAAAGCCCATATAATGCATTACGGGCAGAAAGGGAAAGCCCTTTAGAGTCCCCAGTAGTGTAGTGCAAACAAAAAACTGCACCACTCAGACGGATTATAAAGTGTAAAAAATACTTTATTTAATTAAAAGATGCCACAAGGCCAGTCATATCAACAAACACAAACAACCTGACAGGTTTTGTACCAACTAGTATGTCATCAGAGGGATAAATCGTTCCTATTGGTTCCTAGGCTTATATAGAGCTCGATTGCAGCACTTAAAGTGACAGAACACACAATAATTAACATCATACACATTATTAACCCATATTCAAAAAATTGTGTATATATTATTACTACTCCTATATATCATTATATACCATAAACAAATGCCTGAAAAAACATCTAAAATTTTTTTACCATAATCAGCAATGATGAAGCAGTACATCTCATACAAATCAGTCACTTCAGTTCACACTTAATCTCATAATGTACATAAATGAAAATAAACACAGATTGATAAATACTAACTCCAAGAGCATATTCTATGGTTCATATTCCCTTAATGGAGATCTTTATAGAGCCTTATATTACCTGTAAATAAAAAACAGAGGTCTTCTATCAGATATTTAAAAAAATATATATCAAAATTATATTTTATACGACTATCGGACTGATACTAAGGACAAAGAGTTTACTTCCACCCCTTCTATTTTACTCTCTCTCTCATTTTTTTTCTTTTTCCTTTCATCCTTTTATTTTCCAATATTTATACAAGGCATGAGATCAATATTTTCATTTAAGCCAGGAGGTTTTAAGGCTCTAAGAGTGTACATCCAGTATGAATCTCTGACACATAATAAATCATTTACATTTCCACCCTGGGGTCCCAGTTTAACAACCTCCAGGCCACAAAATTTAAAGGTGTGTGATACATCCCTATGTCTGGTGTTTTTAACATGATTTGATAAAGCACTACGTGCATCATTGTGGGTGACAGATCTCAGATGTTCTCCAATTCTCAATTTCAAAGCCCTAGTGGTTTTTCCCACATAAAACGTACCGCATTGTCATGTGGATAAATACACCACATTCTCTGTTGTACAATTAATGAAATCCTTTATCACATATTCCCCCATACTATTACAACTCATAAATGTTCGACATGTTAACACAGAACTGCAAAATTTGCAATTTCCACACTGATGCATTCTCTTTGGTAAGGAATTTCTATTATTCAAACTAATGTCCTGTGCAGGCAAAAATCTATTGACCAAATAGTCCCTAATCTTACAACCCCTTTTATACACCATTCTAGATCTGTCACCCACATGTGCACTTAACTTTGGATCCCCCATCAGAATATTCCGTTAGTGCTCAATATTCCCCGTATTTCATCAGCATGTCTAGTAAAGGTGGTGATAAATCTCAACCCTGGTGGACTCCTCATTCTATTCTCTCTTTCAGCTAAAATGTCATTTTTATCTAATCTACTCACTTCTCTTGGAGCATTTTCAACAATATTCGCAGGATAGCCCCTATTCAGAAATATCTTGCACATTTCTCCACTATTATGGCTATAATTATGGCTATAATCCCCTTCTGCACTACAATTCCTCCATACTCTTAACAACTAGGCCTTGGAAATATTGGCTTTCATATGGTGTGGGTGGCAACTGAATGCCATCAACAGTGAATTTCTGTCAATCTCCTTCCTAAACAAACTTGTACTTAATGTACCATCCTCTCTTTTAGAAATCCTTAAATCCAGGAAGGAGACTGTTCAGAGATCACTATGTATTGAGAACTTCAAATTAGAATTACTTTTCTCTAGAAATTTTATAAATTCATCTAGCTCTCCCAGGGTGCCATGCCACACCATAAATATATCGTCTATAAAACAATGCCAAATATCAATCCTATGGTAAAAAGGATTGACATCGGTGTCATAGACTTTTAATTTCTCCCATAGACCCAAATACAAATTTGCATAATTGGGGGCAAAAGTTGCCCCCGTAGCTGTACCTTTCAATTGTAGGAAAAAATCATCCTGAAATAAAAAAATAATTCTTAGTGAGCACATGTTCTGCACATTCCAATAGGAATTGTCTTCTACCCAAACTAAGCCCCTCATCCAAATCCATCCAATGTCTCAGGGCAGCCAATCCCCCCCTCATGGGGGATGTTTGTATACAAAGAGGCAGCATTCATAGAGACCAGATACCATGAGGCCTCAGTTTGCATGTCCCCCAGGATGCCCAATATCTGTGTAATGTCTCGTATGTAAGAAGGTTAAGAACTCACATAACCCTTTATATGATAATCAATGTATCTAGACAGAGGCTCAATAAGTGAGCCAATACCAGACACAATAGGGCATCCTGGGGGATCATGCGCAAACTTTTATGTATCTTGGGCAAAACATATATCATTGCCCTAACAGGATGGTCAACAGTCAAATACAAATATTCTTCATGCGTAATTAAACCTTCTCACTATCACTCAAAAAGAAAACAATCTATCATTGTCTTAAATCTAACAGTCGGATCAAGGGTGAGGCATTGATAGAACTCCACATTTTCCAGCTGACATTCAATCTTATGAACTTATTTTAAAGTGGACATAACCACCACCGAACCATACAGGTTTGTTTAGGAATGAGACTGACAGAAATTCATTGTTGATGGCCTTCAGTTGCCGCCCACACCATATGAATGCCAGTATTTCCAAGGCCCAGTTGTTAAGAGTATGGAGGAATTGTAGTGAAGAAGTGGATTATAGCCATAATAGTGGGGAAATGTGCAAGAGGTTTTTGAATAGGGGCTATGCTGAGAATATTGTTGAAAATGCTCAAAGAGAAGTGAGTAGATTAGATAGAAATTATGTTTTAGCTGAAAGAAAGAATAGAATGAGGGATCCACCGGAGTTGAGTTTTAGCACCACCTTTACTAGACATGCTGATGAAATAAGGGAACTATTGAGCACTAATTGGAATATCCTGATGAGGGATCCAAAGTTAAGTGCACATGTGGATGACAGACCTTGAATGGTGTATAAAAGGGGTTGTAGGATTAGGGACCATTTCGTCCATAGTTTTTTGCCTGCCCAGGACGTTAGTTTGAATAATAGAAATCCCTCACCAAAGGGTACGCATCAGTGTGGAAATTGCAAATTTTGTAGTTCTGTGTTAAAATGTCAAACATTTATGAGTTGTAATAGTATGAGGGAATTAAGCAATATACCATGACAGGGAGTGGGTATATTGGTGGATTTACCATGCTTGGTGTGGTTTGGTCACGAGGTGCAGCCGGGTGACTTAACCACACCAGAAGTGGTAAATCCACCCATATACCCACTCCCTGTCATGGTATATTGCTATTATACAATGTTCAACTTGTTGTTTTTGTTTTTATAGTGATATAAAACTTTTACAATGGGTATACTGGAGGATTTATCACAGTCATGTGATGTGTTTTGACCAATGAGGTTACAGAATTTTCATACCCCATTGTATACTATGTGATAAAGGATTTCATTAATTATGCAACAGAAGATGTGTTTTATTTATCCATATGTCAATGTGGTGCATTTTATGTGGGAAAAACCACTAGGGCTTTGAAACTGAGAATTGGAGAACATCTGAGATCTGTCGCCCACAATGATGCACAAAGTGGTTTATCAAATCATGCTAAAAACACCAGATGTAGGGATATATCACACACCTTTAAATTTTGTGGTCTGGAGGTTGTTAAACTGGGACCCTGGGGTGGAAATGTAAATGATTTATTATGTGTCAGAGAGTCATACTGGATATACACTCTTAGAGCCTTAAAACCTCCTGGCTTAAATGAACATATTGATCTCATAGACAAAGAACCTCTGTGCATAAACACTGAGGCAAGGGTTACCCCAAAGGGCATTTGGCTGGGAAGCCAAGTTTCAAGAAAATACAAAATCACACATGCCCCCACAATGCAAAGCATCATGGGCTGCATATGCAAATCACCACAGAATGTTATGCTGGTCCGACTTTAAGCAGAATTGCATGGTGCCGATATTGATCTCATGCCTTGTATAAATATTGGGAAATAAAAGGATGAAAAAAAAAAGAAAAAAGAAAAATGAGAGAGAGAGTAAAATAGAAGGGGTGGAAGTAAACTGTTTGTCCTTAGTACCAGTCTGATAGTCATATAAAACATAATTTTGATATGTTTTAAAAAAAAAATATCTGATAGAAGTGTCTCTGTTTTTTATTTACAGATAATAGAGGCTCTGTAGAGATCTCCATTGTGGGAATTTGAACCATAGAATATGCTTTTGGAGTTAATATTTATTAATCTGTGTTTATTTGCATTTATGTACATTATGAGATTAAGTGTGAATTGAAGTGACTGTGATTTGTATGAGATGTACTGCTTCACCATTGCTGATTATGGTAAAAATGTTTTAGATGGTTTTTCAGGCATTTGTTTATGGTGTATAATGATATATAGGAATAGTAATAATATATACACAATTTTTTGAATATGGGTTAGTAATGTGTATGATGTTAATTGATTGTGTGTACTGTCACTTTAAGTGCTGCTTTTCCACTCTATATAAGCCTAGGAACCAATAGGAATGATTTATCCCCTGATGACGTACTAGTTGGTATGAAACCAGTCGGGGTGTTTGTGTCTGTTGATATGACCAGCCTTGTGGCATCTTTTAACTAAATAAAGTATTTTTTACACTTTATAATTCGGCTGAGTGGTGCAGTTTTTTGCTTGCACTATTGTCTATTTCAGTTCTCGCACACTTGTAGACTGTGGAGCTGTATTGTCTGCTCAGCTCCCCAGTAAAGTGTTGCTTCTTATTGTTGTTTGTACAAGCCCCAGAGCCAGAGTAACTGGGAGCTGTTAAGATAAGGCCAAAATGAAATGTTTAGCTGATGACTGATATTTCAGCCTTCGGGATGTCTGGAAAAAGAACATCATAATGTGAAGGGCTCCCAAAAGGAGTGTAGAGCCCTGCTTGTTTCAAGGCATGCAGTTCACACTTTTGTTTCCATTACAGAATGCCATTATCCCTTTTATTGTTAACTAAATAACATGTGCTCCAGTATCAGGTCTCCTGGGCTGGCAGGGGAAGGCATATAGGGAACACACCCCTCATTTGCCATTGCCCTGTCCAGGCTGGGTATTTCTGTAAGAAAACAAATGCTAAAATGTTATAAATGAATTTATTTTTCTTTACCTGAATTTTTGCCATTATGAGGAAGTCCCCACTATAGGACTGTCAGCCCCTATAGTGACTGCTCTTGTAGGGATCAGGAGGGATGAGGTCACTACAAGTGGGAAGAGCTGATTTCCAACAAGAGGTATAATCCCTATTTAGTGGTTTTAGATACTCTTAATCTGCTTTTTGAATGTATTCACAAAAGGGAATATGAGAAGAATACCTCTCTGTCCTGTGGTTACAAACAGTATCCAGACTATCTCTAAATAGTACCTAGACTTGGTCTTTTTAGGTTAATAGGAACATCAACTAACTGTGATGTCACCCTGGGATTCCTATATAATCTGCCACCAGGGGGCTAAGAAAGTTAGAGTGTGTCAGTATCTTCTGACCACAGAGAGTGAAGGAGTTCGTGTGAGAGCTTACACACATTATTGTTGGATATTGAATATACAGAAGAAGGACAGGAGTCGCAAGAAGAATCATTTTCTGATGTGTTGAAATGGTGTGATGGACTAACACCCTCAATTTTCTTTCTGTAAGTATGTTTTGTTTGTATTTTTTTTTTGGAGATCTTGCAATGTTTTTGCAAATAAAATGATAAACACAATTTTTGTGTTTTTTATGCACTAAAATTACTGCCTGGGGTCTCTCATTTATCCCACACCATCTGCAAAACATCACAGACATTTCAGGAAATATCTGACCATGTCTGTGGCTACCACTGTAGATAGTGGGGGAATGTAGACTAGCAATTTTTGCATTAACCACTGAGCCACCTAACTGCACTTTCTAAATGTTGTGATACACACATACTGACTAATGCATATATACATATATGCATACATATGCTTCCACAGCTGGATTGGATTTAAGACTGAAAATGGACTTAAAAAGTAAGATAATTAACCTGTCTGTATCAAGATTTTCCAGAGACCATTTCAGCTCCCTTCTGTCTGTAAGTGTTTTGATTCGATTTCAAGGGGCAGCCAATGAGAAGAGTGCATTCCAGGTGCTAAATCTTTAACTGTCTAAGAGTCTTCAATTTGAGCTATCTTCTAGCAAGTTGACATATGCTGCTCGAGGGGACTGGACATTTCTAAGTTCAGTGGGGATGTGTTTTCCTAGCAAGTTGTTCTGCATCACCCTGCTTCCAACTGGATTGGATTTGAGACTAAAAATGGACATAAAAAGTAGGATAATTAACCTGTGTATATCAAGGTTTTTCAAAGACCATTTCAGCTCCCTCCTGTCTGTAAGTGTTTTGCCCTGCCCCTCCACCCCTTCCTCCACCATTTATTAAATGCTCTGTGGGTGGGATTAGAATGTTCACTGCCTGGGGTTGGTCTGTTTCATTGGTCTACTGGGGGAAGGAGGAGGAGCTTAGGGTTGTGTGATTTGATTGTGTTCTACTATATTTTGAAGCCTGTCTGTCATATGATTCTTCTGGAAGGGGGATCACTGTCATGTAGTCATCAGCAATTCCCACTTGTCTTGTGCTACCAGTACATTCTAGACACAGTACTACTATCAACCCACCAAATGCTATTTTATTTCTCTGTTTTCCTAAGTTAGCCCTCCCTTCTGCAACTCCATTCGTTCCCTTCCTCACCATGCACTGTCAGTTTTCTTCTAACACTCCTCATTTCCGTAACTCTTCCCCTCCTCATGACCATACCTCTCAACTGTCCCTGATTTTCAGGGACGTCCCTGATTTTGCCTCAAAATTTTACTCTGTCCCTCCTAAAAATTGTGTTTCCGTGACCAAACAGTGAGGGTTGTAGCTACAAAATAAAGTCAAAAATAAAAGTTACAGACTTGTTCTTCCTTAGAAAGTGTGTTTTACACCAAGGCCCTTATTCTAACAGCTTTCTGAGTGGATATCACTAATTTTAAAGATGTGTCCCTGATTTTAGTCCTTTGTCCCTGATTTTTTTAAGCCTTGTCCCTGATTTATGAGGCAGGAGGTTGAGAGGTATGCTCATGACAACTCCCACCCCTCCCCCTCACCAGCACTCCCCTCATCCTCCCACACTTCTCCACTTGGTCAGAAACAATGCTGTTTCTCCCGCTTCCCCTTCTCTTCCTTGGAATCACTTCCCTCTTTGCCCCAGTGCCTCTCTCATGTTCATCCCTCTTTACTGTACACTTGTACACACCATTAGTTTTCTCCCTTCTACTGACAGACCCCCCCCTTCCTACTAGGTGAGCCTCTAAGATACCCTGGTATAAGAGTGCTAAACTGCATTATTTAATCGTTGCACTCCTTCTTCTATCATCTGGAGACATAAATCCTAACCCTGGGCCTTGCTCCCTAAATGGCACAATGCTTCCATCTGCTACCCCTGTAGCCCCACTTCCTCAACCTTCTGCCTTGCCCCAAAGTTTGAAAACTCTGCACCTAAACATACCTAGCCTTGTCTCTAAAATCAATTTAATCCAGCACCTTGTTGCTTTGCTAGGCCCTGACAGAATTATTCTGACTGAAACATGGCTAAATAATAAAACAGGTGACCCCCCCCCACCCACTCGCCATCCTTGGCTTTTCTATTTCACGACAAGATGGGTCCGAGAGGGGTGGAGGTGTGGCAATATATGTCTCCTCAGGTATCCAATTCACAACCATTTATTCTGCCTCTGTCCCCAAAGCACACAAAGTACTCATCTTACAATTATCTCTCCCATTATCAATCCCTATTTTTGTTGCAGGGGACTACTGCTGCCCAGGCCTCAACCCTTCCCTGGTTACTGACCTCATTTCTAGCATAGTTTTCCACACTTCCTCGGGTGAAGTCTATACCATGGGCAATTTTAATCTAAACTGGTTATCCCCCTTCCCTGCTTAAAGTAAAAAATAACATTGCTGCCCATGATTTAACCCAACTCATCCTTGAACCTACTAGGATAAACCCCAAAACAAGCAACCAATCCTAAACTAACTGGGCTCTCACTTCCCATCCACACAGTCATCAAATCTGGAGTGTTATCAGATGCTCTGAGTGACCATCACATGGCCTTCCTAGTACACAGAATCCACCATACCAAAGTCCCCCACAAAACCTTAGTGACTCGCTCATACAAATCCATGCACCTTGGGCCACTCTTACTTGACCCGTAATGCACAAACTGTTCCCCTATTACCTCAGCGAACACAATCGATGTAGCTGCAAAATATTTCAAAGATAAATTTCTCGAAGTTTGGAACAGGCACACCCCTCTACGCAAAATTAGAGTCCGTGGGAACTACCTTCCTTGGGTCACACCGGAATTCATAGCATGCCAAAGAGCAAGGGACCAAGCCTGGAAGCAACACAAAATCTCCAATCTCCAGAAAGACTATGACAACTATCGTCAACTTTGTAAAAAATGCACCAAAGCCACTCGTCTGGCTAAAGTCGACTACTTTACCTCAGCCTTTCAATCAAACATAAATAGCCCCTCAAAATTTTAGAAAATCATTCACTCTCTCTTCTTCCCACCTTCTTCTCCTCCTACCCCCTTTTCACTATAAACACTATTACCTATGACCACTTGAGTGTCGCCTCTGAATTTAATTATTTTTTCACCTGCTGTGCCACTGCCCTTCTATCCTCCTTACCATCTCCTCAATCTGATCCTCCCCCTAACTCACCACACACCTATCCCAAGCCCCTTCCTTTCTCATTCGCTAACATAACACCCTCTGAAACCCTGGATGCCCTGCTTACTCAAAGCCCTTCTAAAGGCAGTTCGCCTGATGGGCTGGACCCCCAGCTGCTTTGCCTTTCTGCTATGGCTATCTCTACCCCACTGATGGAGCTGCTCAACCTCTCATTCACATTGGAAGCTATTCCCTCTGTCTGGAAACCTGCCATTGTTCTTCCCCTCCCTAAGGGCAGTGACCCACCCTTCTCTGGGAACTATCTCTCCATATCCCTACTTCCCATCCTAGCTAAGCTGCAATATCACCTGGTTCTTACCCAACTCTCTGTCTATCTCTCTCACTCTAACTTTTTTACCCCCTTCCAATCTGGCTTTCATAAAAACCACTCCACCGCCACCTCCCTGATTAGGCTCACTGACTCCATCCTCACTGGGATGGGCAGTGGTGAAATCACATCTCTCATCTTTGTCGACCTAGCCAAGGCTTTTAACACTGTCTCCCACTCTATCCTGTTACAATCTCGCTCCACTGCATGCTTGTCAGCTGCCACCACAAGCTGGTTCTGTGCCTACCTGGTAGGTTGGACCTAGTCAGTTAGAATAGCGGATTCCATATCCTCACCCCTCCCTATCAACACAGGAGTCCCGCAAGGATCAGTGCTGGGCCCAATATTCTTCTCCATCTTTCTCAATGATTGGCCATCTGCCTGCACATCTACCTCTATTCCTGTGTATGCAGATAACATGGTCCTTTACATCTCCAGCCACTCCCCCACCATTATTGTAACCAGACTTCAGAACGTTTTGAACAACATTCAGTGCTGGTTTTGCTCACATCAGCTTTTTCTAAATGCCAAGAAGACTGCCTCCATAACCTTCGGCACTAGGCAGAGACTTTCAAGGCTCCCCTCCCTACTCACTTTCCACATCCTCAACAGGACGATCCTCGAGGACACCTCATTCAGATATCTGGGGGTTTGGCTTGACCAACACTTCACCTTCACTGATCACGTGGACACCATCCTTAAAAAGCTGAGCCCCACGTTAGGTGCACTATTTAGGAACCATAACTGCCTTGCACTCCCGGCTATGCTTGAACTTGTCCAGAAGATGATCCTCCCCATCTTTGACTACTGCAAAATAGTCTATAGGGCCACACCTAAGACCTCCCTAGCCAGATTAGACACCCTCTTTAACTCCTTCTGCTACTTCGCACTCGATGCTCCTACCCTCACTCATCACTGTTAATTTCACTACAGTTTGGCTTTACCATCTTTTGATAACAGCTGTCTCCTCCACTGTGCTAAATTCTCTCCAATTTCTGGTTTGGCTCTCCCCCCTATTTATCACAGTTCTTCCCTAACAATCCCCCCCACCATCCACCCATTCACTTAGGTGCTCAATTTCTCATACTTTAGGTGTCCTGTGCTGTAAGACTACTGTTGGCCAGGCAGCCTTCTTGTACCTCTTCCCTAAACTGTGGAATTCCCCCCCCCGAGAGTCACCTTTCTTCTTCCCCTTCCTCTATCTCCTCAGCCTTACACAATTACCTATCTGAGAACTGCAACTGCAACTGAGCTGACAATGTTGCACCTGAATGGGCTGTAATAGTTATCTATTATCGCACTTGCAGACCTTCTATTCACTATGATAAAAAACAAAGAACCACAGTGCACAAGCACTGAGGTAATGGTTACCCCAAAGGGCATTGGCCGGGAGGCCAAGTTTCAAAGAAATGCAAAATCACACATGCCCCTATAATGCAAAGCATCATGGGAAGCATATGCAAATAACCACAGAATATTCTGCTGTTTCAACTTTAAGGAGAAATGCATGGTGCCAAAAGGCCTCTCACACAGTTTGCAAAGGGTGCCAACAGAAGACACAGACATGTGTTTCATCCTATCAGGATTCATCAGTGTGCCTCATCTGTTTGACACACCAATGGAATAAACCAGCTACCCTGACATGGTCTATCTGGGTTATGTTGTGGTGAACCCAATTAAAACAAAAAACAAGTTAAAAGACAAAGAACCACAGCGCACAAGCACTGTGTGAGAGGCCTTTTGGCACCATGCATTTCTGCTTAAAGTTGAACCAGCATAATATTCTGTGGTGATTTGCATATGCAGCCCATGATGCTTTGCATTATGGGGACATGAGTGATTTTGTATTTCTTTGAAACTTCGCTTCCCGGCCAATGCCCTTTGGGGTAACCATTGTCTCAGTGCATCCATTTGCATCCATTCAAATATCTGGACTGTGTAGTATGCTATGGGCTGCACACCCATTGGCTCACACTGTGGACCAATGGGCGTACTGCCCTACTGTACGGCGTCATTCGGCGGGCAGCAGGGCGGCAAGCGGGTGGGGAGCTGCCACCTGCCACTGACTGGGGAGGCAGGGCGGTGGGGCTTAGTGGGCGGGTGGGGAGGGGAGTACTGCTAGACCACCAGGGTTGAGTTGTTGTGGCATTAATGTTTTGCTGACGCCCACGATTGGGCTGAGAGCGGTCCACTGGACCACCAGGGATATTGGACTTTTAAATTATAACATATGCCCGTGATCAGGCTGCGAGCAGTCCACTGGACCACCAGGGATATGGGACATGTACAATATTCTACGTATGCCCGCGATCGGGCAGTGGGGCACTTTTCTGCGATGTGCAGGGAGTGTTGGTCCATGACAGCTTCAGCCTGGCAGGGCGCCAGGTGCAAGTCACCAGAGATCAGCGCACCTGCATGCAAATGGGACCATAATGACATGCAAATGGCCCCATTTGTGCCTTGCATGCATTATGGCCCCATTTGCATGTGCACTTTTGAATATCATGGTTGTTGTGCCTAGCGCAACGGAACTTGCGCTTGCGCATCCCGCTGCTTCACTCTGGCCACTTGCGCTGGAGCAGTGCCACTGCACCATGTGCACTGTGGGTGGCCAGGGTGCAATATTCAGCGATGCTGTGCCATGGTGCAGCTCTGTTGAATATCACCCTGTCGATGCCCCTGAGCAGCCAAGTTGCACTGCGCCCAGGCTTGCGACACAGCCTGGAACAGTCTGAATATCTATGCCTCCAACTGTAATTTCTTGATGCCTCTTACTGCTTGTTAATTGTTCTCTACTTGGTAATGTACTCTATGCATAACTGGCACTATATACTGTTTTGTTGTTTGCCTATGACTTATTTGTATGTGTTTCAGTTCCCATACATTGGCAATGTATACTGTTGTGTTGATTATGATTTATTATATGCCTTCCAACTCCCCCACCCCTCAAGACACACTGTGAGATGAGAAACTTGGTGTTCAGTGTGCCCTTCCTGGTGAAACTCTTAAATAAATACAATAAATAAAAGATTCCAGTATAACAAAGCAGTGCACTGTCTACACACATTTTTACAGATTAGAAAAACACATCAAGGGACAGTTTTCTTTTTTTCAGGCTCCCAGGGACATCGGAGGGTAGGGGGCCACTAGACACCTAATTTAAATCAGTAATGACATGCATTAGGCTGAAAGTGATCTAGACAATGGGAGAATGTAGACTAGCAATTTTTGCACTAACTACTAAGCCACCTAACTGCACTTTCTAATTGTTGTGATACACACACACACACACTGACTAATACATATACACATAATATGCATATGTATTCCAGTGCAACATACAGTGCAAGTCACATTAAACTGTCCCTCCAACTCATTGGTTTAGCATCTTTTAGTGAATTGCTTAATATGTGCACTATTCACCGCAATGAATTAATAAGCAAGCAATAAGACACGACGGGGTATGAGTTGAACATACATTACCACACAGCTGGGGCATAGATAGTCACAAGGCCGCTGGGCTGAGTGACTTCAGCCCCAGTCGTCTTGTAATATATGTTCAACTCATACCTTGGAGGGTCTTATTGTGCTTATACAATGGAGAAATTGCAATAGAAATGAAAAAAAAGTGAGGAAATTCAGTTTTTGCATTAAAATATTGCTTTATTGGATTAGTGTCCATACGCAAGGGGAAATAGTCCTTTTATCTGAAACTTTTTAAACAATTAAGTCAGTAAAATCTGCTGTAAAACCTTTGCCTTTTTAACAATTAACGAGGAAGTAAAAATATCTGTTATAAAACCTTTACTTTTTTAACAATCAGTCATGAAGTAAAAATATCTGTTATAAAATGGCAGTAACAATGAATTAAACTGACTCAGACTGAACTGACACAGGACACTATAATTATTTGGTCAAGTTAATGAAATTGACAGTTCCACTGAAATAGACTGGAGCATTGAAATTGAAACTGGTTGTAGGAAAGTTTGTAGGGCGTTCTTTTGAATCCGTTGCCTATAATGAAGCACAACTGCTAGTCGCACACTGGTGAATTTCTGTCATGGTCGAGTATGCAGCATTTCCTGGGCTGATTTGCCACAGAGCAGATTGAGAACCTGTTGCTGTCAGGGGGGAGAAAGCAGTATTTCCTAGGTTGATGTTTTCTTTTTGCCACAGACCAGATTGATGACCTGGGTGACTTGCTGTCATGGGTGAGTGAGCAGGATTTCTTGGGCTGATGGCTTTGTTTCTTGGCCGCAGTATTTTGTTTTTTTTCATTTCTGGTTGAATTGTTATTGCATCCTTGCCCAGAATGCTGCTCCATTTCCTATGATCGGAGCAATTGGCAGACCAGTACAATCGTAGACTGGCTTCATTTCGGTGGCCAGTCACAGACATAATTTCGCTGTCCTCGCAGCCAGCTTCAGACAGCAGACGTACTGCAGTAGCACGAACTGAGTGATTCATGTAGATTCATGACAGGTCAGCTTCCTAGCTTAAATGAGTCATCATAGTGGAAAGGAAGTTTAACCCCATCGGCTCTCAGCTATACCGTGTATCTTGTGTATCTAGAAAGTCCTGTAGCACTTTACGAGGGTGGCAGTTCAGGGATTTTGCATCTGGAGGTAGTTTAGAGATGTATTTTTTGAGACTTTGGACAGGGCAAGATGGGGATGCAGGGTCGCTATAAATGAAGCCACGATACGACTCTTTGTTGGCTTCTCTAGGATCACTATGATTTTTTGTGTGCTCATTAAAACAGAGGCTTGCAAATTCATTCCCTGTTTCATCATACTGGAATGTTAAACTATCCAGTTTTAAAAGACACAATCCTTCACAGCCGTACCTGGCCATGTACAACTGGATGTCCAGCCTCACTCTGCGGACAAGGCCAGTCAAGGCAAGTATTAGGTGACAACACTGCAGAGTTCCTTAATTTACTTAAATCAGCATTATTGATAGGTGGGTGATGCTTTGAACAGTCTTTTTGTTCCTGCCTGTAATTTTTCATTACTGCAACAAACACGTTGTTGCTGGATGTAGAGGCTGGATCTGTGATTATATTGATTTTTCTGCCTACTGCTGTACAATTTAACTGTCTGTTTAAGGCTGCCCTTAAACTATAAAAACTGCTCAGTGCATACTCTTTGCCATCAGTGTCATGGACATCAGTGTAGAATTTGCGAAATATGTCATTCAGCATTTCAGGAGAAGTTTTAAAATCAACGTTTATTTGCCTTGCAGAAGCCCAATCATCAAATACTTTTATTCCCCATGTGGTGGAACATTTAGTGTTTATTTCATTATGGGAGTCCTCAATTTTATTTAAATTATTATCATTTACAAACTGGTGCCTGCTTTTTCCCACCACTACTTTTGAATCTGACAGCTGTGACTCACTACTCACTGCGGATGTTGGAGGATCGCTGTAATAGTCGGCAGCTTTTTCACAAGGAAAGCTGGTTTCATGTACATTATTTTCATTTTTAAAGATTTCCTCTAGCTCCTCTTCAGTTAAGCTAATATTGAAATTCACAGACTTGCTAAACATATTTGCATGCAGGGTGCTTAGCGGGATAACAAGATGGCTAACTGAGCCTTTGAGAACATTCTATGTTTAGCATGTTCAGCACTGAACATTCTAATTCAGAGCATTGATTTCTATGACTGTCCTTTTTTCCCTTTGTGTAATACACATATTACACTGATTTTCTAGCCAGTCAATGTGCTTATATTTTCATGCCCTTTTTATAAAAGTATCCTAATGGTTTTCTTCTAGCTGCTATTCAATTTCAGCTTGCTGTACTTTGTAGATCTCAGGAAGCTTTTATCAATGCAGTGCATGAGCAGTGCACACATTAAAGGGACACTGTCAGCTGTCAGCAGCTATACTGAACTTGTGTGACCAGTGTGCCTGTAATAACACCGATGGCAAAATAAATTATTCAGGTGTCCCAGTATGAGTAACAGTAAGATCTGTTACCTAAATTTTAATAATTTATACTTTAGCTTGGACCAAACAAATTACCTTATTGTTTAGCCGATCCTCTGCCACCCGATGCCTCTTCTCAATGTGAACATGCATTGAATGTGTGCGAATTTCCAAAAAAGTGTAAGTGATACTTGGAGCTAAAAGTACAAGCTCTTCTGAGCATGGAGATCTTTGTAAGAATAATGAAGAGTGTTGCACGTCTTACTTCTACCACACAAAAAGAGGACCGTGATCCTGAGCATGCGTGTCACGTCCACAGCAACATCACGTGCATGCTCAGGATCACAGTCTTGTTTTTCTAAGTGGTAAAGGTAAGACTTGCAATGCTCTTTTTTATTCTTACAAATATTTTTGTCTGTCCCAAAACAATATCTAATAGCATTCAGCTAGTGGGGCTGGTGCCAGTTTCGACCCCTGTCCATGAACATCCACATGTGGTCATGTGGTCACACAGGTGACTGTACAATCAGAACCACTCTGACAGTGTAACTAACACAAACACACACACACGCACACACACACACCAGAATAGGTAACATATACAATGAGAAAAAAAATCACAAACATACTTGTACTGCAACACAAGATGAAACCATATTCAAACACAGCCCCAAATAAACAAATATGAAGCACCATCAAATTATGATAACAATGGGTGCACATGGGCACCTCTGCAGAACCCCCTCTGCACATACATGCAATAAACAGTATGACTTGATATAGTTCAGAACTGATGAGTACAAAGACATATTAAAAAAAATAGATATACAATTTGTGACACAGCATAGGTCAGTGAGTTGCTATGCAATATAATAGGGAGGGCTATCAAAGATAATATGAAGGACTAGAATACCTTTGTGTTGCTAAATAAAACAGAAAATGATCCCTAGATTACAAATAAAGCAATGATTAGGTATTTATAATTAAAAATACTGACCAATCCAAGGTAAGTCTCCAATTTGTGTAATCCGTATCAGAACAGTCAGTATCTATGTCAGAATCAGATGCAGCTTGTGCCCCCTCACATTGATTAACACTGGATACTGTGGGCTCAAATTGGTAAGGTTGGATACCAATATCAAAATGTAAATACCATTGTTATATTCCACTACCTCAAACATGCTGAATAGTGAGCACAGGTACAGTAAAGATTAGTGAAATCCAAAGATAAAAAAAAAAATACTTCCTGTAAAACAGCTAGGTTAGTTGATCTAAGTTTTCAGAAAGAAGGCACATAACTAGCACAGACAAGCAAATCCCTTTTTCAGTACTTTAGCAACAGAATTTTAACAGCATGGTAAGTTTTAAGATGAAAAAGTGCACATGAATCATCCATTTCAAACCTCCACTGTAAAAAAAAAAAAAACAGTAACTTGAACTGTGTTTAGGGGTCCTCTAACTTATCTTCAGTGAGAGTTGGAACATTAGATTTACTACATAAAGATTCCATTATGTGACATTTGACACTACAGTCCCAGGGTTGTCTGCTTATCTCCCTTTCTAACCAGATTGAAGCTCAGCACAACATAATGCTTTGAAACACTGCTCAGCTGAATGAAAGTGGATTACTACCACAAAACCTCTTATTTTATCTGGTCCATTAGGAATCAGAAGAACTCTCTTTTTCTATGTAATAGCAAAATGACTGCAGGGCAATGCCCACAGCAGCCATAAAAAGGGGAAAATAGATCTAATCCATCTTCTTTAAGTCCCCACGGAAGCAAGAGACTTATGGCCAGTTCTAGCTTGAAAGTTCATAAATCACTCAGTATAATACAAGCCCTTCAAAATGGAAACCATCCGGTCAACCCAGAGGGTGATTCTCATGGGGGAATACCTAACAACCATAGATTTAAAGGATGTTTACCTCCACATACTGATCAGACCATCCCACTTCAAATACATCCAATTTCACATTCTAGGGAAACACTGCCAGGTTCTCCTATTCAGCCTGGCAT
Organism: Neoceratodus forsteri; assembly: GCA_016271365.2. NCBI lineage: Eukaryota > Metazoa > Chordata > Ceratodontiformes > Ceratodontidae > Neoceratodus > Neoceratodus forsteri. The sequence continues at coordinate 189,206,008 of CM057456.1, forward strand.
CAGCTCCCAGAGTATTCACAAAAGTATCCATTGTTCTGACAACCAAGATGAGAAAGCAGGACATACAAGTCATCCCATACCTGAACAACTAGTTTATCAGGACAAGATCCCCTCAACAAGTAACATGAGAAATACAAACAGTGATTCAGTGCCTTCAACAACAAGGTTGAATAATGAATCAACTCAAGAGCAGTCTCACACCCAGCTAATCCATAGATGACCTGAGGACACTCATAGACTGAAGCCAGGCACAGTTTAAGACCATCTCAAAACAGGGTAAACAACATCATATCATGCATAAGCAATCTGCAAGGGACCAAGCAATTCATCTGAGAACAAGCCTCCAGGGTTCTTTGCCTGATGACATCATGTCCACACTCACCTCTGAGGCTGGGAGATCAGAGGGCTGTGGGTTCAGTTCCCACATCTGGCACTTGGGTTAATATCCCAGTACTGACACTGTAGTGCAGCATGAGATGGGTGCTGCACTTCTGAGGTGCCGTCTTTCAGATGAGACGTTAAACTGAGGTCCCATCTGCCTGGATTGGTGGTAGTTCAGGTGGATGTTAAAGATCCCATGGCACTTATTGAAAAGAGTAGGGGAAATTTTATTACAGCAAATAATATGTACAATATTGGAACAGCAAACAATGCAGTTTCAATACTCACAACACATAGCTTACACAACAATCAGAAACAATACAAATTACATACACCATTACATAATACATACATAAATCAAAGAAAATATCAGAAAGCAAGTTTCCATACGTTTGGATAATGCCAAAAGAAAAAAAAATAAAATCTACATAAAGTCAACATTACCAAAACCAAGACAATAATACTAAAGACATTGCGATGTCTTCAGTAATGGACATGTCTGAGAACTGGAGTCCTTTATGGGCTACATTATTTCCCACACCCATGAGAATAAAGCACACAGCACTACACACCCCACCACCTCACTCATTGTGTTACAAAATAAACCAGTTCTGACAGATTTCTGGAAGTTCATAGTCCATATACTATAGTGGAACATCCTTCCATTGCTTTTTGCACTGTTCTCAAGACATCTTCTCTTTGTCAAAGTTAGCATGAATAATGATTTCTTTTTCAGTCATACATACCAGAATCTGTGGGGAGATGTATTTTTGTTGCAGAACAAATTTGGATCGAACCTGCCACATCAAAAACTTTATAATAGTAAAAATCAACCATATTGTTCCAGCATCAATTTGCAAAGTAAGCTGTGCAGTCAACGTAACACTATTTACGTACGTAATTTTTGTCCATCCCACCCCTACCCATTTGTGATCCAAATTAATCCAAAAGTCCACAGCATAAGCACAGTGAATAAAAAAATGCTGTTGTGATTCAATCTGATTCTGACAATACTCCCTGGGGCAATATCTCTCCTCAAGGCATTTATGTTTAGCATTAGTCTTAACCCCAAGCCGACCATGCATACACAGCCATAGTACATCCTACATCTGTGGTGGAGTTCTTTTATCAATTAAATAAGACTCTACTAATGGATGATCTTCACAGCACAGTGAAGGATATGCTACTGGTATCTGATAAGACCCTTCCTGAATCGTTAAGTACAGCATCTTCCTGTTTGGAACAGAGAGCTGTGCTTTAGTCAGTTTCCAGTGTCGTATTTTGTCTAACCCATATACCACAAATTGAGGCCAAATCTCTCATTTTCGTGTGCTTAGCAGACCCTCTGCCCACAATTGTAACAATGGTGCCACCCAAAGGGCCGCCACCTGTTTCCACTCTCTCTCACCAGGATGAAGAAAAACTGATATTGTGTTAAATAAAAATAGGCTATGTAAATAACTAATAGGGTTCAGCATCTGTAAACCACCTTCCTTGATGTTCCTATACAGGATCTCCCTGTTAATGGGTTCAAATGACTCCCCCAAAGTAATTGAAATGTCTGGCTCAAAATGGGGACATCCATTAAACTTGGAGGAGGAAATATCACTCCCACATATGTTAACAGGGGCCAAAAAAGTCTTAATAATTGATGCATGTTTCATTTTTGTTTGTTCCCAATTTTTCCACCGATTAACCTTCTGAGCACTATTCTCCAAAATCTTTCCTCAATTCACCCTTGCCATATTTCCCAACCCAAATATAATACCCCAAATCGTAATACAGTCAGTTGACATACGAATATTTTGTATTTCTTTCAAGGGAGGAGTACTGGGACTCAAAATATACTCACAACATTTATCAATAGTTAAAGCTGATCCTGTAATTGTGAAAAATGCTGAATCACCCCTAATGCACATTCTGCTGAGTCCTTATCCTCTACCAGGAGACAGACGTCATTTGCATAAGCTAGCATTTTTACCATTGTCGATACCTCCAGACTATGAATGGCTCTAATCTCTGTCTTCTGTCCAATCAAATGGAGCACTGGATCTAAACTAAAAATATACAGAATAGGGCTCATGGGGCATCCTTGTCGGACTCCTCGAGCAATTTTCACAGGTCTGCCTACACGTCTATTTATTAATGGACTGGAACAAGCAGACGCATACAATGTCATAATCCAGTTTGTGAAGATACTTGGTATTCCATAATGATCCAATACCATTTTTAGATATAAATGTGAAACTTTGTCAAATGCTTGTTCCTGATCCAAACTTAACAGGTATCCCTGCAGTAGATCCCTCTGTCCATGAGATGCCACCTCTCTTAATAGTATCAAATTATCCATTAGTTTCCGGCCTTTAACTGTACATACCTGACTTGAGTCAACGAGAAAGGGAGCCATGATCCAAGAAGATTTGCCAAGATTTTCATTAATATCTTTAAGTCTGTATTCATAAAACTCAGCTGATGCCAGTTCTGTAAAAGATGTCCGTCTCCCTTTTTAAACACAAATAGTTGCACTGCATGACCAAATTATGGGGCCACCTCTTGTCCATCCAGAATCGTATTAAGGACCACACATAAAACTTCTGCCAACTCTGAAACACATGCTTTATACATCTCGGAGGTTAAACCATCGGGTCCTGGAGTTGTATTATTTAATGATACAATGGCTGTCCTTATTTCCTGTTCAGTGATTGGTTTTACCATACCAGAAAGCAGACTAGGCTCACAAGGAGGTTGCACACAATGTTGATGTAAGTTTGCAATCATATCATGTGACACCATAGAAGCCGTATATAAACATTCCATATGACGATGGACCTCATGAAGAATATCTTCATGAGAGTATACCACCTCCCCTTTCGGGGTGCATAGTGAAGCCATCACTCCTTGCTGCACTCTTGTTCTGCAACTTTCAAAAATATCCCCGTGGCTGTTTTTCCTGGGGTCCTTATACGATATTCGTGTAAAAGAGAAGAAGCCTGTTCATACTGTAATTTTTGCATTTGTTGCTTCAAATGAGCAATCTGACTAGCATATTCACTGTATCCCTCATTAACTAATGACACCACCCGCATGTATAGCCCCCTTAAGGTCAGCTATCAGAGGTATTTTTGCGAATTGGAATGGAATGCTCATTTTTTTAAAAAAGGACTTAATATCTAATTTGGTTTGAACCCACCACCGGCTTACATTTTGTTACAATTTAATAACTGACATTCGAGCCCGTATTAGGTCCTGGATACCAGCCACACACCACATCTCCTGTAGCACTGTACCATTCATTTTCCATATGCCTCTTCCATGGCACATACCCTCTTCTAAGGACAGACTGACCTTCACCATCATCTGTTCCAAAGTCTCTAGTGAAACAGTGGCAGCATGTATACACTTCAAAGAAGCAGCAATCAATACCAGATCTATTCTTGTAGCCAATTTTGCTTTGTAAAAAGTATACTCTCCAGAGGCATGTACTTGCCTATAAGCATCAACAAGCCCTGTCTGTCGTACTATATTATTTAAAGCATTTGAATCACAATACAATTTCTTTCCCTTAAGCTCTGTGCCAACCAAGGGTAAACTGCAATTGAAATCACCCGCCCAGATCAAAAGTCGAGAAGTAAACAAAAAAGGTTTTATCACCATGAAAAAATCTATCCTCCCTTTTTTAGTTTAGGGTGCATATAGGGGAATCAATCTCCATTGTTTCTGGCCATGATTAAAATCTAAAATGAGTGCCCTCTCTGGGTCAATATCCACCACCCATGTGACCGTATAGTCCTAACCCTGAAAGACAACCCCCAACCCACCACAACGTTCCTGGGTAAGAGAAAAAAAAGCTGGGCCACAACAACACAATTTGTTTGCACATTCTACTTCATTAACTGTATACAATCATACATCCTGTAAGCAGGCTATATCTATATGATAGTCTTGGAGGACTGAAAAGGTTACTACACGTCTACGACCATTATGAACACCATTCACATTAATTGTGGCAATATTTTATATATATATATATATATATATATATATATATATATATATATACTGTATATATATATATATATATATATCTGTGACATTGTACTGTAGTTTAGCAAAATTGAAACACCAAAAGAAACTGTAGGACATAATCAAGTCACAGCCTGTTTACCCAGCCTTTGACTTCATCTAGGCTGTGAGCTGCCTTGTTTTAGGCGAGTTCGTATTACTTTGTCCACCAGTATCACATCTTCCTCCACAGAGTCTGAGGACAACTCTTTGTTAGAGGAAATTGTCATAGAATCTTCTGATTCATTTCCAATGCCTGTATCTACAGGTTGGAGTACTTCATAAGGATTTGACTGTGGGACATCTGGCACCTCCTTTCCCATTTTTTGTACTTTGGCTTTAGTTTTTACAGTTTTCATTGAACTTTTTTTGAAACCACCACAGTCATTTCCGGGGGCGGGGGCATATCCTTTAAGTCCACCACCTGGTTTTCCCTTGGTATGTCCACTGCAGATTGTTATATCCTTGGAGAATCTGCCACAATTTTCATCTCCATCAGAATGGTTTCCATGCAATTATCTTCTTCAATAGGAACCTGTACCTCTGTATCTTCAGACAGGGGAAGGGGGTTCTGTTCAGACACCATGCTAGGGCTATCTGTGGTACCTAATGGACCCCGTATTAGTGAGTCTAATGTTGCATCCTTCTGGTTTGTTTCTTTAACATGTCTCTGAATAGTAATACTGTGACTCTGTGCTTTATCTACAATATCCTCCTGACTAGGTCGGTCAGAGCGATTGTGTGTGGCCCATTCACACTGTCTAAAGACATGACCTGGAGCATCACATAAATTTCATTTTCGCATTTCAGTGCAATCTGTATTTGTATGTCCAAAGGAGAGACGGGAAGCACATTTTATTCTATCACATACATTGCTGAGGTGGAGATGTGAACCACATCTGATGCATGTCTTAGGTCACCCTGGGTAAAAACAGTGACCCCTCTCAGATCCCAGAAAAAATGCACCAGGTAAATGTTTAGGTCCTTGTGGCCCAGAATTCAGATGGACTTTATATTTCCACCTCCCTGTCCAAATGTGTTCCCCATCTTAAATTGGAGAAGGGTTCCCCAAAACCACACACCGTTGTTTCAACTAGTAAGTCACATCATGCACAGCTACCCCCTCATTTCAAAACAAAACTGTTACTTGTTTAATGGCAGGTTTCATGAGTGGGGTAACATAAAAAGGAATCTATAACACAGAGTGCTTTTTTTTTCATATGACGTCCAAAACCGATCAAGGCCTGCAGGGGATTTAAAAGCTTACATCATAGACAGTATCACCTGTAGCAGGGATTAATGTGTATATTTTGTTCAGAAGAATCTCAAAGAATCTTTTATCAACGTCTTACCAATATATACTCTATCAGGAGGAAGAGGCAAACCCCCCATGTATTGTATCCAAACTGCATTTTTCCTCTGGGCTGGGATATTACCGGAAAAAAAAGACTCCCGTTTCCTAACCTGTTTCCATAGCAGAGCTGGCTGTACCCCCCCTTTTTCTGTAAGATAGGTCATTCCATATCCATATGTTCCCCCCATGTATCTCTGATCTGGGCAGGGAGCTCCTCACTAGATTCTACATTACTATGATCAGTAGGGGAAAAATTATTAGGGGCTGCTTTTGACAGTGCAGGTCCAACTACAGCCTGAACTGAAGGACAGGGATCAACCTGTTGTACATCCATGGGGGAATCCTCTATCAGGTTCCTTTTTACCTTGGTGTCCATAAGGTCAGAAACTCACCACCCAACCTCTGTTTTTTTCCAGCCAGCTCCTGTTACTGCCAACTCCACAGTCCAACCAGTTGGCCTATACTCAGTCAAAGCATCACCATTTCCATCCCCTAGGCCACTCGTATGCACACTCGCTGGTGGCATCTTTAAGCTAGCATCATTTTTACATATTGTCATTACTGTCTCTGTACCTGCATCAGGTACAATTTTCTCTGCCGGATTGATAGATTTACAGGCATTGCTTACTGCGATCACATCAAGAGAGTCCCTTACAGTCGTGGATCCCACTTTATTCAGTGATGACTCTGCAGCCTGGAAGGACAGTGAGTCATCATTCTGTAACAGGATTGGAGCCTCGCTCCTGGGCAGAACAGCAGTACACAGCACAGCTGAGCTTGGGCTTCCACTCTCATTCTTAATTCTAGTATCAGGAGCAGGAACATCACCTCTTGAGCTTTTACTGCGGCCTGGGGTTGATAAAACCAATAATAAATGCTGTTGCTGTTCCCCACTTAATGCCTGTATAAAATCTACCTCTTGCTGCAAGCCTGCAGCACAGAAATCCATGTATCCAGTTGGTTCTAAGGCTCCATATTCCACACTTTTGCCTTCCATATCATGAGACATTTCCTCCGGTCTTATCTCCTGTGCTGACCCTGCAGAGAGGGAGATCTGCTCTCCTGTAGGGCTACCAGCCTCCATTGCCACATCAGCACTTCCTCCTTGGTCCGGCTCCAAACTGTGCTCCTCCATTCCTGCTCAAAGGAAGAAGAGCCCCCTGGTGCAAGAGTAGGTGAATTTCCCCCGTGTCCTGGCCAAATTTCCCTCACTCACTCAAAATACCACCAACAGCTTAATTTGATTCAAGGTCAGTTGGCATTCATCTGTATCCCCCTTCCCTGGATCATGCCTGAAAATAGGCAGGATTTGTCTAGTGCACTTACCCAGTCAACAAAAACTAAATAAAAAATAAAAATAAATGCATTGATCTAGTTCCATGGGCAATTTGGAACACATGACAACTACTATTGCTGTCAATCCAATGGGGGTCCACAGCATCAAAAATCTTTCAACAGTTACCATGCTAGCTCAGGTGATAGAGTCATTACAATGGCTGATGAGAAAATACAACTTAACCAGGGGGGTGGCTGTGGATATTCAGCACAATGTCATCATAGACACAGATGCCAGTCTGACAGGTTGGGTGCTGACCACGGGTCAACAATTCATACAGGGAAAATGATCACTGACAGAATCCAAACTTCCTATCAATGTTTTGGAGTCGAGAGTTTTCCTAGCACTACTCATATTCAGCAACATGATCAGGCACAAGAATGGACTAATCAGATCAGAAAACAAGATCATAGTCACATACATGCAAAAGTAAGGAGGAACCAACAGCAAAGTAATGCTGAGAGAAACCATTAAGGTGCTGAACTAGGCTCAGGAGTTCCTAATATACATTTTGGAAATCCACTTAACTGGAAAATTCAACATGACGGAGGGTGTGTGGCCAACCAGGCAAGATGGCAGACATTTTCTAATGCAGCTCCATATGGACAGATTTATTTTGACAGATAACTTTGGTAAAAATCCTCTCCTCTACTTTAAAATGACATCAGTGGTGAAATAATATGACAGGACAAGGGGGAAGGTTAATGAAGGGGAAGGGTGGAAGGGAAGGGCAGCTGCAGAATAAGGGGTGCTAGCTGCACATTCGAGCAGACTTGATAGACCTCTAGGCCTTTATCTGCTGGCACATTTCGTATGTTCATATATCTGATGGCAGTGATTAGCCTGGGAGAAAGCAGTCTAAGCTCAATTTCAATGAGGTGGCACCGTTGACAGAATCTCTGCTGAGCCACAAAGTCTGCATCCCATCACAGATGTCCAATGTGTTGGAAGGCCCTGAGATGTCTGATTTAGAGAAAAACCTGGCTGGCATGCAAGCAATGTTTAAACTTTGCAGTTGGAAATGAAAGTGGGTTTTGCTAATATCATGGCCCAGATAAGTCACCTGAAGTCAGTTGTTACTGGGCTTTCCAAGACGGCAGCTGCACATTCCTCGAGATTGAGAGAGGTGGAAAATTGCATTAGTGAGATGGAGGACTTGATCTCCGGTCTGTCCCAGGAGAGGAATATACTGAAAAGAGAGCTGGAAGAAATGAAGTACAAAGTTGATGATCAAAAGAACAGATCTCATCACTCTAACTTGAGAATAGTAGGGTTGCCTGAGAGAATGGAGACAAAGAACCCAGATTGTAAAATTCAAGCCTGGCTGGACAGACACCTTACACTGGGTGAAGAAGCACTCCAATACGAAACTGAGAGTGCCCACAGGACTGGACTCAAGCCATAACCTGGTGATATCAGCCCAGGCACTTTCTAATTAAATATCTTAGATATACACATAAAGAGAGGTCCTGTGGGCAGCCAAGATAATGGGGCCCATTCCACTGGAGAATGGGCAATGAGTGGTGATTTTTCAAGATCTCAGCTGAGATCTCCAACAACATTGAGTGAAGACCAAGTTGTATCACAGGGGCTGGGATTTCACCCATCTGCACCCCTCATGACTCTGCATCACTAGACTGGGACAACCACCCAGATTCTTCAATAGCTCACAGGAGGCTGAACAATTTGTGGAGGAGGGAGATGCAGCCTTGTAGGGGAGATTGCAGATTAAGGGAATGGCCCAGGCTTGAACAAAGGTTTGCCAAGTATGATTACTAATCCCTGGGTTCCCTGCCCCCATGAAATAGCCTTCTTACAGGGGCGGTCTTCATTGATCTGTCGAAGGCATTTGATACTATCCATTATCATCTACTACTCTCTAAGCTGCTAAATACCGGACTCTGAATCTACATCCTGGTTTAAGAGCTACCTGGAAAACCGCTCACAAAGAGTGAAAATGGTTGACTTTCTCTCTGATGCCAGACCAGTGTGCTCTGGAGTGCCACAAGGGTCAATCCTTGGGTCTCTTTTCTTCAGCATCTTCCTAAATAGTCTTCCACAATCCTGTGTGGAGCAACTACTCCTGTACGCTGATGACACTGTCATCCACTCCACCCACAAGGACCCCCACCTTCTGCAAAGCAAACTACAGCATGGCTTCTCTTCAGTTGAAAACTGGTTCAGTAAACACAAATTTGTCCTTAACTATAAAAAAACCAAAGTTCATGCTCTTCTGCAACTTGCAAAACAAGCACCGGGACCACCCCCTCACTATTGCAAACTGCCTAGGTGCAATCCTTGAACAAGTGCAAACCTTCAAATACCTTGGAATCACTCTTGACAGTTATCTATCCTATGGGGCTCACATTGACAATGTTGCCAAAGCAACTAACACATGTATTGGCCTGATTTACAGGCATGGGCAATGCCTAACTCCGGAAGCCTTAAGGATTGCAGTTCAGAGCTCGGTGATCTCAACTGTCGACTATGGCCTCATCATCTACAGTTCCGCTTCCACCACCACCCTCAGGCGCATATCTATGACTTTGAAAAAAGCTTGCCATCTCATTACTGGATCCCATCATCTCACCCATACATGTGACCTATATGCCCAAACTGGATGGCTTCAACTCTCAAGCTGCATCAAGTATCTAACATGCATAATGGCTAAAAAAACATTGATGGGCTTTGCTCCCTCCAGAGTTCAAGCTCTGCTGCAACCTGCACAGAATCCCCACCTCACCAGGGGCTCTGAATCTCAATTGCTGCATATTCCAAGATGCCAGACCTCACAGTGACAAAGATCCTTTGCCTACAGAGCTCGCAGCTGGCTAAATGGTCTCACCAGGGACATCTCCTCCCTACCTAAGCTAGGCCCATTCAAATCTAACCTCTGCCTATTCCTCTCTGCCTCTAGCACATGTGACTGTCTTCTCTAACCTGCTATTCCCTTTTTGGCACTTGTCCCTTCTCATCCACCCCACTACTCTCCCCCTTTACCTTCCCCCTCCTCCTACTTGCACTTTCCACTTGCACTTCCTGTGTGTTTTGTCAACTGCTTCTGGCAGCATCTTCTTCTCGTGTCTCACCAAGTTCTCATTATCAATGTTATCCCTGTCCTCTGCATGCCCCTAGTACCACCTAATCTGTATGTGCTCATGTGATGATAAACAACTGTTACCTGTTATCCTGTATTAATTAATGTCCTGCTTGTTTGTTCTCATCCTGATGAGGAACCTTTGTAAAAGAGCCATGGCTCAAAGGTAATTGTAATCCTAGACTCAAATAAATAAAAATAAATAAAAAGTGCAACCTCAGTTCTCCCCGATCATACTTCCAGCAGATACCCCTAGATGAGTTCCACCAGTGGCTCCTGTCATGTTGAAATGTGAACTTGTACTGTCAGCTGAGTCAGTAGTGAGTTTATTCTGCTGACAGCTTGTCAATTTCAAAGTCCTTGAGGAGTCAGAAAGCTTAACCTATTATCATTACGGTTCTCAGTCACCTGGGGAGTGCTCAATCTATAAGGGGCCTGCGGGATTGGGGGGGGTTGGGATCCCAGGACTCAATGACTGTAAACACTGCTGTACTGTCTCAGATACCCAAAATACAATCAGGACCCTTATCAAATAGTAAAGGGCATTTGACAGCTGATGTCAATTGTCAGTGTTGTTCCACATCAGTAATAAACTTTGGTTGTGCAGTTAGCCCTTTATTTATTTATTTTTATTTAAAATTTTGATAACCGGGTGAGCCCACTGAGACCAGAGGTCCCTTTTTCAGGGGTGACCCGGGATTAGTTACATAAAAAAAAAAACATACTTTACAAATTGGACAGCATACAGTGCAGTGGTTGCAATAGTTATATACATTGGAATGACAGTGATTACAAAGGACAGCATAAGTTACACCTGTGGTATGATACAATGGGGTAGCATTAGACATGGTAGATACTATCGTAAAAATGAGCATGGAGTACCATGGTCATGGGTAAGACCTGCGTAGGAGGTTTTTCTGTGGCAGAAAGGAGATGTTCATTTCTACACACCTGGCAGAGTCTTGATGAATAAGTGCCAACTCCACACATCACTTGGCATCATCAAGAGTGAGTCAGCCAAGCTACCTGTATGACTGTTTACATCTTCCACTTGCATAATGCCTCCTTGCATGTTTTCTATGACAGTGATCATGCAACTGTGTGCAGTACGGCAATGTTAATATGTATTTGAGAGCCCTTCTACATAAACAGTGGAGAAAAATAATGCAAGGTTTGGCTTTTAACCTCCCACCCTGACTGCACCTGGGGGTGCAGGTACAAACAGAGGGAGGGGGGCAACATGGTGAGAGTTGTGGTCCTGGAATATGCAGAGATTGCAAAAAGGCTGCATCACACTTAAGTTACCATAAATCCATGGTGAATGGCTTTTGTTCCTTCTGTCCTGTCATCACATGCACCAGCCTAACCTGATTGGCGCTGCATGGTTGAAGAATGCTCTTCACGCCTCATGGCTGTGAGGCAGTGGTCATTTCGCTCTATTCAGTATCCCAGTGTTGCAAAATGGGTGCCACTCTCTCACAGGGTAGAACTTTATCAAGAAAAGAATCACTGTGGAGTCTTCACGAACCTGTGAATGACTGCCTTGAGATACAATGACATGTGTGGACTGGGGTACCTACTGAGGGGGACTGTACCCAGGCAGATCTTCCCAATGCCCACAAGTGACTGTTTGCCCTTGTATATCCCCCCCAACTGTGCCAGAGGGCACAAGTACTAACCAGGGAGAGATGCATGCCACTGGGCTTCATGTTCAACAAAATTGAAGCTGTGGTTGCAGGTCCAGCCAGAAGACTACAAAAGAAAAAACTCAGCCTTGTACAAACTGACATGGAAGGGTTGGGGGAAGGGGGCACCTGTTCTAACTGGAGTAGATGCCCTAATTGCTTATGCTATTTTGATATGATAATGGTTGCCCTTCACTGCTGGAACCATGTGTACAAGACCTGATCTCCATAGCAATGGTCCATTTTTAGCTTTGAACTTGGGATCTGTTGTAGTGTTTTGCAGTATTACTCTCTCTGGGGTGTTATTCTATACTTGTTGGGGAGGTATTGGTAATTATTCCAGTTTTTTTTCTAGTATTTCAAATGAATCATAAAAGGAGGGTGACTAAAGTTGTCACTCATGCCTTGAGAAACTGCAGTAAACATAATAGCTGTCTTTGTTACTGTGTGTTATTTAAGTCTGAAAGCAATGCTGCTCGCTGTAGCGGTCAACGCCTGCCATCACCAGATGGCAGGAGTGTGACGGGTCAAGACCTAGACCAGCAAAGCAGGTGAAAGATTTTAGATTGTTTATAATTGTTAGGTTATTGTTTTACAAGGGGATAATATTTTCTACTATAAGAGTAATAGACATTAATCAGTGGGGGTTGGAGCTGTTGTTTAACTGGGTTGTTAAATGAGGAGGGAGGGGATGGGGCAGTGCTGAAGACGTTAATGTGAGGAAAATTCCTATTGTAACATGCAGAATGATTGCTACTTATATGGAATGTTATTTTCTGGATATTATTGTTAATGTCAGGGTCACACTACTCCTAATGTCACCCTGGATTGCACACCAATATAATGGATAATCTAATTAATGTAGTAACCTGGAATGTCAATGGATGAAAAACACTGTCAAAAGAAAAAAGGTACAAAGTAGAATTAAGAAATTAAGATTTCACATTGTGCTATTACAGGAGACTCATATGGTAACTAAGGAATTTTAAAAAAACTAGTGAGACCTGGGAAGGGGGAACTTGGGTGGCTGCATGCTTCAACTCTAAACCCAGGGGAGCAGCCATTTGGCTACCAAAGAGGACTGAAGGTTGTGTGACTCTGTTACACTGATCCTGGTGCTAGATATGCCCTAGCACAACTGGAACTGCCCACAGGGGGAATACTGTCAGTAGGCTCAATGTAAGGTCCTGATGCTGATGACCCCAGCTTTTTCCAGAAGCTTTCCCTTGGTATGACACAATTCACAGGCAACTGGGTTTTGGGGGAGATGCTTCAATAGTGTTCAGGATGCTATTTCAGACAGATCTAATTCTACCCCTGTTTCCCTGACCCAGAATGCCAAAGCTTTGGGCGAATTGCAAATGAACTACTCTCTGATTCAGGCAATACAAAAAGACACAGGCAGAAGGAGATAGGGAGAAGTACCAGGAGAAGCAAAGGGAGGCAGAGAGGTCAGTAAGGGAAGCCAAAGCTCAGACAGAAGAGCACGTTGCAAAATCAGTGGGTAGAGGGGACAAAACCTTTTACAGGTACATAAGTGAAAAAAGAAAGACAAAGGGAGGGATAGTGAGACTGAAGGGGGAGGATGGGAGCCGCGTGGAGGATGACAACAGTAAAGCTGACATATTGAACAGGTATTTCTGCTCAGTCTTTACTGAGGAAGAGGAAGGTAATGGGTCTGAAGGGAGTACAAGGGGTGGGAATGAGCAGAAATGGACACAAGTCCCTTTACATGAGAAAGGGTCCTGAAGGAACTGGAAGTAATAAGAGTTGATAAAGCAATGGGGCCAGATGGGGTGCACCCCAGGGTCCTTAAAGAACTAAGAGAGGTGGTGGCTGAACCTCTGGCTATCCTGTTTAGCTGATCACTGGAAACAGGGGAGGTACCCAAAGACTGAAGGACAGCAGATGTAGTCCCCTTATACAAAAGTGGGAACAAAGAGGAAGCAGGGAACTACAGACCAGTCAGCCTCACCTCGGTAGTGGGGAAGATCATGGAAGCACTACTGAAGGAGAGATTGGTGGAACATCTGGTTGTCAATGGACTACAGGACCCAAGGCAGCATGGTTTCACCAGGGGGAGGTCATGTCAGACCAACCTTGTTGAATTTTTTGACTGGGTGACTAGGGAGGTGGATCAGGGGAGGGCAGTGGACATGGCCTATCTGGACTTCAGCAAGGCCTTTGACACTGTGCCACATAGAAGACTATTACACAAACTGGGAATATGGTGTGGGCAGGACAATAGTGTGGTGGGTAGGTAACTGGCTGGGTGGCAGGACACAGAGGGTGGTGGTAAATGGCTGTCACTCCACAGAGGGAAGAGTGACCAGTGGGTACCACAGGGATCAGTGCTGGGACTGGTCCTATTCAACATCTTCATCAGTGACATTAGAGGACCCAGAAGGCAGAATTTCACTGTTCGCTGATGACACAAAGCTCTGTAACAGAGTAGACACACCAGACGGTGTAGACAGAATGAGAAGCGACCTGCAGAAACTTGAAGAATGGTCAGGGTTTGGCAGTTGAAATTCAGTGCAAAGAAGTGCAAGATAATGCATATGTGGCACAAAAACCCTGGCACAATATATCAGTTGGGGGGTGAGGATATAGCATGCACCAAGCAGGAAAGGGATCTTGGGGTTATCATCTCTGATGACCTCAAGGTAGGGAAAACAGTGTGACAAGGCAGCAGGTAAAGCAAATAGGATGCTGGGATGTATAGGCAGGGGCATCACCAGCAGGAAAAGGGAGGTCATAATTCCGCTATACAAGACACTAGTGAGGCCCCACCTGGAGTACAGTGTACAGTTCTGGAGACCATACCTACGTAAGGACATAGACAGGGTAGAGAAGGTTCAGAGGAGGGCAACAAAGATGGTGCATGGATTGCATCACAAGTCCTATGAAGACAGGTTGAAGGAACTGAACATGTACTCCCTGGAGGAGAGGAGGGAGAGAGGGGATATGATAGAGACATACAAGTATCTTACAGGGAGGAACAGGGTGCAGGAAAACACTATTTTTAAGCGAAAAGATGTTCCAGGACTAGAGGGCATGGGATGAAGTTGGAGGAGGACGATTCAGAGGAAACATGAGAAAGAATTTCTTCACAGAACGGGTGGTGGACAAGTGGAACACCCTGCCAGAGTAAGTGGTGGGGGCTGAAACAATCACGGGATTTAAGAATGCATGGGATAGACATAAAGGAATTCTGGAGGTCAGGAGTAAGGGGCAACAGACTTCTAGGAAAACAAACTGAACTTACAAGCTCAAATGGGCAGACTGGGTGGACCATAGGCCCTTATCTGCCGACACTGTCTATGTATCTATGTATCTATGATTGATATATGGAGGCACTGCAATCCCAAAGGGGAGGGAGTGTAGCTTCTACTTACATTTCCATCAGTCTTACGCCTGACTGGATAAGTTTTACTGTCCTCCGCACTGGTCGTACAGGTTAAGTTTGTAAATTATGGGGCCATTTTGGTCTCTGATCATGCCCCGCTTTCAGTGAGCATACAAATAGGTGGGCAGAGCCCTCCACTGAGGGCCTGGTGCCTAGACCCACTTTTATTGAAATGTGAGGCCTACTTATGTTACATCAATGCACCCATTGTAGAATACTTAACTCTGAATCCCCCAAGGAACACATCCCATTCAACTCAGTGGGAGGATTTAAAGGGGAAGCTGTGACTACTTTCCTAGTGATTTGTTCCCAGCCACACCTAGCAGACTGCACTTTATAAATGTGAAACAAGGAAGCTGGAGTATTGTCTTTGCAAACAGAAAATGAAACAGCAGGACTCTAACTCAGATCAGCAAGGAATTTTTTACATTATATAAAGTGCAGGACCAAACCGATTTGGGCCACTTTGATGGAGTGGTTCAGCTTGTTCACATTTTGGCCAAAGTTTGATAACTAAGAGCCCCTATTTGGGACATGAGAGATTAAAAAATCCTCCATTACAGGCCTGTTCGGGCAGATTGGGGGGAAGGGGCACACTGGACTTCATTTGTTTGAGGATTTAAAGGCCTACATCAGGAGACAAACCATAGTGTATGACTCTCATAATAGGAAAGCTGAAATAGCTGAGATAACTAGTCTGGAGCTTAAGATTCAAGAATGTGAGAGGGCACGTATGCAGTGGCCCTCAACCCCATTATATCAGATTATTCAAAAGCTCAGATAGCAATATAACTCCCCCAGCAGAGCATGGCTGGAAAGAACTATACTCCCAGGTAAGGTAGCCCCACACATTGAAGGTGGCGGGGGGGAGTAAACTTCTCACATGGCAACTGAAAAAGAAGGAGGGGTACCAAGCAGTGAATGAAATAACCCCCTCCCCCGTGGGATCCCTATCTACTCAAAGGGAAGACAGAGGGCATACCTCATAATTTTATAGGACTCTGTTTATCCTTAAGGTTGCCCCCACATTGGACCAAATTCCAACCTTTCTCAAAAGGTCACAACTTCTTTCCCTGTCTCCCCAGTTCAGCCAACAACTGGAACAATCACTGAGCTGAGAAGAAATAGTCTGAGCAGTTAGAACATTATGAGGGGGGAGGGCTCCTGGACCCAACGGCATCCCCATAGACTTTTTTAAAGCCTTTTTACCCACCTTACTTGTACCACTGTTTGCTATGGTTCAAGACACCTTGGGCAAGGGAAGCTTCCTCCCTTCCTACAGTCTGCCATCATAACAGTACTTCCAAAAACCAGGCAAGGATGCTACCATATGTGCCTCATATCAACCCATTGCCCTACATACCTCAGACTATAACATTCTTGCAAGAGTTATAGCTTCTAGCCTTGAACCATTACTCCCACAGTGTATAAATCCTGACCAGTGTGGATTTGTTCAGGACAGAAGGAGAAAGCACAAAATCCACAGGACTATAAGCATACTTTTCTATTGGGCACAATATCCGAGTACACATGGTGCAGCGGTCCTTGCTTTGGATGTGGAAAATGCTTTCAACCGCATGGAGTGAGGGTACAATTTTGCATCTTGCAGGCATTTGGCTTGGGCCTGCACTTGCTGGGCTAGATTAAAGCCTTGTATATGAATCCTACCTCCCAATTGCTGGTCAATGGATCACTCAACCTACCTTTTGCCTTGTCTCGGGGGATAATCATGGATGTCCCCTTGCTCCTCTACTTTACATGTTGTTCCTTGAACCTCTTGCAGCTGTTGTCCAAAATCATCCAGGAATGGTGGGGTTTGGAAACAGAGGTGAGCATAAAGTATCACTCTTTGCAGATGATTTATTATTGTACTTGAGAGACCACCATAAAGTGCTCCCCAATGTAACAGACCTCTTCACAGATTATGGCCTGTTGTCAGGGCACAAAATTAATTGGACCAAAAATGAACTCGTGACAGTAGGGGCTATGGCTTGGGACTCCTTGGCCAACAATTCACTGGGGGTGCAGGTAGTACACAAGATTACATACTTAGGGGTCCATATTCCGAGGGCATGCCACTGCCTACTGCAGTTAAATTATGGCTTGCTTCTAACTGCTCTGACAGAGGAATGTGTGAGAAGGAGGGACCTTCCCCTGACTCTTGTAGGGCTGATCAACACAATCAACATGAATATGTTGTCATGGTGTTTATATCTATTCCAATCATTACCTGTTCACATTTTAGATTTTCAAACAACTAAACGCTATGCTCCATAGATTTCTCTGGAAAGGGAAGAACGCACGGATCCTGAGAATATCCTACATCTTCCCTTAAGTAAAGGGAAGTTGGTCTCCCAAATTGTAAACAATATTATTGGGTCATTCAGTTTTTTTTTTCCCAGTGGAGGAGTTGCCCAGTGCACCTGGTTGGACTGGGATGGAGGGGGATCTAGTGTTGGGTGACCTCCACAGGGATTTGCTCTCATCCCTTAATGCAAGAGCAAACTCCTCCTTTCTATTTCAAAGCCCTCTCCATAAGTAACACGGTTAAGCTACTCAAAAGCCTACCTAACCATGGCTTCCCTGGAGCTGATGGCCTATCTCCAGTATTCCTCAAGCTGATCTCTCCGGCTATTGCCAAGCCACTCACCTTCATCTTTAACCTTGTCCTTTCCACCTCCTCCATGCCTGACTCATGGAAGATAGCCAAGGTAATCCCCATTCTCAAATCTGGTAACCCCAAATCCACCGATAATTATGGTCCAGTCCGGCTCCCTCATCTTAGTAAATTACTCGAGAGAGCGGTACACAACCAACTTGCTGAGTACATAGGCAAATACAGCCTCCTATGCAACCAACAGCACGGGTTTCACAAAAACCATTCCAGCGCCACCACCCTTGCCCTTCTGACTGACCACATCCTCTCCAACATGGATAATGGTAAAGCCACCGGGGCAGTCTTTGTCGACCTCTCTAAGGCTTTTGACCTGGTTAACCATGCCCTCCTTATCTCCAAGCTTAGCCTTCTTGGCTGTTCTCAGAAAGTTAAAACTGGTTCACCAACGACCTTACTGGCCACTCAGAATTCATATGTATTGGCCAAACCTGCTTCCCTACACTGCCTGTCTCTGTGGGGGTCCCTCAAGGCTCAATCCTGGGTCCCCTCCTTTTCTCCTTATTCGTCAACTATCTTCCCTCTGACTGCCTCAACTGCCACTCTCTCCTGTATGCTGATGACCTCATCCTCTTCCACAGCGACAAATCCGCAGCCACAATCTCTGCAGTACTCTCACACAACTACGCTGTGGCCCACAACTAGTTTTCAAAAAACCTCTCTTAGTGAATGCCAAAAAGCTAAATCCATGCTGTTTGGATCCAAGCCCTTCCTTGTTAAATCCAAAAAACACACCCCTTAAGTATTCTCTTGCCTGACGGCCCAGCCCTTGAGGACATTGACACATACAAATACTTAGGAGTTCTGCTTGACCCCTCTCTCACTTTCACTGAGCATGTGAATTCCCTAGTCAGAAGGTTCCATCAGAAGCTGGGTGCCGCCTATAGATTCAGGCAATATCTTACCCCTGAAGCCAGACTAGCCATTGTCCAGGGGAATCTCCTACCTATTCTTGACTACTGTTCTTCTGTATATATATTCCAGGACCTCCGCTGCCACCATGGCCAAACTCTCCACTGCCTACAACATTGCCTGTCGCTTTGCTTTACTGGCCCCGGTCTCCACCCACCACTGCACCCTCTATAATATCCTTGGATGGCTACCGCTGCAAGGACATTTCGACCTAGCCCTCTGCTGCATGGTGGACAATGTCATCCACACAGGTTTAGAATCCCCCCCTAAACTCCCTGCTGAAAATCCACACTCTTCACTGCAGCCTCTGTTCAACTGTTACTCCTCCCCCAGCTGTCCCTAGGGTATCCACCAACATGGGCAGCATAGCTTGGTCCGCATCTGCCCCCTCGCAGTGGAACAACCTGCTGGCCAAACTCTGCTCCATCAGCACTCACTCCAGTTTCAAGTCCCACCTCAAAATATGACTCCTGTCAAATTCCTCCTACCACTGCTCCCAGGGGTTACCCACCTAGCCCCACTAGTCAACTCCCTAGCCTAAAACAGTGATCTCCTGCCTTGCTTACATTGTATATTTATTGCAGTTATGACTTCACTGCCTTGTACATACTGTATATATATTTACTACTTCACTGCTTTGTACATACTGTATATATACTTTCTACTGTATATTCTTTGTTACCACATGTTCACTGCACTTATGTATCTTACCTTCTATATGTACTCAAGACTGCTGCTTGCGTATCATATCTCTTATGCACCATATTTTAACCTTGTATTCACTGTCTCACACTGGACTTATGTACCATAACTGTACATTGTGCTTACTACGGCTGTATCTGTATCTAATCCTTTGCATGTGTGTTATCGCTACCTTGAATTCACTGCCACCCTGCACCATGTGTTATGGCCTGGGTCATGCCTGAAAATGGTCCCTGGGATCAGTGCACTTACCCAGTTATCAAAGTCATAAATAAATAAATAAAAATAAATAAAAGTAAACAATATAGAACTTGTGATAACCCTTTTACCCAGAATGTGATCTGGGTGTGGAATGCTGTGCATGACTATCTTAAACTACCCCCAAAGAACCTCTTATTATGCCTCTATTGTTTCTGTATTAAAATATATTACCAATTACTCAGCTTCCCTACATGGGGGACTTCTGAAATGGGGTAAGAAGGAATACAGTATATAAAGCAATGATATGAGGGTGACAAATGTTTAACCTTTGGGGAATGACAGTCTCATTGGGATTTGGGTCCTGGAAACCTCTTTGTCTATTTACAAGTGCAACAGAGGATGTTTAATTTACAAGTTGCTCCAGTACATGGACAGGCTGCCCCCCCTTTAGAAGAGCAGCTGTATCAGCCTCAGCCTAACTCCAAACCCTTTTCTATATACTTCTGGTTTCTATTAGGCAGTACCCCCCTCCAAAACAACAATGGGTTCTACAGAAATGGGAAGATGACCTGGGTTTAGTAATAACCCCTGCTATTTGGAGGAGGTTATAAGGCATTTAAATAACTGCTCTAGGAATGGTAGACTTAGAAAAATCCAAACTGAACTTCCCTTATAGTGCCTACATCCCACTCCACAGGATACATCAACTTAACCTAGTGATACCTAAGGAATGTCCAA
The DNA here is from genome assembly GCA_016271365.2 of Neoceratodus forsteri. NCBI lineage: Eukaryota > Metazoa > Chordata > Ceratodontiformes > Ceratodontidae > Neoceratodus > Neoceratodus forsteri. Next base: position 189,226,559 of record CM057456.1, read on the forward strand.
AATGCAGAGCAGAGGAAGGGTCTTATTTGCATATGACACGCCTATGTCCCAAAGTCATTGGGTACTGGCATGAAATTCATAGAATCATGACAAAAGTGTTGGACATGTGCCTTCCTAGCATCCCCCCTGTAATTCATCTTAGTGGTAGATGCAAACAGGAACCTCCTTAAGGGGGACCTTCCTCTCTGGTCACTGGAGCTTCTTAATGCCTGGAAAACAATAGCCCAGTGCTGGGTCTCTGATACATCCCATAACATACAAAAATGGACTCATAACCTATTAAGCTGTATGAAAATAGAATGGGCCCAATACGCAGCTACATGTAACCTGAATTGTTTCATTAGGAGCTGGGGAAAACTCTGTACTGCCATTGAAACTTATTTCCTATATGACTCAGGGTCCTTCCTCTGAATTCAAGATCACATTGCTTAAATATACTTCCAGGATCCCCACTCTAACCCTCCTAAGAAGGGTGTCATAGATTAATAGTTTCTATGTATGCTATCCACTCATTGCTTTCAAGGATATGGAATTTATTTACTGCTGTCAGTACTGTCTATTTCCTTAATATGGTAATGTTATATCCAGCAATGTACTGCACTTGTTTCATCTGTTTATCGGTTTTGTCCAATTCATCTGTTATTCAATTTGTACTGTTCTTTAATATTCCAATGAAAAGGTTTTTACAAAAAATTCAACATGACTGCAGATTGTCTCAGCCATCAGCAAATCCACCTGGGTGAGTGGAGACTTTACTGATAGATCTTTCACACAATAAACAGACGTCAGAGTCCAGTACAGATTGACCCCATAGCCACCAGCAGAAACATCCAGTGCCTGAGATTCTACTCCTATTTCAAAGACCAACAATATATGTGGGGTGGATGTGCTGTTAGACTGGACCTTCAACATAACTTACATATTTCCACTACTACCACTTATATAGAAAGTACTGGAAAAGATATGTCAATCCAGAGCAAAGGTCATCCTAACCATTCTGTACTGGCCTCAGAGATCACTGTTTGCCACTGTAGTGGCCATGGCACTAGATCACCTGTAGAGACTACTGATGTGACAGGACATACGTCAACAAGACCCAGTCTGCCACCCCAGTTCTCAGAATCTCAAGTTGATGGTTTGGCGCCTGAAAGGGAGAAATTGCTAAGGGTGGGATATCACCAATCTGTAATCAACACCCACACAGTATCAAGAAGAGACTCCCATAACCTTGACTTGTAAGAAACACTGGCAATCTTCATGAAATGGTGCTCTAGGAAATCAATAACAACAGAAGTCTCATCCATTGTGGACATACTATTATTCCTACAAGAAGGTCTAGATAATGTATTTTCACCATCATCATTGAGGGTGAAGTTACTGTTGACAGGAGCAGCACATGGTCAAATTGACAAAACATCACCAGGGATGGTTCCACCAAGGTACTTCAACAAGAAATGTGTCAAATGACATTACAGCAATGGCACAATGCCAACAGTCTGCATTGTGCTGTCAGTGAAACAGAGTATTTTTTTGCAGGGGCATTGCCCCCTGCAGCCCCATGCAGGGGCTCTGCCCCCGCACCCTCCACAATTTATGATTAGCAACTCCGAGTCAGAGTTGTTTCAAGGAGGGGGTATGCACACCGGAAAAAACAGTGTCGGTGTACCATGGACCATTACATTGAACTGACGATTTTTGTCACTTTAATGGTTTTCATTATATTACCATCGATATCTTGCATTTCCTCAAGGTGGCATCAAACAGCCATCCCAAAGTCATGCAAATCACTGCACCATGGGACTTAATCATGATCCTCAGGGCAATGACTACAAAACCCTTTGCACCTCTGAACACAAAAGACATAAAATGACTAAGTCTCAAAACTGACTTCTTCATAGCCATCTGCTTGGCCAGAAGGACAGGCAAGTTTTAAGCATTCTCATGCAAGGAACCATATCTCACTTTCCATGAAGACAGGGTGACATTGAGGACTATTCCTTCATTCTTACCTAAAGTCAACTCTAATTTACATATAAAGCCAACAGTTGAGTTACTGGCAGAACTTCCATCATCAGAGACTGATTTTGACCCAGGGATAAATACTCTCAGGATGAGAAGAGTCATTACCACACACATAAACATGATAGAGGAGTTCCACACAACAGACTGTGTCATGTTTCATGGTCACAAAAAGAGCCACGCTGCCTCATGTTACACAATAGCCTCATGGTTAAAATCAGCAATCCAGAAAGCTTATACAGTTCAAAAACACCACCAAAAGACTTTAAGGCTCATTCCAGAAGGGCTGTGGCCACATCACAGGCCAAAAGGAACATGGCTACCACAGGGAAAATCTGTGCAGCAGCCATTTGGACTTTCATCAATACATTTACCAGACACTATAGACTCAATGTGTCCTCTCACCGCAAGACCAATTTCAGCTGCTCAGTTCTCCTAGTGGTGATAACACACCTTTCAGACAATGACAGGTTTCCCTGTCCATAATGTTCTGGGTACTGCTTTTTAGAACTCTAGCTGTAAGGAACCTGGAGTGACTAAGAGATTATCCCTCACAGTGGTAGTTTACTCACCTGGTTAAAGTGACTGTGGAGGTACAAATCTCTGAGGCATTCCACATCCCTCCCTGGAGACCATCGTACTTTGACATGGTGTGACAATTGCCTACCAGTATGCTGTACATACTGCATTTCACTAGAGTTTAGTAATAGGGAACAGAAGATTACCAATAATTTTATATCCTAGTTCAATAGCAATTATTAGTCACAAGCCTACAGGAATAAACAGTTTATTTCAGACCACAGCTTTGGAAGACATCAAAACTGATCCAGTCTGAACAGGTCTCACTACAAATGTGTCTGATTTCATCTTTGACATCACATGTGAATCCACAGCCTATCAAGTAAACACATCTTTAGCTGTAAGGAAGCTAGAGTGCCCCAAAATGTATACTCCTACAATCACCTTTACAAGATAAGTAAACTGCCATTCACATTGATTCACCATGCAAATGTGGCCAATATGCCTGGCAAATAACAATGTGAATTCCAATTGCTATATTCATGTATTTGCTGAAATTCACAACTTTTTTGGGGGAGCAAATTTCAGTAACTTCACACACAGCTATGTATCAGAAGGGGTACTGACAGCAGGAGGTTCTATTACCTCTATATAGGTCACTGGTGAGGCTGTACCTGGAATACTGTTCTCAGTTCTGGAGTTCTCACCTACAAAAGGCTTGGGATATGCTGATGATGGTGCAATGCAAGTTGTCCAAGATGATTCAGGGCCAATAGGGCAGAGCTTATGAACACCATCTCAAAGCACTGAACAAGCACTTGCTGGATGCCAGGCGAGAGAGGGGGATAGGATAGACACCTCCAGGCTGTTAAAGGGAATAAACAAGGTGAACTGTGGGAACTATTTTGAAGGAGTACAGAGCCTAGAACCTGAGACCACAAGTGAAAACTGGTGGTGATGGTGGGGAGGGGGGTCAAGAGAGATGTGAGGAAGTTTAATTTTATGGAAAGTGTGGTGGAGTCATGTAACAGATTAGCAGTGAAGGTGGTGGGTTCCAAGGTCATAAATGGTTTTAAGCTTGACTGGGACAGAGTGAAGGATTTGGTGGTTGCTCAGATCAGCAGCAGTAGGGAGGGGAGCATGGGGGGGTGGACCAGGAGGGATAAAACCCCATATGGCCAATAGATCCCAGGGAAGATAGGGAACTTCAGGCAGACTAGATGGACCTTTGTTCCTTTTTCTGCAGTCATTGTCTATGTTTGTATGATTTTTAAAACATTTGTGAAGATTTCCTGGACAAACATTTCTTTAATTAAAGATATCTAAGTATTAAGTAATTTGAAAAAAAAATGTCTCATTCTACCCCTCTCTCACAAACACAAATGTATCACCCTTAACATTAAAATATTTAATAAGTTATCTTACCATAATGTTTTTGTTCATGTAGAACTTGAACACTGTCTAAAAACCTTCACATAGGACATACATTTTGAAACCTATTGTGCATCATGAAGATTTTGAAACTTTCACACAAGGTATAGGGTTTAAAAACATTTGTTAAAGATTTCTGTGCAAATGTGTTTTGAAAATCAACATGCATCATGTAGATTTTGAAAACTGTCCTACAGCATATAGATTTTTAAAACACTGTTGCACAACATGTAGATTTTAAAATTCATCATGCAGCACATCCATTTTTAAAATCTTTGTGCAGCATGAAGGTTTTGAAACTATCACACATCATGTAAAATTTTAAAAACTTGATGAAAGATTTCTGTGAAAATAAATGTTTTTTTTGAAAACCATTGTCAAGAATGTAGATTGTGAAAACTAACCTACAGCATGTTGAAACGTTGTGCAGTATGCAGATTCTAAAAACCATAATGTAGAATATAGATTCTGAAAACCATTGTGCAGTTGGAATATTTTGAAAACCATCATATAGATGTTCAAAATACTTGTGCAGCATGTAGATTTTCAAAAATTCATGAAGGGTTCCTGTGTGAACATTTTGGGTTTAATTGAAGATACTGAAGTACAAATTAATAAAACAAATATTGTGTCTCAGTCTACATCTCACTCACAAACACTTAAGTATCATCCGTAATATTTATATAATAACTGGCTTCCCCTTTTTCCCATAGGGAAACCGTGGCATAATTTGCCATTATAAAGGAGCATTTATAATGGCAAACACACGCACGGTTTCCATTGCTGTGCGCATGCCCACGGAGCAGCATGACTGTTCCTGACCACTCACTGCTTCCGTGTTCCCAAAAACAGCACTGCATGAAGAACTCGGCGATAAGAACTATTGGGCTCATCAAGGGGCTTAAGGCTTATTCTGAAACGTGTGGAAGACACTCAGGCAGAGGTAAGCCATTTTTAAAAGACAGGGACGGATTCCCATTTTGGCACCACACTAACGCTAAGCCAAACCGTGGTTGCACTACAAGGTCTTTATTTTATATAATTGCTGAGGCAAAAGGAAACCCAATATTATATAAAAATAAAATATGGATAGTGTGTTTAAACTGAAGTTTACATACCCTAGGGGTTAGATGCAGATAAACCCTAGAACCCCTCCTCGGGGTTTATGAGCATCTAACCCTGGGTGTGTGTAAACTCAGGTTACACACACTAACCCATACTTTATCCTCTATGCATTTAATAATTCAGCTTACCTTAAAGTTTTTGTTCATGTAGAACTTAAACACTAGCTAAAAACCTTTGCATAGATTGACATTTTGAAAACTGTCAGCAAGTTGATTTTGAGACCCATTGCACAGCATGTTGATTTTCAAACCTTCATGAAGGTTTTCTGTGCAAACGTCTTGTGAAAACCAGCCCATAACCTTGTGACCCAAGGACAAGCTACAGGGCCATGCCCATGCCCAACAGATATAGTGCTGGGAGAGACAACTCTGGCTCTCCACATGGGGTATGCAGTCATAACTTCTTCATACAGAGCCCTGTATGTAGAAGGAAAATCATGTATAACATTCTTGCTTAGCCCTGTGCAAGGCAGGAGATAAATCAATACTGCAGGCCCTTTGTGAATCAGGAGATAAGGTTATTTGTAACTTTCTTCATACAGTGACTGCATGCCCTGGACCTATAGGTCATCTTTGGGTCACAAGGCTAGGGGTTGGTAAAAGGGGGGTGGGCATTAGGGTTAAAAGAACCATAAAACACCATACAACTGATATGTAATAACTTCTAGGACTCCAAACCATAATTTCTTTCATTTCCTTACTTTGTGCACTTTGCATTCTACAATCCTAATGTCTGAATAAGCATGGACTTTACAATTAATTGTCTTTGTTTTTGTGATAGGGGAATCAGATTTTCATTTGGGACCTGCACAAAACAGAAAGAAAAAAAACAGAAAATGCATCATGCTTGTGGCCTTGTGCTACCAGCATGGTATGTTGGTCTTTTTGTGCAGGACCCTGTGGTCCCCATGCACAGCTAGATGCAAACCACCTTTATGTCAGTATATGCAAGGCAATTCTGGTCCTGTGCCTCCAGCATAGTCTGTCTGCCCCATGCCCAGCAAGTAGACATCAACCACCTTCATGCTAGGGATCAGGAAGTAAGCTATGACTTGCTTTACACAAAGTCCTTTGAGATCTGCCTGAAACAGGACACAGAGATCCTTTTGGGAACTGCTCAAATCCATGACATATGAGGAGAATCCTAAACTGTTTCACACAGGGTCCTTCAGGCCTGTGCAAATCAGAAGCCAAGTCCTAACTTGCTTTGTGCAAGGCCTTCTGGGCACAAAGTAGGATACACAGGGTCAATTGGGCCCTGCACAAATCCACATCATAGGAGATAAGCCCTAACTTACTTAGCACAAGGCCATTATGGTCCTGTATGAGTCTCCCTATACTTTTTCAGAAAATAAAATATAACTTGTTTTACAAGGCCCTTTGATCCCTGAACAAACAAAGAGCTATGTCCTATCTTGCTTCATGGAGGGTCCTTCATGTTTTGTACAAATCAGGTGCAAGTTGCTGAATTGCTTTGGGTCATGTGGATTTAGTAATAATTTTAGTTATGTAAAACAGTAACTGCGTTTCACTATTTTAATCTATTTTTGCTATCAAGTACTCCCCCAACCCCACTGTCACAACCTCTATATGTGCCAACTTTCAGATCTTCCCAAAAAGGGGTGTTTGCAGTGTACACTAGCATAAGCCACATACATCCATTTTGATGGGATTTGAAAAATGTCAGTGAGAAAAATGAAGTAAAAACAGGCAAACACCTAAAAGTTATGACTGAAAAAAAAATCATTGAAATGAATAGGCTCAATGGTCCATTAATTTCACAGGTTTTTTTTTTTTTGGTTTGTTTTTAGTAAGTCATAACTTTATTGTTTTCTGTTATTTTTACCTACTTTTCTTATTTAGATTTTTTTAACCCCACAGTCATGAACCCTATAAGTGTCAGCTTTCAAATCCACCCTGAAATGGGTGCTTGTGCCAAACATCCATTTCTGGTGGATTTTTAAAGTTGACACCCATGAGGTTTGTGACAGCTGGGCTACATATAAACCTTGAGAGAAAGAAGTAGGTAAAATTAATGGGAACACAGAGGATGGTAAAGGGTTGGGGTTATTGCTAAATAGTTTGGGGGATACCGATGATGGGATTGGGCACCTGCCACCAGTAATGTTGCAGGGTGCTGTGATGTGCAGTGGAGGGTTATTGTTGGAAAGGGTTGGGCAAGAGGGGGGGAGACTGGCAGTGGGAATGAGTACCCATCATCAGTATTTGTTGTTAAGGAGAAGAGAATCATGCTGGAGTACCTGGAAGATTTTTGACAAGGGACAAAAAACAAGAAACCATGGGTGACAATGTTGGGGTGGCATTGGTGCTAGAGGGTGAGAAAAAGTAGGGAATTTGAACAAGGGCCAGGCAGGAAGGGAGATAGGCAGTGGGATAGGGCACCCACCATCGGCACGTATTGAGACAGAAGTGCAAAACAAGATGCCAATCATAGGATTGTGCACCCACCACTGATCATGACACAAAAACATGGCAATGGCTTATGGAATCACAGTGAAATTTATATGGGATAACAATGTAGTATGTAAGGAGGATTCCTCACTTATTGTCACCCTGGAGATTTTCTTTTTTCAGCAGTTTAGCTGCTTTTTATTTTACAGAGTGAATGATGAAACCTCTTCACACAACAAATAAGACCAGACTCTTAAAAAACTCAGTAAAATGTCAGTGAGGAATCATCTTCATGTACTACCCTGTCCCACACATAATTTTCAGCCTGATCCCCCTAGCCATTGCAGAGATTTTAATGGGCAAAGTTTGCTGTCTTTTTACTACTTATATGACTAGTATGTAGGAAAAATATGCCATTTACACTCAGTTTTCACAAAAATTAGTTTATTCTTGGAACGTTAAGTTCTGGCACTGTGCATGTCGAAATATGGATTTTGTTTTGATAATTTAAAAAGTAAAGGAGTTTTGTGAACACCAACCAGCAAAGAATAATCCATGGGCCAAACGCTAGCAAACCTGTATGTTTTGACTTTTCGTTCTCATTGATTTTGTTGAGAAAATAGGTCTTAATTTGGGTGAATTTGTGCATATTCAACCATCTGGAACTTTGCACCTACTGAACCGATCATTACCAAATTTACAGAATAAGTAGATATTAGCACTAACTCCATGACACCAAGTTTAAAGCAAAACAGTCAAACAGCAGTCAAGTTATTAAGGTGTAAAAACTGAGGTTTAACATTAGAATGTCTGCTCAACCTTGATATGCAAGTGCTACCACGCCTGTATAAAATTGTTCCCCCCTATAATTGGGGTTGAGTAGGCAATTTAATGTTAAACTCCAATTTTTGTACTTTAATAACTTTGCAATCTTTCAACAGATTTGCAAGAAACTTTGCATGTGTAGTCTCATGGGATATATCTCTGGATATGACACGTTTTGTTCCAGTCGGATGTGTGGATTTTGAGTTCTAGATAGTGCAAAAAGTGAATTTTTCATAGTTTTTTTCCCATTGGTTTTGCTGGGTTTTCCTTCTGACACCAGTAGTGCCCAGATGGTTTGATATTTTGGCCTGCATATTTTGGGTGGAAAGGGGCTGGCCCACAGATACGCCTTTTTTCTTGTTTCATGAAAAAACATTAATCCGTTGCAAAGTTATTTTGTTTTGAAATTTTGACAAATTGATTCTGAGCATGGTCAGTAAGCACTTCAAGATAGCTGCATGGAATTAAAAAAATAATATTTCTTTTTTGTTTTGATGTCATTCTTTTTTATGAGGGGAAATCCTTTTTTGTTTGCCACCATCTTGTTTTCCATTTTTCTTTACAAATTCAAATGTCAAAAGCCATAAAAATGACATTCTGGACCAAGACGTGTATCTTGCTTACTGGGATCCTGTTAGCTGAATTCTGCATGTAACTGTTAAAACAATGCCCTTGAAATGTTCTTTTTTTAAAGTTTATAAATCTTTCTTTTGTAAGTCATGATATAAAAAAAATATCTTTTTTTTATTCATGTCATTCTTTTTTTGTGAGGGGAAAAATCCTTTTTTGGTTGCTGCCATCTTGTTTTCCAATTTTCCCTCCTTTGAGCTGTCTTTGCTTTCAAAAACAGAACAATTACAGGATAACAAACGTGGAGGCAATTTTTATTTATTTGTGTATTTTATTTATTATAATCTCAGATTAACACCTTTGAGCTAGAAGTTATTTTACATAGTTTCCACATCAGCAGGTTTACATATAGGTTTTAGCAACAGAGCAAGAAACAAAAAGTGTTTTACAGAGACATAAGCATGAACAGGCAGTCAGGGTAACAGGCATTGTACAATGCATGCCAGATAATAACTTACAATGTATATACTAAGATAAAGACTAATGACAGACAGTGTGAAGCAGCCAAGGAGGCATCATCAAACACAGGCAGGTGGGCAGGGGTGAGGTTAGATGGGGTAGGTAGGGAGAGAGGGGTAAGAGGGGGTGAAGGAAGATGAGAATATGTTGGGTGAGAGGGATGGAATATTTATGTTGTAAAGAATAACACATAAACGTAGGACATAGATGTGCAGCAGCCTCATAGGCTTTGTCAAAACATTTGCCAGTAAGTGAGGGGGGAAAGAGTAGCTAGAGGGGGTAAAGTACTAGGTAGTGATTATGCAGAATGGGGGATGACAGAGGAGGGGGAGTAGGTATGGCAGGGGGAGGGAGAGGGGTAATTAAGTTGAGTGTAAGGGAAAGAAGGTGAGAGTTCCTAAAACAGGCAGCTGCAAGAGTGCTGGTGAGATCAGCATAGTCAGAAAATAGAGGCAGAAAGATGGGGATAAATTGGATAAATTATCAGATACAATTACAAGTGTTATTTGCCATGAGGTATTGATGTAGCTTATATTTGAAAGGGCCCAGCTTAGTCACCGAAGAGACATCAGTGTGGAGCTAGTTAAGCCACAATGGGGCTTGATGGGTGAATGACCATTGTCCTTGGATTGTGCGGTAGTGTGGAACAATGAAGTGCTGGTTATCTGAACCTTATGTTCTTCGGGTGTTACAGAAAGGGCTTAGTATCTTCTGAACCAAAGGGGGTGTGAGCCTGAGACTAACATTTTTTGCTAACAAGCAAGTTTGGTACTTAATTCTGTCCTTTAACTTTAGCCAGCTTGTCTTGGCATAGAGATCACATGTGTGCATGAGCAATGCTGCCCCTGTGAGGAGCCTACATGCTTTGCTATGGGCCGTATTGATAAGTAATGAAGCCAGGAGAGTGGTCTCTTCATTAAAAATAGAGGAAGCAAGGAGACCTCAGCTCTGACATGGCAAGTTAAAATGTGATGCTGTTTATCTGACCAATGGAGGTGGTCACTTTGCCGAAGTGGTCATGCTTAATCATTGTTCAGCTGGATAATGAGAACTAAGAGCCTCTCTGAAAAGTATGAAAAGTAAGACCATTGGAGTTATTTTTTAAAAATTGAAGGCTTTAAATGCTGCAAAGGGGGGAGGGTAGTGCCCTGGTACTTTAACTGTATGTTTCTGTTCAGTCACACACCAGGAGCTACCCCACTAATTTTACTAAGTTGTATTGTAAATACAGAGATTGAGCTTGCAAACCTTTTGTACTGATTTGAATGTAGGAGAATTGTGACCTTCTTCTAATTGCAAGCTCCCTATTAAAGACCTATGAGCCTTTCATTGGCCAGAGCACACTATAAGTAATGAAGCCAGAAGAGTGGTCTCTTCATTAAAAATAAAGGAAGCAAGGAGACCTCAGCTCTGATATGGCAAGTTAAAATGTGATGCTTTTTACCTGACCTATGGAGTTGGTTACTTTGCCAAAGTGGTCAGGCTTAATCATGGTTCAGCTGGATAATGAGAACTAAGAGCCCCTCCGAGAAGTATGAAAGGTAAGAACATTGGAGTTATTTTAGAAAAAATTGCAGGCTTTAAATGCAGCAAAAGGGGGCGGGGGGAGTTCCCTGGTACTTTAACTGTATATTTTCTGTTCGGTCCCACACCAGGAGCCACCCCACTAATTTTACTAAGTTGTGTTGTAAATACATGAGATCAGCGTGCAAATCATTTGTACTGATTTGAATGTAGGAGAATTGTGGCCTTCTTCTAATTGCAAGCTCCCTATTATTTATTTATTGTACAAATTGGAATTACAATCCTTTGAGTCATAGACTCATTTCCAAATGCTCCTCGTCAGACATACACAAATTACAATAGTAACAGAAGAATATAATAACAATAACAGTGGTATGACATAGCAGGGTTTCAAGCAGTAAAGCAGGTACATGAGCAGGTATAACAGTGGTAGGACATAAGGTAACTTCGCCTAATATAGATATATTGTGGAATACCTTCCTATTCGGGGGGGAAGTAGAGTGGGAGAACTGATAAAGACGTTCATCTTGAGGGTTTAGCTGTCCAAGGGACATTGTCAGTTGGGGGGGTGTGGGCAGTTGGAGAGTTGGGCAGAGGGGTCAGGTTTATCAGCAGCTGCATCAGTGTGCGGCAAAGAGGTGGTTTCTGAGTGCAACTTTGAAGGGGCCTATTCTAGGGAGGTTGGCAATAGACACAGGGAGGGAGTTGTACCATATAGGGGCACTATAGGGGAAGGACCATTGTGTGAGTGAGGTCTTAAACTCTGGGTACTATGAGGGTGGATTTGCAAGTACTGTGTGCCGATACTATGGGGGAGGTGACACTGAGGGAGAAGGTCACCCCTGGAGGGGAGAGGCCCAGGAGTATTTTCTTAACCAACAGACAGGATTGATAAAGGAGCCTCTCTTCAAAGTTGAGAATGTTGGCAAGCGAGTAGAGAGAGTAGGTGTGGGTGTGTCTTTCAGCACCTGGCAGGAGCCTGCAGGCCTTATTAATAGATAGTTGTACTTTATTGAGGACAGTTTTGTCAGCAGCAGCATAGATAGGGAGGCCATAGTCTACCAGGGATAGGACTGATGAGGTGATTGCCGTACGAAGTGCCTCAGGGGGCAGGCAGTCCCTATGGCGGTAGAGGAGACTGATCTGTGTGTCTATGGCTGATAAGAGAGCTGCAATATGGTGGTGGAAGATAAGGGCAGGGTCAAAGGTGATGCTCAGGTATTTGTATTTAGTCACCTGTTCAAGAGGGACTAGGGTGTTGGGGAGGATAAGGAGGGGGTGTTTCTGGTTTTATTCTGATGGTGGCAAAGAGCATACATTTAGTTTTTTTGAGGTTGATGACCAACCTGTGATCAATGAACCATTGTTTGGCCTTGGAGAAGGAGTGCAGGAGGGTGTTCTGTAGGGTGGTGGGGTGCGGGTGCGAGATGAGGAGGACAGCATCGTCCACATAGAGGATGATTTTTTCAGAGCAGATGGTTGGGAGTGTGTTAAGGTAGAGGCTGAAAATGAGTGGGTCTAATATAGAGCCTTGGGGACTCTGGAGCAGACAGATTGGGCGTTGGACAGAGTGCTATTGATTTTTACACGTTGAGACCTGGATGACAAGTAGCTGTCAAACCAGGATAAGGGCCCCTGTGAGAGATCAATATTCTGCAAGGAGTTAAGAAGAAGAGGGTAGCAGACCATATCAAAGGCCTTGGAGAGGTTGATAAAGACTGCTCTGGCTTGGTATCCAGCGTCCAGAGCTGAGTGGAGAAAATTGGAGAACTCTAGCATAGCTTGGCAGAAGACTCCAGGAGAAAGGACTGCTGTGTGACTGAACTTCTCTGCTGGGACTAAATTAGAAGAACTTTTGTATTTAGACCTTTAATTTAGGGTAAAAAAACTAACATACAAAACAAAACAAAAAAAAGTGTGTGTTTAGGTTAACTGAACTGAATGGGTAACTGAAAAGTCATCTAGGTGTAAATCTCAGGTGACTGAAAGGACTTAACTGTTGTGAGGTTTAAATTACTTGTAGAAAGATCTGGTAAGTAGGGGGAGTGGCTTAGCTAGAAGGAAGCTACATTTAAAGACTGCCTTAGAAAGATTCTGCTAATAGCTTGGCAGAAGACTCCAGGAGAAAGGACTGCTGTGTGACTGAACTTCTCTACTGGGACTATATTGCCCTCCTTCCCTTCCTCCACCCCCACCCAAAGCTAGTTCTATTTTTATAGGCACAGGATTTGACTGACAACAGGAACTTCCTGTTTAGGGCAGGAAGTGAGTGATCACAGAACCACCAAGGACCCACCATCCTAGAAGGGCAAGAGTAGCTCTCCGGCCCCTCTAGCTGCTGGAGGTCTGCCTCTGAACAAGTAAGCGGTCTACTGAGAAATACAGGATATTCTTGTCTCAGAACAGGACAATCAGGAGCTTAAAGGGCACACAGGCAGAAAGTAAGGAGAGAGAAAAAAACAGAGGAAAGAGTAAGGATTGCAAACAGTTAAGGGCCAGAAATAAGACATGATTGGAGTGGTGCAGTGCAGTGGCTGTGGAGCAGCAGTCTTCTGGGAGATGTTCTGGAGGATGAGGTGTTGTCCCATCTGCAGGCACCTCTCTGGGCTGAGGGAGGAGGTTGCTCATCTCCAGGCTGAGTTGGCCAGGATTTATGGGACCTCTTCCATCCAGGGACCACCAGTGCCACTGCCGTTGCCTCAGAGGGTGCCAAGAAAGAGGAGCGGTTGGACCACAGTGGGCTCAGGGAGGGTGAGGGTGGTGGAACAGAGGCACATCCCTCCAGTTGTACCTCTCCACAATTCCTATACCATTCTGGCAAAGTGTGGTTCCTCTATGGAGGCACCTACAGTGGAGACCAAGGAGGATGCTGGGAACCTCCACAAAGGAGACCCACAGGAGGGTGGCAGGGGACCCTGCAGGGGAAGGAAACAACTCCTGGTGGGGGACTCCATTGTTAGGAAGGTAGAACTGGGCAAGGAAGGGAGAGGAGGTAGGTGCCTGCCTGGCGCCATGGCTTGGAGGGACAGGAGCGAATCTCAGGATTGCTGGAGCAGCTGCACAGAGGAGGAAGCTGGATGTCATTGTCCACTTAGGGACAATGACCTGTCTAAGAAAAGGGATTAGAGAAGTGCAGGAAGAGTTTGTGGAATTGGGAGGGGCCTTAGTCAAGTAGCACGCACAGTAACCTTCTCGAGGTGCTACCCATCTATGACATAGGAGAGGCTAGGGTGTTCCGTACCATGGATTCAATCAGTGTTGAAAACCTGGTGGAGCTCAGGGATTTGGCTTCATTGGGGACTGGGGGTCCACCTGGAGTGATGCAAGCCTATACTGGCATGATGGGCTGCATCTATCCGGGAGGGGAACCAGGATCCTAGGTGATAGGTTTAAATGCTTCATTGGCAAGCTTTTAAACTAGCCAAGGGGGGAGGCACTGGAAAGGAGCAGGAAAATCCTAGCCCCCCCAAACAATCATGGTAGTAAGTGTGGCAAGCACCAACATGGAGGTGTCGATAGGGAGAAGGGCAGGGGTAAATGGAGAAAGTGACAAAGGCAAGAAGGACAGGATGGGGCAAAGGGGTAAGGCCATCAGGAAATGGAGGGTAATGAGTACCAATGCCGTAGTCTGGGCAACAAGCTCCTGAGCTGGTGGCCTTAATGGAAGAGGGATGCCTGGATATCGTAGCAGTCACAAAACATGGTACACAGAGAACCATGACTGGGATGTTAACATACCAGGGTACATAACCTACAGGAGAGACGGGCAGGGAGAAGAGGGGAGGAGTAGCTCTCATGTAAAGGAAGGATAAAAGCAACTGAACAAAAGAGTAAACAGGGAGGAGAGGAGGCACTGTGGGTCACCTTGAGACTGGAAAGGGCACCACAATCCGCACAGGGTTATGTACAGACCCCATGTCAGGGGAAGGAATGGACAAGGATATGATGGAAGGCATTCTTAGAATGGCAGAGAAAGGGGAGATACTGTTGATGGGAGACCTGAATATGCCAGATGTTAACTGAGCACATTTGCTGCAGCGACATCCAAGAGCAGGGCCATTCTTGATGCCCTACAGGTGGCAGGCATTAGACAGCTAGTTTCGAACCCACTGTGAGGGAGCAATCTTAGACCTCGACTCAAACGGGGCAGTGAGAGGATCTCAGATCTAGAAGTGGGTTGCCATCTGGGGACAAGTGACCATCAAACAGTGTGGTTCACGTTAAACTCAGCTACAGAGTCAAGCCTACAAAAGTGAGGGTACTGGACTTTAGGAGGGCTGACTTTGGCAAGATGGGAGAGTGCCTCAGAAAAGCACTAGCAAACAGGCTAGAAGGAGGTGTGGAGCAACAATGAGGAATTATCAAAACTGCCATCACAGAGGCAGCAAGCCTTTGTGAAGCAAATAAACAAATCAAAACGAAAGAAAAGCCATTATGGTTCTCAAGAGAGGTGGCTGTGAAAGTCAAGAAGAAAAGATAGCATTCCAGAAGTATAAGGAAACACAGAAGGAGCAGGACAGAGAGCTGTACCAGTTAAGGCAGAAAGAAGCAGGGAGGGAAGTCAGAATAGCAAAGGCCCAAACTGAGGAAAAGATAGCCAACTCAGTTAAGAAGGGGAATAAAACCTTTTAGGTACATCCAGCGAGCGAGAAAGACAAAGGGAGGATAGGTGAGGCTGAATAGAATAAACTGTGGGTGGGCAGAGGGACAGTGAAAGCAGGAATACTGAACGAATATTTCTGCTCAGTATTCACAAAAGAGGAGGGGAAGTGCCTAATCCAATTAACAGAAGCACTCTTGATAGGGGGTCGATCCCAGTCCTTTCACAGAAGAAAGGGTTCTGCAAGAACTCCTAAAACTGAAGGTGGACAAAGCAATGGGTCCTGATGAATTCACCCCAGAATTCTAAAAGAATTAAGGAAGGAACTAGTGAAACCACTGGCTACTCTTTTAATAAATCATGAGAGGATGGTGTGGTACCCAAGGACTGGAGGAAGGCGGATGTGATTGCCCTTCACAAAAGTGGGACCAAGACAGAGGCAGGAAACTACAGACCTGTCAGTCTGACCTCTGTGGTAGGAAAGTGATGGAGTCACTCTGAAGGAAAGAATAGTTGAGTACCTAGAGGTCAGTGGAGCACAGGATCCAAGGCAGCATGGGTTCACAGTGGGAAGGTCATGTCAGATGAATCTAATAGATTTCTTTGACTGGTGACCAAAGTAGTAGACCAGGGAGGGGCTGTGGACATGGCCTACCTAGACTTTAGCAAGGCATTTGACACAGTTCCATACAAAAGATTATGTCAAATTAACCAGCCTGGGAGTGGGTCCCAGGGTGGTAGCCTGCAAAACATTGGCTGGACAACAGGACACAGAAGGTAATTGTAAATGGAGTCCACTCTGAAGAAAGGGCGGTTACTAGTGGGTACCGCAGGGTTCAGTATTGGGTCCAGTCCTTTTAATGTCTTCATCAGTGGCATTGCAGAGGGACTGGAAGGAAAAGTATGCCTTTTTGCAGATGACACAAAGATCTGCAACAGGGTTGATACACAAGGAGGCGTGGAAAGGATGAAAAGTGGCTTGGCAAGGTTGGAGGAATGGTCAGACGCATGGCAGCTAGGATTCAATGCAAAAAAGTGCAAAATAATGCACCTGGGAAACAAGAACCCAGGGGAAGAATACACAATGGGTGGGGAGGTAGTAACAACAACAAAACAGGAAAGGGACCTGGGGGTAATCATATCAGATGACCTTAAGGTTAGCAAGCAAATGTGAGAAGGCAGTAGGAGGGCTGGGGTATACTGGGATGTATAGGAGAGGCATCAGCAGCAGAAAACAGGAAGTTGTTATCCCTCTGTACAGACAGTTGGTGAGACCCCATCTGGAATACTGTGTCCAGTTCTGGAGACCCCATCTCTGCAAGGACATAGACAGGATAGAGGCAGTCCAGAGGAGGGCAACTAAATGGTGCAGGGTCTGCAAGAGAAGTGGTATGAGGAGAGACTAAAGGAGCTTAATATGTATACCTTGAGGAAAGAAGGGAGAGGGGGACATGATAGAAACTTTCAAGTACCTCAAGGAATCAACAAAGTCCAAGAGGGTAGCATCTTTCAGAAAAAGAGACTTGCAAGAACAAGGGACACAATTTAAAGATAGAAGGAGGGCGGTTCAGGGGCAATGTGAGAAGTATTATTTCACAGAGAGGGTAGTGGATGCATGGAACAGCCTTCCTGAGGAAGTTGTGGAGTCTAAAACTGTGGGAGAATTCAAGAATGCATGGGACAGACATAAGGCAATTCTTGTGGGGGGCAGGAAGATATAGGCTGTTGGTTAAATAGGATCTGCAGCCTATCCTGTAGGTAGGGAAATGGGCAGACTAAATGGGCCTAGCGGTCCTTATCTGCCGTCAAAGTCTATGTTTCTATGTTTCTATGTTTCTAGGGCAGTGGTGGTACTGTGCCCTATGTGGAAGCCATGTTTCTCCCTGCACATGATGATGTGCTTGGTAAGGTAATCAGATAGCTGGTCAGCCATGATTTTTTCCAGCGCCTTGGACAGTGAGGGCAGAATAGAAATTGGTTGGTAATTACTGGGGGTGGTGCGGTCTCCGCCTTTGTGAATTGGGATGATGATTGCCATCTTCCAGGCAAGAGAGAACTGACCTAGCAAAGAGAGCGATTAAGCAGGTGGGTGAGGGGGGTGAGTACTGTGTCCAGTACTCGCTGGAGTAGCCTAGTGTCCAGAGGGTCATTACAAGGGCTGGTGCTGCTGAGGGCTTTGTGTAAGTATGGCTTGGATTCTTGCAGGGTTATGGTCTGGAGGTGGAAGGGGGGGTGGCGGAGCTTTGGTGTGGGGAGTGGGGGGACTGGATCAAAGACATTGTTGGGCAGGACTGAGCTGAGATCGGTGAAGGAGTTGTTGAGGCTGTCGGCGATGGTGTGTGGGTCTGTGATAATGAAGCCATTGATGACAAGTTGGGATGGGGGGGTCACTCTGCCTTCCTGTTCAGCTCCTTTAACTTGCCCAGAAATTCATGGCATTACCCCAGGAGGAGGCAATGGCAGATTTGTAGTGCTCAGCCTTAGCCTTTCAGATGGCCCAAGTGCGACTGTTACGCTCTGCGTTATAGGTCTGCCTATCTGCCGGTTTACCTGAATCCACAGCATTATGCCAAAGGTTGTCCCTTAATTTCATTTGTTGGAACAGTGCTGTGGTGATTCAAGTGGCATTTTATTTTTTAGCTAAGGTCTTGGTGAGGGGTGTGAAGATGTCACAGGCTTCGTTGAAGGAGCTAGTGAAATAGTCAAGCCCTTGGTCTATAGTTGTAGTGTGGGTAATGGGGATCCAGTCTTATTGGGAAAGGTAAAGTCTTAGTTTACAGAGGCTACCAGGGAAGAGGCATCACCAGAGTGTTCTGGGGGCAGGTCTCTGAACCTGGGTGGACCAGGTGAATATGACTGGGGAGTGATTGCTAAGTGTGTTAAGGAGGACATGTAGGTCAGTGATCTTGGGACAGTTGGAAAGAACAGTGTCTAGGAGGGTACTTGTGCCAGAGGTGGGGCTGTACCTTGTAGGTTGGGAGATGAGTTGAGTCATGTTGAGGGGCGTGAAGGAGTCAAAAATGTGTGAGTTAGAGCTGCAGAGCCAATTAGTGTTCAGGTCCCCTAGGAGGATCTGTTCAAGCTTATGAGTAGCATTGTGAGGTAGTTTGAGAGCGAGTGGATGGCAGGGGTTTTGTTCTGAGGTGGGGGGATATAGGCCACAGTAAGGATCAGTGGTGCCTTTGCAGGGTCTGGGGGGATTTTTAAGGACAGGGCTTGGGCATCATTGTTTAGTCTGGGTGGTGGGAGGGCTTGACCTGATAGGTTGTTTCGCATATAGAGGGTGCAGCCACCATGTTTGCTGACTCAGTCTTCCCTGAAGAGGGTGTAACCAAGGAGGGAGATGAAGGAGACAGGGGTTGACTTAGAGAGCCAGGTTTTGACAATGGCTATGATATCAGGAGTGTGCTGAGTGTTCCAGCACTGGAGGGCAGTAGATTTCATTAGGAGGCTCCAGATGTTCATGGATGCAATATGCAGCCCTGATACAGGTGGCTGCCTGGGCAGGCCAGAGGCCAGTGGGCCAGGTTTGGGGTGGATGTTACTTGCCAGCATGAGGAGCAAAGAGAGCATTCTGGCAGCAGCAATGCAGCGTTTTGTGCCAAATTTGGTGTGCTAGGAAGAAGACCTAGAAGAGGGTGTGCAGGGAATTGGCAGGGATTGTAGGGTGGGCACGGTGAGGAGGAGGAGGACCGGGGTTGGGGTAGGGATGAGGATGGGGATATGCATGCTCGGGGAAGGTCCAGAGTGGGGTGTGGGTGCTGGTGGGTGGGGGCGATGAGGTGGGGTGGGTCCAGGGTGGGGTAGGGCATGGGGTGTGGGGTGAATATGGGTGCGCTGTTGTAGGAGGGGTGTCATCATGGGAGAGGGGGGTGCCATTGGGGGGAAATGACCATTGCCAAGAGTACTAGTGTGGTCAGCTTATGTGGGAGGGTGGGGGTACCCATGGCTGAGTGGGCTGAGGTTTCGGGGGATAGGGTTGGAAGCAAGTCACCAAAGAGTAGGACAGCCTCAATTGTACAGTGGCAAGGCTGCAGACTTTGGTGTGGAGGGTACACAGTTCAAATCCCTGGGCAGGGGGGATACTTTGGAG
Source organism: Neoceratodus forsteri (assembly GCA_016271365.2). Classification (NCBI taxonomy): domain Eukaryota; kingdom Metazoa; phylum Chordata; order Ceratodontiformes; family Ceratodontidae; genus Neoceratodus; species Neoceratodus forsteri. The sequence goes on from CM057456.1 coordinate 189,246,195, forward strand.
CCTAGCTTGAGGGTCCATGGGGCTATGTGAGGGCCAGGGTGTGGTGTGGAGAAGGCTGAAAAGTAGGTGCACAGCAGTAACTCCTAGTGGTCAGGTGAGGGGGAGTCACACAGGGTGTGTGGGGGGGGGGATGTGGCAGGACAGGTGCAGGTGGCTTGCTAGGAGATCTTGTTAGATGGGGCTGGGTAGGAGGCAGAGTGGTAGAGGGATAGCGGAGTGGGAGGGAGACTAGAGAGTCGGCAGGGGAGGAAGGTTAGCAGGAGAAAAGAGTGGCTTGACTATGAGGGAGAGGTGGTGGGGGCGGGCTCCCTCTGGAGAGGAGTTAGTATAAGCTGCAAATGGGAAAGTGGGGAGATAGAAGTTCACAGCACAGGAAGTCACGTGACCAGAGTGGGCCTTAAATCAAGGGCTGCCCTTGGGTGGGGAAGGCTGTCGATGTGCAGCGCCGACAGGCTAACACCCCCACAATAGTGAAGCTGGAGGGTTGGAGGTGGCTTTACCTCTTAAGGTGCTGGCTGCAATCCCTGCCCCAGGAGGAGTGTTCTTGTGACTGGCTTCAGTCAAAGAGGGGAATGGTTGAGGCTTATTTGAAGAGAGAAAAGCAATAGCTGGAATTAGTATGCAGTGGGAGTTAAACACCTGTGAGCCTTTCATTGGCCAGAGCACACTATAGGTAATGAAGCCAGGAGATAGGTCTCTTCATTAAAAATAGAGGAAGCAAGGAGACCTCAGCTCTGATATGGCAAGTTAAAATGTGATGCTTTTTACCTGACCGATGGAGGCGGTCACTTTGCCGAAGTGGTCAGGCTTAATCATGGTTCAGCTGGATAATGAGAACTAAGAGCCCCTCCGAAAAGTATAAAAGTAAGAACATTGGAGTTATTTTTTTTAAATTGCAGGCTTTAAATGCAGCATAGGGGAGGGGGGGAGTACTCTGGTACTTTAACTGTATGTTTCTGTTCGGTCACACACCAGGAGCCACCCCACTAATTTTACTAAGTTGTATAGTAAATACATGGGTTGAGCTTGCAAACCTTTTGTGCTGTCAATGGTAACCCCCAGGTATTTGAAATGATGAAGTTGTTCAAGTGTAGTGCCAGCAATGTTTCTGATCGTCAGTGGGTGGGATCTATGTTTGTTGTGGGAGATATGGAGGAGCATACCTTTAGTTTTTTTGTAGTTTAGTATAAGCTTGCGCCTATTAAACCAATCCTCAACTGTTGCAAAGCTGTGGTGTAGTTGATTTTCAAGGAACTTGGAATCCGACTTACTTGTGAATATTACAGCATCATCCGCATAAAGCTGGATCTGATCTTGGCTAGAGCTTGGGAGACTGTTGAGGAGGATGCTGAACAGAAGAGAACCCAGTATAGATCCTTGCAGGATACCAGATTGTACTACTTGGCTATCGGATATAACATTAGAAATCTTGACTTCTTGTGTTTGATTAGCTAGATAACTTTTTATCCCATCAGTAGTATCCTTTGAGAGCCCTGTGTTGTAGAGTTGCTCAAGTAGCAGGTTATAATTGAGAGTATCAAATTATTTTGATTGATCTATGATGGCTACACCAGCTATCCGGCCTTGATCAAGGGAACTGTGGATGAAACTAGTGAGTTCGAGTAGTGCTGTGGTGGTATTGTACCCTTTTCTTCACCTATGTTGTTGGGGACATTGTATTTGATATTTTTCCAAGTACTCGAACAGTTGATCAGCCACACGCTCCAGTGTTTTAGATGGGGGAGGAGGAGAAGGGAGATCAGTCGTTAATTCATATGTAGTGTTCTATCACCACTTTTGTGAACCTGGGTTACCAAGGCAGATTAATATACTTGTGGGAATTGGGATAATCTTAAAGATAGATTCATTATCTTCGTTAGGAGTGACAGTATTTCATCCAGGGTAAGGGCAACAAGTTTTAGATCCAACGCATCCCTACTATATCTGGACTTCCCAAGAACCTTTTGAATGTACTTTCTAGCCTCCCTTTCAGGAATGGCTTTGAAGTGGAATGGAGGGTGTGCATGTGGCTGGTCCACTATTCCTTTGCTGTCTGAGTTTGAAATGCCATCAAAGAAATTGGGGGGGGGTATGCTACTTAGGTCTGTAAATGCATTATTGAACATATTGGCAATGGTCTTTGGGTCAAGTGTTGGGGTACCATCAATACTCAGCATGGTAGGGGACAGTTTGGGGTATCAGTCTGTTAAATCCTTGATGTTCTTCCAGAACTTCCTGCCATCGTTCCAGGTGTTAGTGAGTGCGTCCCTATAGTAATGTCTTTTTTCAGTGCAGGTGGCTTGGGTACAATCATTCCTTGCTCTCTTGTACTCTTGTGTGTACACTTACCTGCCTGTGACTTGAGCCCACTGCCAGAGGTGATCTCTACCTTTCATCAGATTGATTAGACTTGGTGTGATCCAAGGGTCTAAGGTATCCCTGATCTTCTCTTTTTAGAAAGGAGGTGAATGTCGCAGGCAGCACTGAATTGATTAATGAAGTACTCAAGAGCAGAATCAACATCAGCAGCAGAGTGAATAGGTGACCAGTCTTGCATATGTAGGAGTTGTTTTAGTGATTGAAGGTGACCACAGTGCAGGACCCTACTTTTGACTGTTTTGACCAGTGGCTTAATGAATTTATTAGACCAATGACATATTATAGTGAGTGATTGTGAATAGCGTCTGAGAGGACAGTTGTATTTGTAACACATTCTGGGCAATTTGTGATAATCCAGTCCAGCAATATACTTGTCTCTGTCCTGTAATTCAGTACAGCTGGGGACTCGACTAGCTTGGTAAAGTGGATAGAAGAGATGGCATCCATGAATGTGCATCCTTCATTCAAGAGCCAGTTGACATTGAAGTCTCCCATTATAATAATTTCAGAGCTCTGGTGCAATTTGTCATTACAGTCAATAAATGAGTTTAAACCCGAGACCTGTTGTCAGGTGGAATATAGACTGAGGCCACAGTAAGAGCTTTGTTATGTGCTCCTAGCAGAACTTTGATGGCTAGCATTTGAACAGTGCCCCCTCTGTTTGGTAGTGGTAATGCTAGACTCTTAATTCTATCCTTTAGGTAGATTGCACAGCCTCCTCATTTTTTACATAGCCTGTCCTGCCTAAAGACAGAGTAGCCAGGTAAAGAGATTGAGTTGTCTGGTATCAATTTAGCATAGTGGTTAAGGATCTGGGCTACAGACCTCAAGTTCTGGGTTTGAATTCCACAACTCTTGAATGTTACTAAAATGTTTTGATACATTATCAGCTATTCTTGTGCTTAAAAAACAACTTATTGGAAAGAGTTATTTTTCATTATTAGTAATGTAAAACATTAGTTATAGCTCATGTATACGTTGCTTTAAAGGGACACTGTCAACCCTGAGTTATCTACAATTTATGTAGTATGCTTTTTGAAGATATTTTATTAAGGTTTGATAACTGTCATCCCTTATAAAGAAGAGTTATAAGAATAGTGGCACCAACTCTGAAACACGTGCCCCCGACTTCTTTGTTGTTTTTGAATCCATAATGGTACAGGGTAGTTCTAAGCTGGTCAAACCTTAACCCAATCCCCCCCCCACCATACTTGCCACAGTTTGAAAATAAAAAAGTATTAAAAGAAAAAAAATACACACTTGGCTAGCTAAATCATTCATCCCCCCTCTTCCCTGAATGGCAGACTTCACTTGCTGATTTCAAATTTAACTGCTACTTACTGTGGCTCTCCGCTGGTCAGACCTTCACTGCACTTTCGCAACATATCAAATCAGTTCTCCCCCCCTCTCTGAACTCATAGACACTGTGATTCCACACCTTTATTTATTTTATTTTACTGTACAATAAAATTGAACTGAAGGAATAGTACAGGTGATAGTGTGAGACTCAATGGTTGTCAAGATGTGAATAAGGATGACAGTATAGTTGATGGTCAAAAACTTAAAGACATGTATTGTATTGTATTATATTTATTTTATTTATTATAAAAATGATTGCTATTGCTGAACCATAACTAAATTGCATGCATAATGTGAGAGAGTTAGTATAGGTCACATGTAGACTGAAAGTACAACTAAATATAGAACTATACTTGAAAATAGCCAGAAACATCAGGAGACAATATGCATGTGTAATTCCCAAATATAAGTATTATTGGCTGTTTTAGTTTGGAACTGCTTTGACTTTGTATAACAGAACATTGATACAGTGATCTTAAAGGAGGCACTACAGTGTAATGGCTAAGGCACTGTGCTATGAACCTGGAGACCTGGGTTTGAATCCCCCAGCTCCTATTGAATATGGTCTAATATATATATACCTGTGTACATATATCTATATATTGCATGTGTTTATAAAAAATATAGAAAAGCACATGCATTTATAAAAACAAATGATAGAAAAAGATTTCTATTGTATAATTGGTATGGTTTATATAAAATTTGATTTTATAATAGAACAACTAGCAGAGTGCGATGTCATTGAGCTGCACTCTAGTAAAAAAAAAGTGAAAAGTTAATATTTATGGTTGTGGTGTAGAATACACTGGTCTGTTTCCTGACAGGTAAATAAGGAAATAATTATACTATCTCAAAAAGTAAGGAAATTCATTGCAAAAAAAAATGTTGTTAATGCACTAGTTAGTATTAAAGTGACAAAAGCAGGGAAATGTGGCATTAGGGTTTCCAACCTTAACACCCCACCCCCAACCTGCAAACAGCAACAGGTGTGGGGTGTGCCTTGGGGTTGTCAACCCTAACACTCACCCTATTGTCATATACTGTACCTTTCTTAGCTTCTTTACTCACAGAATGGGGTGACCGTTATGGCTGACAACCTTAAGGCCCACCCCATGCCTGTTACTGCATGCAGGGTGAGGTGAGGTGTTAGGGCTGAAACCATATACCACATTTCCTACTTTTGTCACTTTAACCCTAACTAGGTCTTTAATAAAAAATTTGCAATGAATATATAAATATATATATATATATATATATGTATATATATATATATATATATAGTTACACACAGTGGCCCAGATATTCAAACTGCGCCCAAAAAGTGCGCAATAGCAGGAGCAAGCACAAGTCCATTGCGCCCACACACAAGAGGCATGATATTCAAAAACTGAGCTGGCCAAACTGCGCCTACAGCTGACGACTGAATATCACACCACCTGCGCCATAGCGCAAGTAGGGAGGGGAAACTGAGCAGATCAGATGCGCCATAGCGCAACAAGGGATGTTCAGCTGAGCTGTCCAGAGGTGCCATAGAGCAACCAGGGATGTCCCCCAGCAGCAGAGCAGCAATGCAACTGCACAACCAGGGAGGTAGGGGCCCACCACCCATGCCACAGATGGGCACAGGAACACACAGCAGAACAGACATCGTCCCCCCACATCCCATGCACTGCACAACTGGGAAAGGGCTGGAATAACCACTGGCCCATGGAGTCAAGCAACCAACCCACAGCCAGGCCATGGTGCCCCATCTCACCCCCCCTGCAAGCAGTGACTGGCACACAAGGAGAGCTGACCACCCCGTGCCACACCATACCCCCCAATGCAGAGCACACCCTGCACCGTGACCCCCAGACTCCCTGCCCAGGAGCAGCGTCCACCACTGCAGGAAACCCCATGCATGCCACCACCCCCACTGTGACAATGCAACCCTGTGCAAGGCAGCCCCACCATGAGCACACATCAGCGGGTTGCAGCACACAGTGATGCAATGACAGCAAACACAGTGCCACCACGCACAGCCCCCCCAAGGTACTGCTGAGAGTCCAACCATGCGTCGGCACATGAGGTACCCCACATGCCCCGGACCCCATCACCAGTGGTTCAGCACCCTTCACACTCTCCCAATGACACACCCCGACCCAGCACTGGCCACAACAGCTAGCACAGACAGCCACAGTGGTGCGTGGAAGCATGCACCACACCGGATGCCACATAGTGCATGGATAGACACCCACCCATACCCAAGGGCACAACAACACAGGGACACAGTAGCAGGGCAACCAAGCCCCCAGTGTGGGCCCATGTAAACTGTGTACACACAACCTGCAGTCTTCCATGGCACAGGAGTGCCAGCCATCCTGTGCAGGCACTGTGGACCTGTGCGCCACCAGCATTTGCCCAGAGCACAAGTCACAGACAGTGGTGCACATCCCCTGCAACACACACAAGCCACAGCATGGAGGTGGGTCAACAACTGTGGAGGCCACAGTGTCACCCTGAGGCAGACATGCACCACACCAGTGACAGGAGGCAACCCAGCATTGTGACGGGTACAGTGGCTGCCCTGCATGGACAGCCACCACTGACATGCCAGCAGACCGCGCAGGTCACAGACATGCATGGGTGTCAGCTGCACAGGCCATGGACGGGCTGACAGGGGCACCATGGACATAGAGCATGCACCATGGACCACTGCACACAGTCATCCAGTGCACAGGGCACAACACACACACCACAGACACTGACTGATAGCTACCCCCACACCATAGTCACCTCCCACGGACACACACACACATACCCTTGACTGCACCACCCTGATGCCATGCACACCACTGCAGCTGAGCACCTATAGCCCACTGAAAATCAGAGACCACCACAGTATTCATATCAAAGATCTGTTTCAAACAAAATATCAAAGTGAACTATATACAATAATATATACAAAGTTGGGGGGAGGGCCACAAACAAGGTGGGGGTGGGTAAGGGGAAGGGGTGAACAAATGGGACAGGAAAGGAGGGGTGTGAGGGTGGGTCCAGGGGGTAGGGGATATCAGGGGCAGAGGGACTGTTAATGGGAGCCCCGCTCCCTGCTCTGGCTGCTCCTCTGCCGGTGCCTCCTGCGGACCCAAATCTGGTCAATCCGTCAGAGGATTTCTAAGGACGCCCTTGCCACATGCAAGATCTCCCGCAACGCCTCCCTGATCTCCATCAGCTGGTGGACACCTAGGACAAGGGAGCACAGTCAATAGGTGTGAATGCACAGCCCCATACAGCCCACCCACTGTGCATGGCACACGGCTGTGGGACATGCCTCTGTGATGGTGTGTGACCACCCACAGTGATCACGTCCACATGACCTGCCCACCCAGGTGCATACAGCCATGTGGAACACTGCACACACCCACTGGCCAAGTCACACACAGCACCATGATAGCTGTTTAGTGACATGGCTATGTGGTGCAAAGGCAGTGGCACAGCCATGTACCCGGTGCACGCATGGACCACCATCGACGCACTCCCAGACATGCATTGCCACTGGACAGTGCTGACTGTAAGAAGTTTCGTGCATGGTGGTGGTGTCAATGGATGGTGGCCATGCCCTGCTGCCCACCCTGTTACACAGCATGCAATAGTAATCATGGAGGTATGGCACTCACCATCATCGGGCGCTGTGGATCGTCGCCCCACCTTGCGTCCCTGTCCTCTTGGTGGCACCGCAGTTCACGTGCTAGGCGCCGCTCCTCTGGCCCTGTGGTGCAAACATGGAGAGAGGAACATCAGTACAATCCTGTAGCAAAGCTCCCCTGCCCCCAGGTGTGTGTCCTCCCACCCAGCCAGACCCACCCACTCCACACCCTGATAACACCACCACAGCTAACACCGGATGGTCCCTCCCTCATGTGCTGGACACATACAACCGTGATACCCATATGGAAGATAAAAGTGTGTTGACATAACACCTACCTGGCTGTGGCACCGTGCCCCTCCTGGCACATCCTTGCAGGTGGGCTAGCAGGTCTGGCTTCCTCTGCTGCAGGTCACCATACCTGTGGCAACACTGCGCTGCTGTCCGTCCCCTTCCTGTGGCCTCCTCTAGTGCAGTGGCCACCTCCTCCCACACCTGGGTCCTGGACCTGTCCAGGGGTGCCTCCCCAAACAGTGGTCCACGGTGTGGCTCCAGTATGGCCACTAGGTTGGCCAGTTCTACCTGGCTCCATTGTGCAGCCCTCCTCCGCGCCACTCTTCTAGCTCAGTCTGCAAAACTGGTGCTCTGCAGTGCAGCTCCCCATGTGCAGATGCTGCGCAGTACAGTACTGCCATTCCCTATCGCACTGTCGACGAACAGCGCGATAGTGGTGCACCCATGCCTGACGCATGGTGCCTAGGGGGCAAAGGTCGGGCACAGGGTCAAGGGGCTCTGGCTCATGGACAGGCACAGCACCATTGGAACCCAATGCATATAGAGCGATTGGATGCCTGTGTGCTACCTCCAGTAGCGGCCTACCGCACTGTTGCCCCAGTGCACCTATGATGGCCCAGTGCCACAGCGCCATGTAGGTGAACATCGCTGTAGCGCCACTGGCACAATGGTGCCCATGCCCTGCATTGCTTCCCACTCATAGCATGTCAGCAGCACAGCAGACGCCTGAGTCAGCAACCCGAGCATGCACAGTGAGGTGTATACTGCGCATATCACAGAACTGCGCCCTTGGCTCAGCACGTTCAACACAGTTGCGCAAAGTGCAACAGCGCGATATTCAGTTGTCATATGCAAAACAGCTAATCAGCCATTCAATGGCACAGCACTGCAATTTGCATCCACTTAAAGTTGTGCCTAGCCTCATTTGCATGGGTTGCGCTATAAAAGTGTGACATTGGGCTGCACTGGCCTTAGTTGGTTACTGCAGTCTATTGGTGAGTTGCATGCTGTTTGGGATTGTGGACTGTGGATTTAGGGACATGCATGGGACTGCACAGTAACAACTGTCATTCTTACAGGCTTAAAAATGACCGAGCGAGTTGTGGGAGAGGAGGAACACAATGGTGGGAGGAGGAGGAGGCCTAATTTTACCAAGGCCAAGACCGATGCCCTGTTTGAGGCCTACCTGGATCAGGAGCTGCTTCTCAGCAAACGGCAGGGAACACCTTAAGCCCATGCTGCTGCATGGGAGGATGTGGCACGTGCAGTGAACCTGCATGGCAGCCACCAGTGCTCCGTGCAGGAGTGCAAGAAGAAGATGGGCACAGACAGGAGGAGGATAAAGGAGAAGGTGGCTGCATCAGGGCAGCACGAGCTGCGACAGGTGGGGGACAGCTGGAGGTGGTACGCCTCACCCCACAGGAGGAGAGGGTTGCTGGAAGCATGCAGCATTGTGCCATTGAGGGTGTTCCGGGTGGTGGCTTCCAGATGGGTGGTAGCCCATCACTGCATGGTAGGTCACGGTCTGTCTATGGAGGGGGCAGGGTAGGTCACATGCAGTAACACGACTTTGTTTTCCCTTACAGATCCTAAGCGTCTGCATGGGTCAGCGGTGGTGGGCCTGTCCACTGAGGACAGTCAGCTGGAGATGGAGGAGGGCCCATCCACCTCCACAGGTAAACGTGGCTCAGTGCAACAGTGGGTCCGCCTGGCTGTCCACACTGATGTTGTTGGAACAGGTGGGGAGGAAGCCCTGCCCATGTCCCAGATTGCCAGCATCCACGGATGCCAGCATGCTGTGACTCGGGCCAGTGCCGGGTCCATCGCCGATGATGATGTCGCTAACGGCATGGGCAGTGACATGTGTGTGCCATGGGATGGTCACACAGCAGGTAACATCATGGCCATGGCTGTGGGTGGTGCTGCCGTGGAGGCCTGCATGTCAGCACAGTCCCAGCCTGTGCCTGTCAGCACCAGTGTGTGTTCAGGACAGTGGGACTGTTGCGGCCAGTGCAGCAGCACCACTGAGCCCTGGGGAGCGGCAGCCGGAGGGGCAGCATCAGCAGTCGGCCAATGGGCTTGGGAGTACAGGGTCAAGCAGCGGTGTCTGTGCACCACCTGTGGACATGCCCAGACCTGGTCGTGGTATGCAGTGCCCACCCTCAAGGGGTGCTGAGCATCAGGGCCGTGCACACCCTGAGGGACAGGATACCGAGGAGGCAGATGACCTCTTGGATGAGCACACCCACCTACTGCAAGCATCAGTCCAGCAGCAGATGCGGCTTGTGACGTCGGTGGATGCACTGTGTGCGGCTCTGGAGTAGGCAGAGGAGCGTCGCAGCAGAGACACCGCTCTGATCTTGGCGGGGATGGATTGGTTGTGGGAGGATGTGACCGCTGCCATTGACAGGCATACACAGGCATTCACTGCTGTCATGGCCACAATGGGCACACAATCATGTGCCCATGTGTCGCAGACACCACGCAGTGCACTGTCCACCCCCCGTCCCGGCATCATGCGACACCCTCCCTGTCGACACTGGGTTCAGCTGTGGGCATCCCGAGCATGCCTGGTGGAGGCAGGTTTGGTGTGCTGCAGACCCCTGCACGAGCACGGTCATGTTCACGCAGTATAACCCCTGAGGGACCATCGGTGCCACCCCATGAGGCCAGTGGTCAGCCTGTCAGTGCTGGCAGGTCTCGGCGGGGCCGACCATGCATCCGTGGTGGCCGGGGCACTGTGTCGTGTGACTGACCTGTCTCCCAATGTGGCTACTGTCTGGTGCTACCCTGTGTGCATTGTGTCTTTCAGTGGGCAGTGCACGGGTGGGTATCCGGCCCTGCACGCAGACACACAGTCCATCTGCACACCCTCCTGGCTGCTGTCCGCAGTTGTGTGTGCATGATGATGCCTGCATTGCGCTGTACACCAATGTGCAATGGTGCTCAGCATCTGACACACGCACATGGACAGGCAGTGGGCGTGGTGGTCTGTGGACATGTGTGTGGCTAGGGGTGGCATTCTGGGTCGGTGTGCCTCCTACCCTTTGTGCATGTTTGGTGCGTTGTGTGTGTGTGCATGTGTGTGTGTCCGTCCATGTGGTACATTAGACCTCACCCATCCCTGGTTGTGTGTGTGGTTCCATGCCCTGCCACTTCCCTTAATGGCATGCACCCCTAGTGTGTGTCCATGCATGTTTGTGGGTTGTGCCTTAGCCACTGTTGGCTGCACATGGCCCCATGACTTACCTGGGTTGGCTGAAATGCTCCTCTGTGATGGTGTCCTGGTGCAGCTGTGCCAGCCGGAGCAATCGGGGATCCCGTCGCCTAAGGGGAGGCTGGCCAGCACCATCATCACCGGCGTCCTCATCGTCCCCATCGTTGTCCCCCTCTTTGACCTGTACGGCTATCCCACAATCATTGTCCATGTTGTGCAGGATGCAACAGGCCAGGAATAGCCCACAGGCCTTTGAGGTGCTGTACTGTAGGGCACCGCCAGAGGTGTCCAGGCAATGGAATCATGCCTTCAGCATCCCGAACACCCACTCAATGACATTACGTGTGGTGGCGTGTGCCTCATTGTAGTGTTGCTGCGATGGGGTCATGGGCGCCGGTAGGTGTGAGCAGCCAGGATGGAGTGGGTATCCACTGTCACCTGTGTGTAGAGGTGGAGGTTAGTTTGGTGATCAGCATCGCCTCGCCCCGGGCCATGTAGGCCACTACCCATGTCACCTCTGACCATGCCCCCAGGCCCTATGATTGTCCATGTGGTTTGCATACTCACCCACTAGGTGGCCAGTGGGGATATCCCACTCTGAATCTGTGGCACAGTGCCGACTGGTGCCAGATGAAGGCATCATGTGCTCCCCCAAGGTGTGTGGCACAGACATTGATTATGCGCCACCTGGCATCGCACACCACCTGGCAGTTGATGCTGGCATAGCCCTTGCGATTGATGTATGCGGTCCCCTCGGGGCCAGGTGGTGTGCAGATGGCCACATGGGTGCATTCTATTGCCCCTAGCATGCCAGGCATACGTGCTACCCTGTGAAACTCCGGTATGTTTGCTGTGCGCTCCGCCAGTGTGCTGGGGAAATGGATGTACTCCGCAGCATGTGGCAGCAGTGCACTGAGGAATTGGGTGAGGTGGCGTGACCTGGCCGACTGGGTTATGCCTGTGGTGTCCCCAGTTGGTCTCTGGAAGGTACCCGTGGTGAGCAAGCACATGCAAGCTGTCACTTTCATCTCCACTGACAGGGCATGGCTCCGTCGTGTGGGTGCCTGCATCACATCACTGCACAGCTCACAGAGCCACCTCAGAATTGTCCGATTCAGGTGGTACCGGCCCACAATCTTGGTATCACTGTACAGCTCAAAGCTGGTGTGGGCTCTGTACTGCCTGTTGGGGGCATACCGCTGATGGGCCCTTCCATGGCCATGCCCCCCTGCTGCCCACCTTCTCACCCCCCTCATTACGGCCTCCATCTGGATGGTGGCACTGGCCATGTCCCTGGCTTGTGTTCACCCTCCCCGGCAACTGTTACTGTATTCCCCCCGCTGTCCTGACTGCTACTTCCCCTGCACCGGAAACACCCTGCCTGTGCTTGCCTCACTGCTGTGTGGTGTACTTCCCCCTTCTGCACTGTCTCCCCACACCTTCCACTGTGGCTCTTGCTTCCAGGTGCCCTTTCCTGCTTGGCCCTGTGTGTCCCTGCTGTCCAGTTTTCCCTGCTGTATTTTGCTCTCATGTGGCTTCCCTGTAGTGTTCTTGCGCCTCTCCCTTGCTCCCTTTTATTTTGGCTCATTTCCGCTATGGTGCAACTTCCACTTGCTCCCCTATTGCTCATGGCGCAAGTTGTTAAATATCGCACTGCGCCATTTATGCATGGTTCCTCCCCCTTCAGTTGCGCATGCATTCATTATCATTGCACTGTTGCTCAGTGTGATTTGGGGGGCGCAACTGCCTCCTGCTGAATATCGCAGAACGGTGCATTTTCGGACTTGCGCAGGCGTGACCCTATTGTGCATGGCTCAACTCTTTTGAATATCTAGGCCAGTATAATTTATAGTATACTACATGTAGTATGTAGTTTTGAAAAAAACTGAGTATTTTTTCAAAGCCTATATTTCCTTATCTCTTGGAGAAGACAAGGTCTTTGGCTGAAATTGCTATGGTACCTCATTCATGAGTCCCATGCAGGATGAAAACTATTGGGTAGTTACTGATTTGAGCCTTGCTGGAATGGCTACAGCTTTCTCTAGCAGCCTTACTGATATGTATATAGAAAGGCTGGCTAAGACACTGAAGTCATGGCACTGCAAAGTCCTTTTGGTTCTGATACTCTAGGGAATTTGTCATACGTGGTAAGTTTCATACTACTGTCCAAAGTGCTTTGCTTTAGGATTTCCCTGTACAAGACTGAGGATATACATAATATGAAATAACAATGACACTTTTCCTAGAAGTTACAATACTGGAATTACGATTTATGCAAAATTCAGCTGGCCCATTTTTGTATTTTAAGGGTTTACTGGAAGAAGGTAAGAAGCTAAGAAACAGTCAGTTTTAAGCCAAAACATAGAGAATACTGGATGGGCAACTATGCACAACCACTGTGTTCTGCCACAGAGGGGTTCTGATTTCCTTTGACTTTGAGAGCGAAGCTCGAGAGGTCCATGGGAATCAGGACCCCGGAGTGGCAGAACACAGTGGTTGTGCACAGAGTTGCTCATACTGCATTTTAATAGTGTATAGTACTGTGTGAAATATGTGTGCATGAGTTCTTTTGCTTTCAAAATGAAACTGAATCAAGCAGTTTCTTGAGGTTCTAGAATGATGTTCTACCACAATAGGGTAGAATCACATTCCATGACCTTTGGAACTGTGGTACAACAGCATTTTGAAAGGGATGGAATTCTATACAGAACAACACTCTACAATACACTATAATGGAAAAGCCAACCTGCCAGTAATATAAAATAACTGTGTTACTTTCCTGTGGTTTTAAATACAGGCACTTTGATTTCTGCAAAATATAACTTGGCCATTCTTGTATATATTATGGATTATTGGAATGTGCCAGGAAAAGGACAGTTTTAAATCTAGAATACTGGAAAAGGCCAACCGGAGTCTAGTCCAGGAGGTCAGATTGTATGACCTCTCATCCATGTTTTGTATAATACTAAATATTCATTAATTCTGCCTACTCTAATAAACAATGTAAATGAACAATTTAATTAAGCAAGCAACTAAGGCCATTACAGTCTTCATTGCTGCCCATATTACATGAAAAATGAAGTTTCTAAAAGCTACAATCAGTAGTAGTGATAAAATATCAATATTGGGCCCACATTAAGCTGGATAATATGCAGGCTGCTTGATTTGTATTGAATATGTGTCTGGTGGCTGGAGCTTGCTATAATGAAGTAGCCCACAAATCACAGCTTAATGGGAATCTACTTATACATATTGCTTAATTAAAAGTTGTGAGCTTATTAACATGTGTCTTTGGCACTGAGCTTTGGGGATGTAATCTCTCTGCAAATAAGGCTAGGTTGTAAAAGTTTTATAGATTGTCTGTGATATTAAACTTCTTATCTTAATGACCTGTCACTTGCGTGGAGGATGGTTCATCACGGCAGAGATTTATTTAATTTGTCATTATCTGTTTATGCAACAGGCAGATGTACAGTAATGCAAAACCAGGGATGAACTTTTGTTTTACATGTTTTTTAATGCTTTTGACATTGAGCAACTACTGGCCAAGCCTAAGAAATTGCAACAATGGGGAAACATCAAAACCGCCATCACAGAGGCAACAAGCCTTTGTGTGAAGCAAATAAACAAATCAAAACAAAAGAAAAAAACACTATGGTTCTCAAAAGAAGTAAGGTAAGGGAGAAAAAGACAGCATTCAGGAAGTATAAGGAAACACAGAAGGAGCAGGACAGAGAACTGTACCAGTTAAAGCAGAAGGAAGTGGGTAAGGCAGTCAGAATAGCAAAGGCCGAAACTGAGGAAAAGATAGCCAACTCAGTTAAGAAGGGGGATAAAACCTTTTATAGGTACATTAGGGAGCAAAGAAAGACTAAAGCAGGGTTACTGAGACTGAACAAAGTGGAAAGTGGTTGGGCAGAGAGCGACAGTGAAAAAGCAGGGATACTGAATGAATATTTCTGCTTCATCTTCACTGTGGAAAAGCAGGGGGAAATACCTAATCCAGTCAATAGAAGCACTCTGGATAGGGGGGTTGATATTAGTCCTTTCACAGATGAAAGGGTTCTGAAAGAACTCTTAAAACTGAAGGTGGATAAAGCAATCGGACCTGATGGGATTCACCCCAGAATTCTAAAAGAACTAAGAGAAGAACTAGTAACACCACTGACTACTCTTTTTAATAAATCATGGGAGGATAGGGTGGTACCTGAGGACTGGAGGAGGACAGATGTGATTTCCCTTCACAAAAGTGGTAGCAGGACAGAGGCAGGAAACTACAGACCTGTCAGTTTGACCTCAGTGGTAGGGAAAATTATGGAATCACTTCTGAAGGAAAGAATTGTTGAGTACCTAGAGGCCAGTGGGGCACAGGACCCAAGGCAGCATGGATTCACAGCAGGAAGGTCATGTCAGACAAATCTAATTGATTTCTTTGACTGGGTGACCAAAGCAGTAGACCAGGAAGGGGCTGTGGACATGGCCTACCTAGACTTTAGCAAGGTATTTGACACAGTCCCACACCTAAGTTTAATAAACAAATTAGCCAGCCTGGGAGTGGGTCCCAGGGTGGTAGCCTGGGTAAAACACTGGTTGGACAACAAGACACAGCAGGTAATAGTAAATGGAGTCCACAGTGAAGAAAGGAGGGTTACTAGTGGTGTACCACAGGGTTCAGTACTGGGTCGGTCCCTTTTTAATCTCTTTTTAAGTGACATTGCAGAGGGCCTGGAAGGGAAAATATGTCTCTTTGCAGATGACACAAAGATCTGCAACAGGTTTGATACACAAGGTGGGGTGGAAAGGATGAAAAGGGACTTGGCAAGGGTGGAGGAATGGTCAAATGTATGGCAGCTTGGATTTAATGCAAAGAAGTGCAAAGTAATTCACCTGGAAAACAAAAACCCAGGGGAAGAGTACACAATGGGAGGTGAGATACTGACAACAACAAAAATGGAAAGGGACCTGGGAGTAGTCATATCAGACGACCTAAAGGTGTGCCAGCAATATGAGAAGGCAGTAAGGAGGGCTGGGGGGATACTGGGATGCGTAGGGAGAGGAATCACCAGTAGAAAACAGGAAGTTGTTGGCCCTCTGTACAGACAGTTGGTAAAACCACATCTAGAGTACTGTGTGCAGTTCTGGAGACCCCATCTCTGCAAAGACATAGACAGGGTGGAGGCAGTCCAGAGGAGGGCAACCAAAATGATGCAGGGTCTGCATCAGAAGACATATGAAGAAAGACTAAAGGAACTAAAGATGTATAGCCTTGAGGAAAAGAGGGAGAGGGGGGACATGATAGAAACTTTCAAATACCTCAAGGGAATCACAGCTATAGCTTTGTTTATGTATGCTCACTGCTGTTTGTCCTCATTGTACCTCACATTGTTTGTGCCAGTCCTTGGCCCAGGCCATGCCTGAAAATGTTCCTTGAAACACCAACCCGGTTAACAAATGACTAAGTAAATAAAATAGCCTGTCTTCCAGTTGGGAAGGGACACAAGTGTCAACATTTATTGCCACTGCCAATTCATTGTCCTGTTCAGCTATTACTGTGATATCGGGATGTGGAGCAGTGGGAAAGGGTATTTGACCCACACATACATGCAGGCATGCCTACCTACCTTTATGCATGCCCTAAAACACACACACACACACACACACACACACACACACACATACACACACACACACACACACACACACACACACACACACACTCACACACACATCCTTAATCAAGATTTGTTTAAATGAATTTAGGTCTTTTTCTCAGTGAAGTGGTGCACTCTTCATTTCAAATAATACAAGGGAGACTGTGTAGCCTGCTGGTTAGAATGCACAGCTCTAACAAAGTCCAAGAGGGCAGCATCTTTCAAAAAAAGAGATGTGCAAGAACAAGGGGGCACAATTTGAAGATAGAGGGGGGACAGCTCAGAGGTAATGTTAGAAACTACTTTTTCATGGAGAGGGTTGTGGATGCATGGAACAGCCTTCCTGAGGAGGTTGTGGAGTCAAGAACTGTGGGAGAATTCAAGAATTCATGGGACAGACATAAAGCAATTCTAGTGGGGGGGTAGGAGGAAGTAAGCTGTTGGTTAACTAGAATCTGCAGCTTATCCAGCAGGTAGGGAAATGGGCAGACTAGGTGGACCAAGTGGTATTTATCTGCCATCAAATTCTATGTTTCTATGTTTCTAGGTTTGAATTCCATCACTGACGCAAATCCCTTACTCTCACCATGCTTAACCTTCTCTCTCTCTTTCTCTGTAAGTAACCTCCCTGAACTTTGCTTAACCCCACTCAGTTGCATTTAGCAACCCTGTGCTTCCCTAATGACTGATGCAACTCTTTATGACTTGTAAGGCATGTTAAAATACCATGATCCCTATTCATAGTCACAGTGTCAGCTCCAAACTGGGCGGTTGCTGTCACTCCATATCAGAAATACCCTTTTCAGTTACACTATACACAAAAAAATTATTACGGATCATAGGATAGTGGTTTCTCCCATAACAGTCACAATGCAAATCTGATATCCAGTTGTTAAAGGGGAAAAGCAGCTTTTCATTCACAAACACTTTAGTTAATGACAACCACAGAGGTGCAGAGTGGCACAGTGCCAGTTGCAACACTCCATGCCATGCTGTAAAATTGTGGCAAACTGATATCCCATCCAGAAATCTCCCACTATACAGGCATTGCCCCTGTGAGTCAGTCAGTTCTGCTGTCTGTGGCCAAAAAGCAAGGAGTTCCTGGAAGACCTGTGCTCCTCCCCTAGTCTACTTCCTGGTACCACAATGAGATCCCTGGTATGTAATGCTAACTCCATTCCTCATTCAAAATATGCCACATCCCCACTGAAGATCTTTTCCTAGCTGTACAAAGCTTCCATTTCCAGCACTGCCACCCACCCCTTATTCCCTTCTACAGAAGATTTACAGATGGGTCTTTCTTTCTTTCTTTCTTTCTTTCTTTCTTTCTTTCTTTCTTTCTTTCTTTCTTTCTTTCTCCAGGTAGACTTACATGAACCAGGTTCCTGTTTTAGGAAACACAGGGATTTGATTACAGCTGTGTAATCCATTAGCATAGCAGCCCTCAGCACCCTTTCCCACATAGTCATGAACACTTACATGACCATGCAGAAAAGCTTTGCCAACCCTGGTGAGCGTTGTACCATGGGGTCACAGAGCCACCAATGACACTAACTGATTGCATCAGCCATTACTGCCACCTTTTGTGACAGTGTCTATGAAGGATGCTGCTGTATGCAAAAATAAATTCCTTTTCTTTCCTTGGTTAAGTATGTAAGTTAAAAAAATAATTTGGCTTACAGTTACTGTAATTTGCTAATGAAAAATAATAATGTCAAATACAACACTTCATAATACAGATTTCAAGTGGAATGTCTGTTGACTGTCCAGACTTTCTTCTGTGTATTGTAACAATAAAGTTATATTGATATTTTCCATGTCAGTATCTTCTGCTAAACCACAGTTGCACTTTGACTAATACACAGCATATAGATTTTTTGACTGTCATTTAATTCAGCAATTTGTGCAACATTTACCTGATTTTTACAAAAGTGTCTCGTCATATATTATTTTTACTCTTTCAGTCTTCCAGTTATTTTTGTACAAGTAAAAAGTGTTTCTAATTCTAAACCCAAAACACTTAGTGAAATCAGCATTTATGTTGGTGAATAATTTCTTGATAAAGCATGATTTCAAAGGTGCAGAATGTCTTTGCCTTGCAAACACACTGTGACCAGTGTCCACGTAATTGACTGTCCTTTTGTTCATCCAGACGGCAAGTGTTATTGAAATGGATATATTTTACTAACAGAAACCAAGAAAGTAGACTGTAAGCCCCAAAATTCTATCCTGTAACATTTTACACTAAATTACAATGTTTTGGGATACATTTGATGCTAGTTCTCTATTAAACACCTGGCTTCTACTTAAAGGACATGTTAAAACTGTTTTGCTTTTAACAATTACATCGTATGATGTCTGAATTGCAGGCCTAATCCTCATTATCAGTCTTTTAAATATTACACATTAGTAAGTACTTTTACGAATTATTATTTTCTCTCCTGGTCTTCCCAGCCACAACTCCTATCAGCTTTGGCTACTGTTCTCCATGACACCAACCTGGACACCCGGGATCCTCCTTACCTGTGCTACAAGGAACCCTCCCATAGTAGGGTCTTTGGGGGACGGCATCTCTTCATCTCGAGACAACTCTGAATTCGAGGACTGTGGGCTTCATCTTGCTGGGTGGGGGTCGGGGCAGTGCACAGATCAGGGCCCAAGTGTGTCGGTAACATCATGCTAAGTCAGGGTATTATGCTGTGTTCTCCCATTACCAGAGATGCCTGGCTGTGAATAAATGGCACACTTACACAACAGGCATGTGCACCACAATGCATCTGTGTATCTTCTCCCAGTGCTGTTCTTGCTTGATTCACACCACCTGGACACCTCCAGGTAGTGCTCATGCAGTGAGGTGTAACTATCCTCTGACCCTGAGGAAGAGAGCATCCTTTGGGATATTCAGCTATTCCCCCCATTGGCCCTTCAGCACCCAAAACTCATGGCTGAACCCAGGTTGACTGCACTGCAGCCAGCTGCACTGCCACTGTGCAAATGGACAGGCCTCTCATAAGTAAGGACATATTCTCCTGGTGCTTTCAGAAATATCTGGTTGAGCTTCAAGTGACCTCACAATTTCTGTGTTTGTGAAATCTGTCTGTCATCACAGTGAGCACTATAATACAAGATAGTTGGTCCTCTGTGAGTTGTGTCTTATGGTATGAGAAAGCCTGCCAGTGGGGTTTGGGGGAGAAGATGGCAAATCAAAACTGAGCAGCTGTAGCTGCCCAAACCTAGTACTATCTTTTTTTTTATCATAAGAGATACCCTGCAGAGGACCCATTAACTTACTGAGGGCTAACATACTTCATAAAGTTTAAGTCATTTTTGTTTTTTTATTTATTTAGTTAGTAAATTAGTGAGATGTTTCTTTTTTTTTTACCAGGCAGGTGCACGAGACAAAAAAATGCCTATTTTTCAGGCATATCCGGGAAATTACAAAGACAATTGAAATTACAAAAGGCAGCAATGCAACAGCATAACAAAACTGCATAACAAAATAGGGACACAATATGTGTCCAAGAACAGAGTCACAATAAGCAGGCAAAGATCAAAACAAGCAGGGATGAAACAACAATGGGTGCAGTGCAAAAGCAATAAAACAGCACAAAATCAATTTCAAATAAATACAATAAAAGTTGTAAGAGGTAAACAAAGCTAGAGGGTGTGATCATTACAATGCAGGAATAACAAAGAATCAAGTACAAGAATATATATCTGTGGTGCTTAAGAAATTGTGAATTTCTGTTTTGGAATTGAGAGGTGACTGAGATACCTAATGGTAAGGAGGGAGGGAGTTTCAGACCCTTGGAGCAAAGACAGCAAATGCCCACTCATCCATTTTAGAGGAATACTTGTGAATAGTTAGGAGAGACAGATCATTTGATCACAGGGTGTAGGCCTGCTCTGAAAGATGATCTTGTCAGTAACACAGCCTTGGGTATATAGGTGACGAGAGGGGGTGGGATAGCCAACCAAGGTTGGAGTATAGCATGCAGTGGTGGGTCAACTAGGTGACAGATAAGGTAAACCAACATATGTTATTGTAGGCTATGTTCCATTTGAATAGATTTCAAGCACTAGTTTGATAAATTGAGGTGAGCCCATATGTAAGACTACGTAACAGTACTCCCTGTTCTATTACAACCTTTGCTGCTGGAGCCGGGGCCTATTTTATTCTATAGATGAGACCAAGCTTGGATTATCTTGCTTTCAGATGTTTGAAATAATTGGGGAGAAATCCAGAACAGGATAATGGGTAAGGCCTAGATATTTAAAGGAGTCAATCACAGAGAGGGGGGAGCCTTCAAAACAGTGGATGGCTAAGCCAGTGGTGCAAGCCCTTAAACTAGGTGCAGACCCAAAAAGCATGGCTTTTGCCTTGCTAGAGTTTAGAACATGCCGGTTTTGGACCAGCCATGTCTGAAGCCTATCAATGTCAGCATTGAGCTTTGAGTTGATGTCTGTTAGACTCTTACAGCTAGTGTATTGCACTATGTCATCAGCATAAAGTGGAGTGTTACAGAATGGTTGTACTTTAGGGGTATCATTAATGAAAATTGAAAAAGGCTGTGGGCCCAAAATGGAGCCTTGGGGAACGCCAAAGTTAATAGTGGCTAGGGTAAAATCGACCCTTTAAACTTAACAAATTGCTGTCTGTCACTAACATAGCTGGAGAACAAGCTGTTGGCTGTTGGGGAGATTCCAAGGGATGACAATTTCAGTTTGAGTTGGGTGTGGCTAAGAAGGCTGAACACTTTTGTAAGATCTGTAAAGATGGAGCTGCAATACTTCCCCCATCCATTGCCATTTTAACATCATTGGTGAATTAGACAAGTGCTATGCTAGTGCTTTGAGCCTGCCTGAACCCGTGATGAGCAGAGGACAGCAGATTATGTTTGCGTGGGTGACCCATAACTTGGGAGGCCACTAGCTT
This sequence comes from Neoceratodus forsteri, assembly GCA_016271365.2. Classification (NCBI taxonomy): domain Eukaryota; kingdom Metazoa; phylum Chordata; order Ceratodontiformes; family Ceratodontidae; genus Neoceratodus; species Neoceratodus forsteri. The sequence continues at coordinate 189,267,659 of CM057456.1, forward strand.
TTCCATTAGTTTATTAAGAACAGGCAGGATTGCAGGAGGCTGATAATTCTCTATGCATTTAGGATCATCCCGTTTGAACACTGGAACAATCTTGGCTACATTCCAGCTTTTGGGAACATTGGCTGTTTTGAGGGACAGGTTGACCAGAGTGTATAATGAGTGAGGCAAGAAGGGGGCAGCAATCTTAAGTAGCCTGAGTTTTAGCCCATCAGGGCCGGGCCAATGCTCCCACAGGTTGAGAGAGATTTTAGGGGCCGCAGGACCACACTGTGAGACACAGCATGGAGGTACAATGGTGCGATGAAAGGGCAACCAGGTGATGAAGGGTACTCAGGGGAACCTGACATCAGATTCTCACACCTGGTAAGGTCTGAGAAGTGGGCATTAAAAGCTTAAAAGCATTGGCAAGTGTGTCAGAACTATTGCAATTAGCATTGTTAATAGTTGTCAGATAAGGTGTGACTTTTATTATACCCATGAGCCCCTTAATGTGAGTTCAGAAGCTCCTGGAGTCACTAGCAGAAGCCTGCTGGAGTTCCCTGAAGTATTTGTTTTAGCTGAGCAAATTTTCTTTTTATAGGTATTCCTCAAGGCTTAATATTCTAGCCAATCAAAGTGAAGTGACGTGGTTTTAAATTTAGCCCAGCATTTATCCCTAGTGTTAAGCAAGGAGAGCAGATAACTATGGAACCTTCTAGTGGCCTTCCCTCTTATCCTTTTCCTGATGAGTGGAATGTTTTTCTCCTGAAGGAGTTGCAGAGTGCAGGAGAAGTAGGCACAGGCTTCATTCCCATCACTGAAGCCCTTCATTTGAAATGTGAATGTAGCCATCCTTCTCCTAGCTGTGAAGTGGAACACTCCACTCTAATTCTCCTTCAGAAGAGACCACTATACACAGCATAAGAGGTCCTACAGTGCCATGTGGTTCTGAGTGATGGCTGGCTGAGATCAAGTAAGTGATTTTATGAAATGGCTTGAATCAAACAAGCAATCTGATTGGTTAAAACTGTTCACTTGACCATGTAGTCATTTCAATTACCACACAGCTCAAATTTTACTTCCTTTTTTTTTGATGTTTTACCTCTTAAAACCATTTTATAGGTGCAGTAACACACTCCAGGGCATGCAGTAATGCCATAAATGACCACACCTCCCACGTGGTTGAAGACACTCGACTGCACCTCTTACCTCACAATCCACTTGGGGTGTGTAGAAATTTAGCATTAACACACACACTGTCATGTGTTATTGCTTACAAAATGTCAGAACAAGTGCACAAAAAAAGCAGAAACTCTTAATGAAAACTACTTGGGAATATGTACAATAAAACTTAGGAAAGAAATACGAAAACTAAAACAAGCATTTGTCAATGCTGAACGTTCACTTGCAGGTATTTGTGGTGGTGTTTGGCATGTATGGTGCTTTACCCTAATGCCCTGTGCGATTGCTGGTATTTGCACAATAAATTGTCAGCATGATCTTTTTGTTACCCCCATTGTGCGCTACATAGGCGGAAACATGTTTTGGGCAGGATGTGAAAAATGACAGCTGTACTGCTCATAAGGAAGTGTGGTAAAATGCCAATGTTGAAAATCTGGAGTGGAAATATTGAAAATTCGCAAACCTACGAGCGTGCGTGGGAACTGTGCAACGCACGCTCATAAAACAGTCATTTTTAGGAATTTTTTCACCAAATTTTCAACATTGCCATTTTAAAACCTGTGCTAATGAACAGTGTCACTGTGATTTTCTTACTGTGTCCCATACATTGATTTCGCACACCGACTGCGCCATTGTGCACTACATGGGGGAAAGACATTTTGGGCAGGATGTGAAAAATGACAGCTGTACTGCTCATAAGGAGGTGTGGTAAAATGGCAATGTTGAAAATCTGGAGTGAAAATATTGAAATTATAACCACGAGCCGCAGCGTGAACTGCACAACGACCGTAAAACAGTTATTTGTAGGAATTTTTTGCCAAATTTTCAACATAGCCATTTTAAGATCTCTGCTCATGAACGGTGACACTGTGATTTTCTTAATGTGTCCCATACACTGAGTTCGCACACCGACTGTGCCATTGTGTGCTACATGGGTGGAAACACATTTTGGGCAAGATGTGAAAAATGACAGCTACAGTGCTCATAAGGAGGTGTGGTAAAATGGCAATGTTGAAAATCTGGAGTGAAAATATTGAAAATTCACAAACTTACGAGCCTGCGTAGGAACTGCACAACGCACGCTTAAAAACAGTCATTTTTTGGAATTTTTGCAGCAAATTCTCAACATGGGGTTTTTGGGACCCCTTCTCATGAATGATGTCACTGTCATGGCGTTATTCGAGGCCGAAGGGTGATTTCACGCAGTGACTGCGCAGTGCCTGCGAAATCACCCTTCAGGCCTGAATAACGCCATGACAGTGACATCATTCATGAGAAGGGGTCCCAAAAACCCCATGTTGAAATTTGGTGCAAAATTCCAAAATGACTGAGATATTCAATAAAAGTTGAAACCCTCCTATGTAGCCCATTATACAGCTTACTGGCATTTCTCAGTTCGCGGTCGGCTTTGAAGAATGCAGGCGTGTTCCGGTCCACGAAGATCGTCGCGCCAGAGTCTGGAGGTAGGTATGGGGTGGGGGTGTGGGGAGGCTGGGTGCACAGTGGGTGGGTGCGGGTTGTGGGAGGGTTGGGAGGCAGCGCCGTGGGACCGTTTTATTTTACAGGAAAAAAAAAAATAGCGAGGATGTTTGCCATGCTGGGGTGGCCTCCAGCATGGCAGAAGAATGTGGGGGCCAAGAGCTGACGGATTGGGCACCCCGTCAGCAAACCACGCTGGGTTGAGGAGCCAACGGGGACTGGGCATCCCCGTCGGTAAAAACAAAAACGGTTTGCCACTCTGGGGAGGGCTCCCAGCGTGGTGGCAGGATGGCTTGGGGGGCCGTGGAGCCAATGGGGGATTGGGCACCCCTGTCAGCAAAACAAACAACTTTTGCCATGCTGGGGTGGGCTTCCAGCGTGGCAGGAAAGCTTTTGGGGGCGGGCGGCATGACATGCGGGGGAGCACGTGACGGAGGGGACCGGGGTGGCGCTCAGTATGGCAGCGGTGTTTTCCTTTGAAGCAGAGGAACACCGCTGTCATACTGAGCTCCTGCACCCATTGGTGCAGGACCGCCACGCCTGCTCAAGGGAGCAGTGCATTGGATGGGAGAGGCACACCTCCAAGTGTGCTACTCTCCCAAAACGTTCCTTGCGCATGCACGCAAGCGAACGTAAAAAGAGTTCTCCAGTAAACCGTGCTAGCAGAATTGAGTATGTGTATGAAATGATATACAGTTACCTACTCTTTAAGAAACTAGTATGCTTTACCAAATAATGATGGTTTTACACATTAAATTTTTACTATTATATGTGTCTTACTGGCATTTTAAACTTGTCTATTATGAAATAAGAAAACAGGTTTATCTTATGTACAAAGGACTAAACAATTGTTCCCGTTTCTCCCTAAATTATTAAGGAAGTGGAACCTAAGCAGGGGAAGTTCATATAGTCCTCAAAGGACGTGTTTGAACTATAACAAAAAAATCCTCATTTCAGCAAGTTATGCTGGCAGGTCTTGTGAGTAATTAGCTCACATTTTGGAATCTAAATGTACTAACTGGAATAAATACAGTATGTTCAAGTTCTGAATCTGTATTCACTGTTGCCTAATGTTTTGGGTCAAAGTCAAGATTTTTTATATGTTATTGCATTAAATTATATTTACAAACAATACAGTCATGTACAGTATATAAAGTCAATTCTCATCTGGATAGCAAAATAATCAATAAGGACTTATTTATTTATTTTTTATTTTATTTATTTAGTTTTTGTTGACCGGGTAAATGCACTAGACAAATCCTGCCTATTTTCAGACACGACCCGGGGGAGGTGGATACAGATGAATGGCAACTGACCTTGAACCAGATTAAACTGTTGGTGGTATTTTTAGTGAATGAGGGAAATTTGGCCAGGACACCGGGAAAATTCCCCTACTCTTTTCGAGAAGTGCCATGGGATCTTTAACATCCACCTGAACTACCACCAATCCAGGCAGATGGGACCTCGGTTTAAAATCTCATCCGAAAGACAGCACCTCAGAAGTGCAGCACCCCTCTTATGCTGCACTACATTGTCAGTACTGGGATATTAACCCAAGTGCCAGATGTGGGAACTGAACCCACAGCCTTCTGATCTTCCGGCCTCAGAGGTGAGTGTGCTACCTACTGAGCCACTGACACTGAGACGTGTAACAATTATGTTTCTTTGTATATATACATAGTATTTCTTGCCCACCTCTTAGAGTTACCATGTCTGTAAATAATGAAAATAGTGTTTTAAATGTGAGTCTTCACAGAAAATTATGCAATAAAGACAAAACATATTTTCATATAACAAAATGATGTTTTAATGTTGATATATATTTACTTTATTAGATACACGTTTATGGATGGGAATCAAAAAGACCCTGTTTCAGTGATGATTTTTCCAGGTTAAATTACAGTTTAAGTTTCATGCTTTCTATAAATAAAGAGTAAGGGAGTTTATTCCTATGACACTGCCATAGTACCTGATTTCTATCGATCCTTAGTTAAAGATGTTTACCCTGCTTAAATTGTAAAGCAGCAGTGCATGATAGCAGTGAAAATTTTGACCAACAGTATACATTTTGTTCTATTTTAGTTTGCAACTTATCTCCTGATGTGTATGATACCATTCGTTCCCAATTCTGAATCTGATTTAGCCCTTTCTGATTAAAATTCAAAATTAATAAAAGGAGTGCTCCTTCAAACATGGCTCAGACCAGGTTTTCATCAGTATTCTCAGCTGTTTTTGTATACCTGTTGCCCTAGAAATGTCAATCAATCAATCAATCAAAATCTTTATTTTGCCAGGCGGAACATCATTGAGACAAGCTCATTTACAAGATGGACTTGAGGCAAAACAATTGCCAACAGGGTTAAGACATAACAGGTTGAGTGAACGTACATAACAATTACATAGTGGTAATAACAACATAATAACATATAACCATCACATGTAACAAGATACTTCCACCAGAACATAGCAATAGGTTCATCAGGAGGTAGTGTCATTTAAATACAATTGCATAGATACAGATATATGGAGGTATGGTAATGATCTAAAGTGTATACAGTAAACATCATTGGAGGAGTCATAGTTAACAGGAGTGGCAGTTTCTCTGGTGTCAAAGCGTGAAGAAGATTGAGATGCAAGAGTCCTTTGATAAGTACTGTAGGCATGGCCTGGCAAGTGGGGTGGGAAGGGGAGGAGGGTATAGGGAGTGGGGAGGGAAGGTCAGATGAGATAGGAAAGTGATCGACATGATGGCCTAGGGAGGAAGGACTGTTCTAAAGGAGAAATACGACAGATGCCACAGGCAGTGGTTGGGGTTTAAGTCCAATATTTGAAGCAAAGACAGATTGTGATAATGGAAGGTAGGACTCAGATAATGCCTCAGGCAACGGTTGAAGTTTAAGTCCAGAATTTAAAGCAGTAACAAATTATGATGTTAAGACCTTAACTTGAAGCAATGACAGACCTCGGAGAAGGTCCCCAGGAACAAGGATTTGAAGAGGAAGAATGTGACAGGGGAAGCGAGCCCTGTTTCATTGATGATTTTTCCAGGCAGCAGTGGCTGCAGCATGCTAGTTCATTACAGCCACATGATTGATCTTCACAATGGGTGTTCAAAAACAACTGAGAATACTGCTGAAAACCTGGTCTGAGCCATATTAAAAGGAGTACTACTTCTATGGTTTCAACTATAAAAAATGTAGTAAAACAAATTCAAAATGGGAAAAAAAGAATATCCTACAAGTCTAGAGATAAGAGGCAATCTAAAATAAAATAAAAGGTATAGGTCAGAATTTTCACTGCTATCATGCAGTATTGATTTAATTACTTGACAGTAATGTTCCCTTTCTCTTACATCTTCACTGTGTCTAGAACTCTCAAGATTCACCTCCTACCAGTTTCTGGAATACTGTATGTCACAGGATTTTCTTAGAGCGCATGATGTACAGTATGTGACCGTACTATATATGGTGAGAAAATAAATAAGAAAATAATGAAGTTATACATGACTTAAAATGCTCTGTATACCTTGACCACACTGAGAACCATGTGAAATATGCATTTATACTTGTGTATTGGCTGTGTATCTTCTCCAGGGAGCTTGGGAAATTTCACCTCTCTACATCGCTATCCTTAATAGATTTGTAACATATGTTTAGAATTAAAAAACGAATATGTATGTGCATACAGTCCTTACTTAGCCCTTCCTAATTTAGTATTTTTAAATACTAAAGCACGTTTAGCCTCTGACAACTGAAATTCCAGAAAGAGTGGTGATTCCCAAAGCTTCTATAATAAGCATTGTTCCAGTGGTTTTGATTTTCAGACAATGCCAGTAGGGGAACATCAGGGCTTGAGCCACAGCCAAGAGTACTTAACAGCCCCTAATGGCACTATCTGCTGACTGAAGGCTGATGGGTGAAGGACTTGCTTTTGTGAAATGACTATTTCCTAACAGTTTGCAACAACTAGAACATTTAAAAAATTTTTGCAACATTTTGAGAGGGCAGTTACCAATGATACACAGGCTGTGGTGTGCTACATACAGTAGCCCACTGATCAAGCATTCCAATTGATTTGAATGTGTTCTAGATTTTAAAATCATCAAGAAGGCTGAGCTAAATCCTTTCCACTCATATCACCTGTCATTTGTTAGACCCTTGTGGCTAGAATGTATTTGTCACATTACTTCAAACTCAGTTTGGAACTAGATTATAATCTTCTTGTTCTGTTGGGTGATTTGTAGCATACTGAACACAAATGTTTCGTATTCCACATTAACCAATCCATCTGCGCCCCTGGTTTATACAGGTATCATATCTTCATATTAAATGTTTATTTTTACACTAGTGCCACATCTAAACATCAGTAACTGTATCCATTTTTACTTCACAGCACATTGCAAACAGGGAGAGTAGATTTGAAACTTACCAGAATGTAAATCCAGACAGTGTATGAGAATGATGATAGGGTTTAATACTTCTAATGTGAGTGAGTTCTCTGTGGTAGCAGCTGGATTGTTTTTGAGATGTGAGATTCTTTACTCAGGCAGATGTAGCACTCATCAGAAGTTAATTTGCTTGGATATTCACATATGCAAATCATGTCACAATGCTGAAATGCAACCACGTAATGACTGGAAAATGTTATACCCATAATTCATGCTACAAGACCATCAAAATCTCCAGCCAGCCGGGACAAACTCAACAGCATTTACATCTTCACAGCTTTTAGCCCATAAAAACTCTTGTTTTTTTTTCCTGAGAGAGTGTATCACTCCAGCGATCTTAAAACTCCCAAGTCTGGTATAATGAGTTCTCAAGTGCGTTATAACTTACCAGTAATTACATTTCAACATTTCTGCTTTCAGCAGTTAGTCTTTTATTCATAAACATTTAAACACTGAATTAGGCATAAAATAAGAATGTTGGCAACAACCTGGCTTTATTTCATTAACCATTAGGTAAACCCAGCATTTCTTCTTCAAATAATCCTTGGTTTGAGTGCTAAAGATGTAATGAACTTCATGGTTCATTGCATCTGACATTGCTTAATTAATGGGTGCATTTATAGTACATAGGCCTTGGTAATTGATTTATATGCACGATTTGCACATACAGCTGTTAGCTCCTGTAGGAAAGTCATCACTCAAATGTGCATATTTCCTGGATATGGTAGATAAAAGAAAAGAAAATAAACCTGACAAGCTCTTAAAAAGTGATAGCAAGCTAATAACTCAAGAAAGGAAGTTAGAGTTGAACAAGGCCATTGGGTTTCAGCAGTGTCACTAAAGAATATGAATATATTTTGCAATTATTAAGTATTTACTTTTAATGTGTACATGTAGGTGACTGTGGTCATGCCATGCTGGTAGAAACAAGGTCCATTAAATAAATTGCATTACTCAGCATTATGACATACGTACTGTAGAAATAACATGTTGATGATGCACATACAGGAGAGACAACATTATTGCCACAGTATGCACATCATCAGCATGCTATGTCCACAGCATGTATGCCATAATGAATAAATTAAGCAATTGTACAACAGATTGTATAGTGTGTGAGGACATCTCTGCCACATGCTGTATTCAAACATTTGCAGCTGAATTTAACTTTAGTTCATGAAAAAAAGATTAGTTAAGAGTTTTACTTTTTAAATTCTGTAGTATAAAAATATGCATAGGACATTCAAAGTAGATTTGTGACCTTAACACTCCTTTGTTCTGGGTACTGTGCTTAACCATTGGAATGAAGGTTTATCCCACTACTACCCACACATATTAAGTATCTCATGTGTATGCATACGTATGTATGTATACAAGGAAGAAGTACTACATGCCACAGTGTGGGATAAGTAAGGGGTAATACACAGCAGAGATGCATGAGATATTCACACATCTCAGGTGCAGTGGCATAAGGAAAAAGCAATTCTTATTGCTATCAGCACCAGAGAAGAGCATATATCAATGAACACATGTCCTGGAGGATCTAATACAATTTAAAAAGTAAACATCTTATGTGGTCTTGTAATTAATCAGGAAAAAGCACATTAATAACTGCTAAAACATAGTGCGGACTGTTTGTTCAATTATTTCTAGAAAACATAAATAGGAATAAGAAAGAAATAATGTGACTTAACTGGGAATTGAACTCAGGGCCCTAGAATATCATTCCAGTGTTCTACCAACTGACCTCAAATCCTGAACTTCACAACACTTGAGATGGTAATTAGTAGTTACTAATTACCATCTCAGTTATTCCTACTTGCAGAAATTGCAGTTCTGAGAATGTTACTGAAGAATGCTTAAGCTACACAAATGAGACTGATACAGTGGTGCCCAACAACAGGTTCCCTTGTGTCAATCAGTATCTTGAGTTAAAAATAGTTGGAAATAGTCAAGGCATTCACTTTGCAATTGCTTGTCTTCTTGCAATTCATCATCTGACTCCTAGAGTCCACTGGCTACAGGGCTTGTCAAGGCACACACATGTGCAGCACTGTTTCTGTACAAAGCTACCCGCTGCCTCTTTAACAACCCTGCAGAGATGATGTGTATATATGTATATGTATGTATATATATATATATATATATATATATATATATATATATATATTATTGAGTATACTTATTATAAAAAAAGAAAGTTTACAATGACATGTAGCACGCAGAATCAAAGTACCATCCACATGTCATTAAGCCCCCCACCACTCCCACCCTGTCAACCAAAAAACAAACAGTCAGTTCTTACATACCAGAGACATCCCCAATACCCCTAAGACCCACTCAAGTCAAGGTTGGCTTTCTAGACATCCAACAGAGCAATCACAAACTTTACATCTTGTTATTGTAACAAAGAAAAAAAAGACATAAAAAAATAATTTCTTAAAATAGTATCTCTCTAGAGAGTGAAAGGAGAAAGTACAGTACTTGTCTTCGATAAAACCTGACTCACCTCCTGGCTAAATAACATAGTAAAGGATCCCAGAACTCTCCAAATTGAATTGTTGTATGCAGCATGCATCTGCATCTGCAGTATTCCCAAACCCCTGAGGCAGCCTTCACGTGTGTTGCCACCTAGTCTCTGCCGGGTGGCACTCAAGTGTTGAGGATGGTATCCCCCTTAAAGGAGGAGAGCTGTCCAGTGAGATGCTCACTGCTCCTTCCTCTTGCTGGTCCCTGTAACCTTAACTAATTCCTGAGCCCAGGCCACCAGAATAGTGAGCAGACACTCTGCAACTGCACTACCCATCCAGCTTCTAATTTTATCACTTAAGAACAGTGCCACCAAGTGACACAAATATTATATCTGGTTGCAGCAGAGGACTCTGTGACAGCAGTATTTGGATATCTTTAGTCATGCTGGAGCCTGACACTGGGCACCTCTGCAGCTTATTGGGATACTATTTTGGGGTCTGGTTTCTATTTCCAGATAATTTTTTTTTTTTTTTCTTCATCAAAATAATTTGTGTATAAAATGCTTAGCAGTGATTAATACTGCATCACTAACTCATTACCATTTAATTGTACTTCATGAAATGGTTGCACACATTTCTGCATTCTGATTGGCTACAGGCTAATCCAAGTTGTGAAATTATGTGGCATGCAATTATGTGACCATATAGGCACATCTCAGAACTTGATAGCCACCCTATGCTGAGATTTCCCGGCTGTCTGCAACATAACAAAACATTACTTTTAAAAAGGTTAAAATTGTTCCTCAAATGTTTGAATAGTTTCTGGCAAACAAGATTAAAAATATTTTCTAGTTTAAAGCAAAATAAATTCACAATTGGCATTAGCAGAGCTCAGCTGCACAAGATTACCCAAGATGCTGAATGTTGGCAACTTCCATTGTTTTGTTTTTTTTAGCACTGATAGCATTTTCAGTTAAATAGGATATCTCCCCCTTAGACTGCATCTTTTCATGTTGCTTATTTCTGCTATGAATTCATTATCTTCTGATGTCAGAAACAGAAGACTATTAAATCAGGGCAGGAAATTCAGGAGGAACTGATGCAGTCTAAGGGGCAAAGAGCCTGGTATCTTTCCAGTCTGTATAGTAATAAAGAAGGGAATGTTCTGGAATAACATTTTCTTGCAGTGTTCTGAGATCTGAGTACTGCTGATGCTAACTGTAATTTTTTTACACAAATATGGCAAGTCACATTAATTTTAAAACTGACAAAACAGGTAAATACAATTACTATTTTTCACTGCACAGTGTTAATATAACTGTTTAAGAGCAAAAAAAAGGTTGCCTTTTTTATTTTCTCCTTACATTTCTAAAGCCATTAAATAAGTGTAAACTAATAACTAGATTCACAATGAGCATTCATGTTTCCATAATTGTATTGTTCAGGTGTTTAAAGGCACCTGGCTGTGCTTATGCCCAGCAATGTCTGGGGTATATCAATTTGGGACCATAAAACAATACCCTGTAATCTGTTGTTACCTTCTTATGCTACAAACTATTGTAGGTGTTATTCCATCTATATAATAGGTTGAGCTGTACTGAAAAAAGAAAAGAATGCTTACTCTGTGCTGGAGGGCTATGCCATGTTATCCCACTCCCATGCAGCCATATGTTGCAATGGAAGCAGGTTTGTGTACATGTTGCTTTCCAACACAAGTGGTGAGTAATCTGTAAACAAAATTGAGTTATTTTTGTTGATGACATTGTCAGCTTCAAAATACACATGTTATTTCTTAAAAGGGAATAGTAGGCACTAAGAACCCACTCCAAAGTGTGGGAATGGTACCAATTTATACTTCGTGTGCAAAATCATTTTTTTACAGTACTTACAGTTTACTGCAGTAGGTTGTATTAGACTGATCCTGGGGATTATTGGATTTCCTGTTATAGTGCATGCCAGCTTGGAAGTCAACAGTATCAGCCTGATACAGTCTACTATACTGCAGTAAACGATAAGAAAATTAAAAATGTTTTTGCACACAAAGTGCTAATTTGGACCAGGCCCACATTTGGGTGTGTGACTCTTAGTGCTGACTGTTCCCTGTTAAGCTGGGTATGTCACAGTTTATATCTTGATGGATGTGTTCATCATCGTGGACTACAAAGAGCAGTTTTTTCTCTAATATGAATGATCACAATAGCCATATACTGCACTCAGGTCAGAAGCTGAACTCTGTGGTAAACATTGAAATCTCCAAGAGAATCTTAAGACAAACAACTGATTAAAGTTAGGGTCAGGATTTTCACAAATGATGACAGAGGTACAATTTCCAATTTTGAACTACTTTTGTGTCATCAGATATGCACCAAAACATTTGAATACTATTGACAAACATTTTGGCCCATGTGTAGCAGTTTCCCTACTTTACTGCATCTTGTGTAAAAAAGAGATATTTGTGTTACTTTTTTTGACACAAATGGCACACAAAAGATTGTATTTCATACCACTTTTGCAAATAAGCTAGAAAACGTTTCAGGTGGTCTAATGTATTAGTGCAAGAATTGAGGATGTGGAAAACCATGCATCAGATCCCCAGTGCACATTTGAAAATCCTGCCTGCCTTTAAAAGGGACGTTGTATAAACAGAATATGTGCTAGCCTTCCTCAAAGTACAAAAGTTATCATGAAATGAAAGGGGTAACTTTTGCCACTCATGGGTTGTAGTCCTGCCACCTCACTCTTGAAGATATGATGCCTCTTTTAAGCTTAAATCAAGCCATTTTGTATAATATAATACAATGCCATTTTTATGGAACCTTTCAGCCAGTGTAATGCATCACAAACTTTGCAAACTAATATGATCACATATCTATACATTATCTTGAGAAGAAAGTAGAAACACTAGCATCCAAAGGTCAAACAAAAGCATAGATCGTTAGCATGGATTTAAATATGGGATAGGAGTCATTTTCTCTTATAACTAAAGGTGGGCTAGCCAGGAATATTCCACCTAGAGCCAGTCCAGAGCCAAGAAAGGGGTTTAGCGTTACTCTATGAGCCAAAGTGTGAGCTGAACCATAGTTGCTATAGACTGTTCTCCACATTGTTGACAGTGTCCCTCATAAGCTGTGCAAAGGAAATTGAAGGGCACTGCCACTCCACTAACTGCTCAGGTTGACAAAAATATGCGCTTTGATCATAACTGGCTTGGCTTGACCTTGACTCTCAATAAAGAGGTCAAGCCAAGCTGATCTAGGCACAAAACTCCTGCCAGGCCCTAGCCTGCTCCGGCTTGCTCACCTCTACTTAGTACTCACACTGTTCCGAGTAGTGGGGACGAAGGAAGAGACAGTTATGTTGCTGACAGATGTCAGGTTCTTAAAGGGACAATCACCAAAACATAGGAGGGCTACTTGCTACCCCAAAAGTCAAAAAGTGTTACCACACTGAATTTTATGCAAAACAATACTTTATCAGTGGATGAAACAGGCAATGATAGAAAGGCACTGTCCATCCCAAAAATGCAGAGAATCAGCATGCCACTGACATGTCACAGCAAATATTGTGGTGCTTTTCAGAGCTTATTGTTGGAGGGAACAATGAGTAACAGGAGGCAATGTGAAGGGAACAAGAAGTGGTCTGGTGTGTCTGCAGGCTGGACAGTTGGGGAGGCACAAGATCATGTAGGTATTCTGTAGGTGAGGAGGATAACCTTGTACTGACTCTACTGCTGGAGCAGTAGCCTGTGTATATCTGTGCAGTCAGCCTAGTTGAGTAAATGCAGAGTTCTGAACTCTGTCCACCATAGGGTGCAACTGCACTCTTCATACAATGTTATTTGTTTATGATGTTAAAACACACATATTTTTAAACCTTGGCTGTGTTTTAGCATTTCAATTGGTAACGTTCACAGAGGTAGTGAACTGGGGCCTGCAGAGTTAGGGTTCCATATTTCCTTACTTTTTGCACTTTAATAGTAAACCCTAACTTGTTCATTAACATAGTTTTTGCAATTCATTTTCTGTCCTTTTGTGATAAGCAGCCATAACAGCTTGCCTTATGCACAACCCTACAGGCCACAGGTAAAGTAGGTGCACCATCAAGCAAGTTTCCAGACCCGTAGTTCACTTTTAGGCCATACACAATGCCAATGCTCTGTTGTATGACTTATGACCTGTACTTTGCTTTACACATAGCCTTATGTGCCATATGCAAAGAAGCTGAATAATCAGATGTGTCTCCAGACCTGTAGCTTGATTTGCACAATGTCCACAGGAAGCAGATACACCATCAGACGAATCCCCAGATCTATTGCTTGCTTTATGAATGCAGGCCATCTGCAGATACAGTAAGTTGAATCATTGAACATTGCCACAGACCTTTAGATTGCTTTGTGTATGTCCCTGCTTGACATTTGTCAAATAAGTGCCTAATCAATCATGGCCCCAAACCTATAGCTTACTTGCTTTGTGGCCCTTTGGGCCAAACACAAAGCATCTAAACTATTGGGAATGGTCCTAGACATGTGATGTGGTTTGCATATGGCCCACACAAAGCAAATAAAACAATCAGTCACAGCTCCAGATATGTAGCGTGCTTTGTATATGGCTCTGCAGGGCATACACAAAGCAGGTGCCCTGTTGGGCATGGCCTTGAACCTGTTTTGTGCTATACAGATGGCTCTACAGGCCATACTCAAAGTAGCTGAACCATCTGGTATGACCCAAACTTGCAGCTTGCTTAATACATAACCATCAGATACAGTCAGGTATGGCCCCAGATCTGTAGCTTGCTTACATATGCAAAGCAAGTGCCCCATCTGGCCCAGCCCAAACTTGTGGATTGCTTTGTACATGGCTCTACAGGCCATATACAAAGTAGTTGAACAGTTGAACCATCAGGCATGGTGCGAGTTGAACCACCAGGCATGGCACAAGAGCTGGACCTTGATTTACATATGGCCCACAGGTACACCATCAGGTATGGCCCCACACCTGTGGCTTGCATTGTGTATGGCCCTGTGGGTCAAATGCAAAGCAGTTGCCCCATTAGGCATTACACTAGATCTGTAACCTGATTTGCATATGGCCCACAGATACACCATCAAGTATGACCCCACATCTGTGACTTGATTTGTGTATGGTCCCTGGGGGCTATATGCAAAGCATTTGCCCCATCAGGCATGTCACTGGACCTGTAACTTACTTTACATATGGCCCCAATTACACCATCAGGTATGGCCCAACACCTATGACTTGCTTTGTATATGCCCTGTAAGCCATATACAAAGCAGTTGCCCAATGAGGCACAGCCCATATCCATAGCTTGCTTTGCACATGGCCCTCTGAGGTGTATTCAATGCAGCTTAAAAATTAGGCATGGTCTCAGACCTGTAGCATGCTTTGCTCATGGCCCTGTGGGCCATATGTAAAGCACAGGACCCTTTAGACAGTACTCTAGACATATTGACCACTATGCACAAATGGGGCAGGGTACACAGAACCTGCATGTACCCCACCCACTTAGCTGCACACCTGTGGACAGGTGCACATCGGTGGTATTCACAGCCGCTGGCCACCTGTCCGTGGCCCCGCCTCCTAGGCGCATGGAGTGCGGATGTCAGATACACAGACCGGGTGTGCATCCAATGGGATGCCCGACTTTGTCTGCCAGTGGATCCCTTGCACCTGCAGGCACAGAGAGATGACTGCCACCAGGTGGTGCGCAGCAGCATGGAATCTGGCAGGTGCTCAGTCGGCCGACCCCAGATCACCATATGCTGTCTGTGGTCTGGGGCGGCATGGTGTGGGTGGTGGCAGTCCCCATCTGTATGTTGGCAGCTGGGGGGCCAACATCCCAGGGACCATGCAGACCTTACTGCAGGGGTTTCCCCTGCATACAGTGTGCCCCTTGCGCCCAGCCTCCATGACTCTATGAATGTCATGGAGTGTGGGCACACCTCTCGGCATGCCCCTTCACGCCCCGACCACATTACCCTATGCATGGTCTGGCGTGGGGCTGCACATCCACATGGTGCATCCCACAGCTGGCTGCACAGGTGGTGCACTGGATTCGGAGTGGCTACATGCCCCGTTGTATGCACGTAGCCACTCCACACCATTGGTGCATAGCAGCCATTGCGTACTTTGTTAATGGCTCTGTGGGTCATTTACAAATCAACTGAATTTGCACACAGTGCACAGAGCCTATTGCATGCTTTAAAACCAGTAATGTGGGCCAGTACAAAACAGAACCATAACAACAAGTTTCATGAAGAACAATGAGTGCATGTGCGCTATCTAAATTTCTTTTCCACTTTCATGATCATTTAGTGTCATGAAAGCTGAGATGTCTCACAAAAACAGGTTTTGAGTAATGAAAACCACATATTTTATTTTTCTGAATATTTAAAAAAAAGTTTAAAAAAATTAGAAGTGACACTTTTACACCATAGCCTTTTGATCATACAAAACACACATTTGAGCTCACAGCCATTTTTTCAGAAAACACTGAGAAAAAAATTAACCGATGTCAAAATGGGCTTCCTCTGCTTTCAGTTTCACTAAGACTCATGATAACTTTTGGCTTATCTCACAAAACAAGCGAGTCATGAAAATGGGACCACCACTGAAAAAAAAAACGCAAGAAAAAGTTACAAAAAACAGAACTGTACATGTGCAAAAATATAAACATATCTAAATAACCAGATTGTAAAGTGTCTCCTTTGGCTCTAAATCTAAAAAAAGCTTGAATGCTTCAGGTTTCAACTCAGTCATTTTTCAGCTATTTGTGAGCAAAAATAAAAAATTGTAAAAAACCTATCTTTCCAGGATTGCAGACTTCTAGAACTTTTAACCACTGATTTGATTGTTACTAAATTTTCAGGAACAAGAGACCCTATGCCTGAAAATGTGAATGCCAAATTTTAGCTCACTCTGTCAGATGACAGCTACAGTATCAAGATGCAGAAATAAGGGTTTAACCTAAATACCTTTGTATTCCTAACTACATAAGCTTTTGCTTAGTGTGCCTTTCCCATTCACCAGTTTTCAAATAAATAAATGGATCCCATCATAGAAAAAAAGACAATGATGGCTGAAAAAGACCAAGGGTCCATCTAGTCTGCCCGTAGTTTCCTATCTGCTCCAGGACCTATTGCCCATATAGGGTTCTATCCCTCCCTGTCTACCCCTTGCTCCCTTCCCTACTGTTAACACCCTGAGTATCCACTGAACCCTTCACTCTGTCCCAGCCATGCTTGAAACCATTTATGGTCTTGGCACCAGTTTCCACTCATGACCTTGGGTCTTGAATCTTTACTCCTATTAAATAGTTCCCCGCAGTTCACCTTGTTCATTCACTTTGGGAACTTGAACGTCTCTACCATACACCCCCAACCTGGCCTCCAGTGAGTAAATGTGCAGTGCCCTGTTACAATCATCATAAGATTCGCCATCTTGGCCCAGAATCATCTTGGTCACTCTGCATTGCACTGCATTATTTACTATGATCAAGGCAGATGTTGTGGACATGATTAAGAAAAATGCTTTGTTTTTTTGGGTGTATTTGAAATGGAAATGGTGGTGCTGGCAGTTTGAGGAGAGGTGCTGTGAATGTTGTGAAGCTATAAAATCCCTACAACAGTAATTTAAAAAAATAAAATATAGGCAACTCTGTGTCTATGTTTTTTTTTATACACTCTCAGAGTGTGATACCTACGTAAGGACATAGACAGGGTAGAGAAGGTTCAGAGGAGGGCAACAAAGATGGTGCATGGGTTGCATCACAAATCCTATGAAGACAGGTTGAAGGAACTGAACATGTACTCCC
The DNA here is from genome assembly GCA_016271365.2 of Neoceratodus forsteri. Taxonomy (NCBI): domain Eukaryota; kingdom Metazoa; phylum Chordata; order Ceratodontiformes; family Ceratodontidae; genus Neoceratodus; species Neoceratodus forsteri. The sequence goes on from CM057456.1 coordinate 189,285,047, forward strand.
TGGAGGAGAGGAGGGAGAGAGGGAATATGATAGAGACATACAAGTATCTTACAGGGAGGAACAGGGTGCAGGAAAAACACTATTTTTAAGCGAAAAAGATGTTTCAGGACTAGAGGGCATGGGATGAAGTTGGAGGGAGGACGATTCAGAGGAAACATGAGAAAGAATTTCTTCACAGAACAGGTGGTGGACAAGTGGAACACCCTGCCAGAGGAAGTGGTGGGGGCTGAAACAATCACGGGATTTAAGAATGCATGGGATAGACATAAAGGAATTCTAGAGGTCAGGGGTAAGGGGAAATAGACTTCTAGGAAAACAAACTGAACTTACAAGCTCAAATGGGCAGACTAGGTGGGCCATAGGCCCTTATCTGCCGACACTGTCTATGTATCTATGTATCTATGTATCTATGATGACCTCATAAACCCCTCAAGCTTCACTCTCAAGGTTTATAGGTCATCACACACCTTGGGTGTGTAAAATAAATCTGTAACATATAGTCACCTATGCATTATTCTCTATATTATACTGGTGTGGTAGCACCAGCATAATTAGGGTTTAGTGCAGTGCTCAATATTAAACTCCTAACTTTGCACCCTAATAACTTTGGCAGTGTTTGTCAGAGTTGTTCATGAACATGGGTTCCGAAATTTTTCAAACTCATCCTGAAAAGTGATTTTATGTTTACTGTATGAAATCACCTTTCAGGCAAGATTTGAACATTTTCACCTACTGTGTTCATGAGTTGGTGTCATAAGAAGGCTATGTTAAAAATTTGGCATGAAACTATGGTAAAATATTCAAGTTATGAGTAAACATTGAAATATTTCAACATTCAATCAGAACTTTGCTAATTGTCAATATTTTTCCACCAAACTTTCAAGATTCCCTTTATATGACCCCACCTCATGACCAAGGCAGCTGACATTTTTCAAATAAATGCTGAAATGGAATTTTGCATTTGCTGTACAAAATCATGTTTCAGGTGGGATTTGAAACTTTTCACCTACTGGGTTCGTGAGGTTGGGTTATAAGAAAGATACAGTATGTTGAACATTCATTGTAAAAATATGGTAAAATGATGAAGTTATTAGTGAACATTGAAATATTTCCATGTTCACTAATAACATCACTAATTCAGTCATTTTTTACACTACCTGATAAATGTGACAGATGTCTTTTTTTTAAATCATGGATGAGATGTGTTTTCACACTTGTGGTGCAAAATGATGTTTCATCCAATTTGCTATAAATTTCACATGTAATTTTGAGAAGTGGAGTTATAAAAAGACTATCTTGAAAATGTGGAGGTCAGAATTAAAACAAAAATTATAATTATTAACAAATGTTTTGTGTAGTGCCAGACTTTACCCCTGCGGTAGTGCTTTGTGATCCTATGCCGGTGAGCTGAGTTAGGCAGTGAGCTCAGTGAGCCAGATGGATTGGGTGAGGCTGGGGGAATGGTGCTGTTATGTGTCACCAATCCACGGGCAGGGAAGGAATGGTGCAGGGTTGTACACATGGGCCCAGGTACCATATAGTGAAGAAAAACACTTCTCTTGGAATAGGGTCCTGCACCTCTGCACCTGTGGGTAGCAGAGGATCCTGTGCTGTGGCTCAGAGATCAACTCTAAGCTCTGTGTCTCTGTATCTGCAGCCATAATGAAGTGCAGGAAGCAGAGGGCCCTGTGATTCTGCAGTCCACCAGACAGACCCATGAATTCTTGACATCTGTTGCTTCACTTCCATAGGAAGACAGAGTCTTCCCATCTGCACCCTAATAAAGGACTTGCATTAATGAGGATACTGTCTACTACCTCAAAAAGAAAAGAAACTGGTTTTGCAAAAAACACTGTGTTAATATACCAGTTAGGGTTCAACTTAAAGAAACAAAATTAGAGAAATGTGGTAACCACTGATTCTCCAACATTCCAGAGGCCAAGAGCCATAATATTTTTTTTTTGCTGCTTGGTGGTGGGGGTATGGAGTTATGGTTGGACACCCTTATGCTACCTTTCCCTACCTTTGTTGCATTAAGTTGAATGCTAACTGGTGCATTAGTGTCTACAGTATATAACTAGTGGTGTGTGAAGTGAGCGAAATTCACTTCACGGAATAATCCGTGAAATTCAGCCCATTTCATGGAGCGAAATGCAAAATTTCACCTGGCACAGTGGCTAAATTTCACCTGGCAGAATGGTAAAATTTAACTTTCCGTGGCAAAATTTCACCTTCCATGGTGAAATTCCATCTTCCATGGTGAAATTTCACCCACAGAAGGTGGAATTTCGCCCTGCGGAAGGTGAAATTGCACCCGCGGAAGGCAAAATTTCACTCAGGCAAAATTCCGCCTTAGGAGGAAAACTTTAATGAATTGCTCCACCAGGTGAATTTGGCCACTTTGCCGGCAGAATTTAAATTCACTGCATCCCATCATATAACCATTTATATCCTGTATATATTATATTCTTTACAAAAAATTGTGTTAGTGCACCAGATAAGGTTCAATTTACCACCTCAAAAATAGGGAAATGTGATGTTAGGATTTCCAACCTTAACTCCTCCCCAAGCAGAAAAAGGACAGGACCACACAAACAATCACAGACAGCAACCATCAGGAAAGAAACATAATGCTCAGCTGTTTCCTGATGTATGAATGCAGTAGCAAGGATGTGCTACCTTCATGGATTTGTATATGTGGTATGCACACTGCAAGATGTACACATTCACTTCTGACTGCAGACAGAAATCCATGGTTATCAAATTACAACACTACTTCTGTGTGCAGAAGAGCAGAACCCTGCAGCCACAGATACAAATCCTCAATATCCAGATTACAAGAATTATTTTGTCTACAGAAGTGCAGGCTCCTATGGGTCATGCACTTCTGTAGACACAGGTACTCATCCACACTGTAAAACATACACACAGTTCTGGCTGCAGAAGCCCAGGATCCTCCTGCAGAAGCACAGGCCTGTGAAGGACCTGTGCTTCTTTAGCTGCAGGTATAAGCTATAAATACCAACCCTGGGCTGCAGATGTGCAGGTGCCACAAAATTCATGATATCAAAATTGCACCAGTACTTCTGTTTGCAGAAGCATAAGCCTCTAAGTGGCCTGCACCTCTTCAGCCACAGTTGTTAAGACATACACACTGAATTCTCGGTGCAGAAACACAGGTCCTTGTGGGCCTGCCCTTCTTCAGCAACAGGTACTCAAGAATACTGTATGACAAACACACACAGTTGTGTCTGCAGAAGCACAGGTCCCTGTGGAACCTGTGCTTCTGCAGTTAGACATTCAAATCAACAATGGTAGCACATCAGTGCTACTGCATTTGCGTCATCTGGAAACATTTGTATGTTGTTTGCCTTATCTGATGATGGATGCCTGTTGTTGCCTGTGTGGTCTTGTCCTTTTGCTGCTGGGTGGGTAGTGAGTTAGGGTTATAAACCCTAATGTCAAATTTCCATACTTTTGTGATGGTAATTTGAACTGTAAGTGCTGATTTATGCAGGTTTTTGCAAATAATTTCCTTTCTTTTGATATGGTGCAATATCCTCTTTCAAGCAGATCCCTTTGGGACCTGTCAACAGAAGCAGATGTGCAGGGCCCTCTGGGTCCTGTGACAAAGGAAGAATCTGTCTGCCTACAGAAGTGCTGGGGCCAGAGGACCCAGCACTTCCATATTTCTACAGATGTCAAGAATGTGTGTTGTTGTATGGCAGGCTGTGAAAGCAGAAGTCCCTCTGGGTCCTGTGCTTCCATGTGGCTACAGGTACTGACAAGTAGTGCAAAGAGGCCATCTGTCAGTGAAAGTGCAAGCTCTTTAGCAGCTATGAGTGCTGAGGTGCAGTGCCCTATTCCAAGATAACAGTTCTCTTCACTCTATGGTACCTGGGCCTGTGCCAGCAACCCTGCACCTTCTCTTCTGAGGTAGGGGTTGTAAGCATGACAATGCCATCTCCACATCCTCAGCCCCTCCAGCTGTCTCGCTGAGCTCACCCTCAAACTTATCTCACCAACATAGTATCACAAAACAGAACCTGCTGGGTGAAAGGCTGGCACTGCAGACAACAACTCTTAATCATTTATTTTTTTAAATTTTGACCCCAAATTTTGAAAATAACTCATTTTGTGACTCCTCATTATAAACATGGCATGTGCCATCTATAGAATATGGGGTGTAAGGCCATTGTGCACCACAAGTGTGAAAAGACATTTCAGGCAGGTGTTGAGAAATGGCACCTGTCACATTTATAAGGTGCTGAACAAAACTGCTATGTTGAAAGTTTGAAGTGAAAATTTGTAAAAATTACTAAAGATATGAACATGCATAGAAACGTTAATTGTGCAGTACAATCATAACTTAGTTGTGTTTTAATATTTTGACCCCAAATTTTCAACATAGTTTTCTTATGATGCTATGCCATGAACCCTATAGGTGAAATTTTTCAAATCCTTCCTGATGGGTGGTTTCACAGAACATCCTCTTTTGGCCCAAATTTGAAAAATTCCACCTACCTTGTTCATAAGCTGGGCTCCCAAAAACACAATGTTGAAAGTTTGGTGGAACTAATATTTGAAATTAGTGAAGCTATGCCTGAGCATTAAAATATTTCAATCTTCACTCATAACCTGGTAATTTTACCTTATTTGTCCACCAAATTTGCAACATAGCCTTCTTATGACCTTACCTCATGAACCCAGTAAGTAAAAATGTTCAAATCTCATCCAAAAGGTGATATCAAGGAGCAATTGCAAAATCACCCTTCAGGATGGATTTGAAAAGTTTCATCAATTTTATTCATAAAATGGGCTTCCAAAAAAGACATGTTAAAAACTTGGTGTAAATATATTTCAAAATGACAAAGTTATAGGTAAACTATATTAAATGGACTTTTCTTACCTTTTCATATCACAGTGGTGGTTTCTGATCAAAGGATGGATATTTGCCACGGGGCCATCTTTGGGTCATGGAGGGTATATGTGTGGGTGTTTGTGTGGTGGTGGGTGCTGAGTTGGGTGTGGGGTAGGGTGGGTGAGGGATGAGAGGGCTGAGATAAGCAAGGTACCATTTTCTTCTTTCAAGTTAGAGGACAGAAAATAAATGGCAGGGAAGGTCAGAATGGGGTTGGCTGGTGGTACTGAGCAGGGGGACTGAGTGGTTGGGAACACAGAAAAATGGTGGGAAGAACAAGGCTGGAGGGTGGTAATGAGCAGAAGAATGGTTTGGGTGGGACTGAAAACATACATTAGGGAATGTCAGAATGAGGACAGTGGGTGGTACTGAGCAGAGGCATGAGCAGGCTGGAACAAAGAAAAACTGTAGGACAGTGCAGGGCAGAATGGGGTCAGAGGGTGGTATTGAGCAAAGGGATGGAGCGGGTAGAAGAGAAAGCAAATGGTAGGTCAGGGCAGAATGGGGTTGGTAGGTGGTACTGAGTAAAGGGATGGAGCAGGGTAGGAACAAAAAAAATGGAAGAGCAGGGCAGATTGTGGTTGAAAGTTGGCATTGAGCTGGTGGATGGAACAGGTGGAAACAAAGAAAATGGTAGTGTAAAACATGGTTGGAGGGTGGTACTGAGGAGAAAGATGGAGTGGGTGGGGCAGAAAACAAATGGCTGGGAAGGGCAGAATAAGGCTGGGGGTGTTACTGAGCAGAGGGATGGAGTGGTGGAAACAAATAAAAATGGTAGGGCAGGGGAGAATGGGGTTGGAGAGTAGTACTGAGCAGAGGGATGGAGCAGTGGGGGAGAAATAAGTTACAGGGCAGGACAGAACAGGTTTGGTGGGTGGTGTTGAGCAAAGGGATGCAGTGGGCATAGGAATAAAGTAAAATGACAGGCCAGGGCACAACAGGGTTGGAAGGTGGTATTGAGCAGAGGGATAGAGCAAGTGAGAAAAAGAAAAATGGCAGGGCAGGGCAGAATGGGGTCGGAAGATGATATTGTGTAGGTGCTGAAATGAGTGGGACAAAAAACAAATGGCAGGGAAGGGCACAATGGGGTTGGCAGGTGGTACTGAGTAGATGAATGGAGTGGGTGGGATCAAGGAATAATGGCAGGGCAGGGCAGAACATGGTTGATGGATGGGACTGAGCAAAGGGATGGGATGAATAGTACAGAAAACAAACAGCAGGGCAGAATGGGGTAGGTGGGTGGTGTTGCATGTGATGTTAATAACCATGCTGCACACAGGTTGGAGGCAAGATGGCAACTAATTTAGTAACAGGAATTTCCTTTGGGTAGTCCTTCCCAGAGGTCATATAATAAACTAGATAGACTGGCTAATCTACAGCACCACCTATTACCACATCTCCCCTTTCCGGATATACATCTTTATAGAAGGTGAAGCAGTCTTATATATAACTTACTATTGTGCTTTAACTTTTTAAACTATGTTTAAACTTGTCTGATATTGTTACCATTGGCTATCAGGGAATGTCATGATATACTGCCTGAATATTTCCAGCTTAGTGGGAGGACTATTCACTGCCCTAAGATCCTACATTCTGATGTGTTGCCTCCTTTCTCCCATTCGCCCTCGGGAAGGGATGTTACTCCCCTCTTTTGGCCATTATATACCCTCAGCACTTACATGGGGTAGGTTTTCTCTTATGTATTGAATGCCTGTCTCACATCCTGTACTTCGTGTAATATTTGTCCTCAGGGCTCCCATTTTATGCTTTGTGATAAGCCTGTAACCCATTGATTTTTGTTGTGATATTTTCTGACTATTATCCTCTCATGTTATGATATGATGTGCTGACTTTGTCTGTAACTCTCTCAGGTCGTGCCTGAAAACAGACAATGCTTGTTGTCTAGTGCACTTACCCCATAAACAGAAGCTAAATAAATAAATAAATTCTATATCCAGGCCACTTGCCATGAAATTATAACACATTCAGACCTTTTTATATACAAGTCCAGATTTTAAGTTAGATTGGCATCTGTCACTACACTGCATCTAACAGCTGCTTGTTCTTTGACTGGTCTGTCTTTCAACAGCCTCTGTTGTAGTCTCAGTAATGGTGCAGGATTTTCTAGTGGTAATGGTTGTACCCCTTGTGGTTGACCTTCTGGTGGATCATCTGGTGTATCTCCTAGAGGATATGACAGTCCATCCTCCAATCCATGGCCTTCTCCCTCTCTAGAGTGAAGGTGCAAAAGTGGCATCTGTTGCAGCTCAACTGTCCCTGCAGACTGCAGAAGATAGGAATGAGGTGACAGCTGTTCTGTGACATTTGCTGAAATCTTCAGGTCAGGAATCAAGACTCGTTCTCCAGACTGAAGCTGTGGCAATGTACGAGGTCTGTATCTTAAGCCATATGATTGTTTGCATTTGAACTTTAAAAACTATTCATGGCCCTGGATTTTTCTTTGGTCTTAAAGTTTCAGGTTCAAACAAGACTGCAAAATAAGTAAAGTCATTCTCAGTTGTCGGGCCATCAGCATTTCTGCCAGATTGTAACCATTGGCAAGTGGTGTGGCTTGGGAGGCTTAGGTTCTTGGACTGCTTGTGAGATGTACAAAGCCATTGGGCAAGATTTTCCAATGCCTTAGATTGCTGCAAGCCCCAGTGCACTGACGATATGGTGCATGGGGCTTGCAGAAATCTAATGGGATTTTCTATCCTGTGTGGCAATTGCCACAAGTTAGAACAACATTTTCTGGTCTAACATGTGGCAATCCTGGATGCCATTTTTATGGAGCTTGCACCAGATATTTGGTGCAAGCTGCAGCAATCCGTGGCAACTGTGCCCAAGATTGTAAATTTGGGCACAGTTGTGTTGAAGGGTTTGGTGCACCACATGAACCTAAGTGCCATGGCATAGGGCTGGATCCATCGTCTTTTGAAAAATGGAGAAATGTTGAACAATTGAATTGTGGACCATTGTCCAATACTAGAGTCTTGGGTACTCTGTGATGAGAGAAAATTACTTTCAAGTGTCCAATAACATGAAGTGCAGCAGTAAAGTTCAGATGAACAACTTCAACATACCTTGAGTGATAGTTGACAATTGTGAGGAATTCCTGACTTTTCAGGTCAGAGAAATTTGTAGCAATTTTTGCCATGGTCTGTCCAGAAATTTAAATGGAACCAATGGTTCTCCTGGATTGCTGTGGAGTTTGGTACAGACTTCACACTTGCGTATCAGGTTTGTTAGTTGTGTTCCAAGCCCCAGCCTCCACACAGTCTGCTGTGTTCTCCTGCAACATTTTTCTTTACCCTGGTGTCCTTCATGGAGTAGTTTCAGGGTAGCATCCTGTAGAGATTGAGGAATCATAATTCTGATTCCATTCAGAAGTAAGCCATCTTAAACTGTCAAGGTGTATCATTCATGCCAGAATGGTTTTATGGTACCCCGACCTTGAACTGTTGGTGGCCAACTGTATTGGCAAAATTTCATGACTTGTTGACATACATGATCTTTCTGTAGTTGTCTGATTTGCTCAAGATTGCTGCCTGATGTTGCATGGGTGTCTCATATTTGAGCTCAATAGATATTTGTTTCTTCCATGAGTTTTGCACCTCCTTCCATAAAAGAACTGGGAACTCCTCACTCTACCTGTTAATCTGATCTTCAGGTGCTGACCCTGTTAGACTACTGGCTATATGAAACCTTTTTAAAAGTCTGAGCCATTTTTGAAAGTCATCTGGGTGGGCAAAATCATAAGGTTCTGGTAGCTGGATCTGATAATTCGCTATTGTTACCATTGCTTAGTCACAAAATTGAACTGAATAAAGACACTTTAAGCTGTACTGTACACTTAAGCAAAATTGGTGACTGTCTCTTTACATTGTCAAGGTCTTTAAACACTTTTATTTTGCAAGCCTACTTCAGTTCAGCCCAGTTTCACTTTCTCTTTACTCTATGTTACTTTGCAGGGAGGGAGGAGGAAGAAACCTATTTGGATTTACTGCATTCTCTGCATGGTAGTTAAGAAGAACAGTAATGGAATGGCCTGATCAGCTTGGCGGGCTTCAGTTCTGCTCCTAATTTTTTTCCCTCTGGTGATGCCTTTTCTACTGTGCTGGTTTTGGTCCCAGTGGCAGGCTGGGGCTTTGACTCTCACTTGGCCTCTCTTGATGTCATGGATCTCACTCTGGACCATGCTCTACCCGCACAAATGGGATCTGGTTTTTTTTATTACAAAAATAATTACTACACTGTAACTCACTCCTGTTAGCACCTACTGATTCCCCAAAGACAGACTACTCAATGAAGGGTTCTGAATTACAGATGGAGGCTAATTCCATTCACTTGTGGCACCATGTTGTGTGTGCTGTTAATAATGATTCTGCACAAAGGTTAAAGGTAGATGGCAAGTACTTTATTAACAGGAATTTCCTCTTGGCAGTTCCTCCCAGAAGTCACATACTAAAGTAGATAGGCTGGCTAAGCTACAGTTCCACCTATCTCCACAGGTGTACTGAGCAGAGGGATGGAGTGGGTGAGTACAAAGGAAAATGGCAGTGCAGGGCAAAACGGGGTTGGAGGGTAGTATTGAGCAGAGTGATGGAGCAGGTGGGACAGAAAACCAACAGCAGGGAAGGGCAGAATTGGGTTGGGGTGGTACTGAGCAGGGAGATGGAATGGGTGGGAACAAAGGGAAATAGCAGGGCAGAACAGAATAGGGTTGGAGGGTTGTACTGCAAAGAGGCATGGAGTGGATTGTATGCACAGAGGGATGAAGTGGGTGGGGCAGAAAACAAATGGTAAGGCAGTGCAGATCAGGGGTTGGTGGGTGGCACAGAGAAGATGGTTGAGTGGGGATAGCAGCAAAGAAAAAATGCAGGGAATAATGGAGTTGAATGGTGGTATTGCACAAAGGGATGGAACAGGTGGGACAAAAAACAAGGGGTACAGCAGGGAAGAATAAGGTTGGTGAATGGTACTGAAAAGAGGGATGGAGTGGGTAGGAACAAAGAAAAATAACACTGCATGGCAGAACAGGGTTGGAAGGTGGTACTGAGCAGAAGGATGGATTTGCTAAGGCAGACAAAAAATGGCAGGGTAGGGCAGAATAGGGCTGATAAGTGATACTGAGCAGAGGGATTGAGCAGCTGAGAACAAAGAAAAATGGCAGGGCAAGGCAGAACAGGGTTGGAGGGTGGTATTGATCAGAGAGATGGAGTGAGTGGGACAGAAAACAAATGGCAGGACAGAACAGGGTTGGCAGGTGGAACTGAGCAAATGGATGAGTGGGAGTATGAACAAAGAAAAATGGCAGGGCAGACAGAATGGGATTGGAGGGTGGTATTTAGCTGGGGGATTAGCAGATGGGATAGAAACCAAATGGCAGGGAAGGGCAGAATGTTACTATTTTGGTTGACAGCCAGAAATTTCCCTGTCATTCTACTTTGTGTTTCACAGGAGAATTCTCAGCTCACAACTTGAAAAATGTCTCCTCTCGCTATGCTGAGCATCCAGGATTTTGGAGTGCCCAGAAAACATATTTCTAGGCCTAATGTTTAAAGAACATACACCTGAATCTAGCTAAATGGGGCACCTTCAGCTGGGTTCAGGTCTTTGTTAAAGAAATATCATTTTTAGGTATTTCCAATGTTTTTTTTGTTTGGGAGAAAAAAGTTGGCGCCCTTCATGACTCAAAAGAGTGTTTTCCATGTTGTGAGAACTTGTGCAATGTGAAAGCAAAACGCTTACAACATGAACATTTTGGTGTATTGGAGGCTATCCAAAAACCCTACTGAGAATGCTCAGAAAAAAAACTCCTAATCCTTAGAATTCTGGAATCAATTAATACTTTTTTTTACAAAATCTTTGAAAGGTACTACCTTGGCACAGGCCACTTCAGCCATAAATGTTTTGGAAAAAAATTCTGTACCATCTACAGTAGGCTGTGTGTCAGAGCAAAAATAAACAAACATATAATACATAAAGGAAAAAAGTTAGATTTGATGGTAAAAATGATATTCCATATCTTAGAAATTGAACAAGCTGCCATCTCAAAACTTCCCACATCTAGAGAGAACTTGCCTCAGAGACAATGCATGCAAGGGTTTGGGCAATGTCATCAATGTAGCAGAAGCTATTAAGGTGCAAAACTTGAGATTTAACATGAAACACCCTACTCAACATATATATATATATATATATATATATATACTGTATATATTAGAGGCATAAAACTCTGTTTAATGCATTAGTTAGGGTTGCTCCAAAGCGACAAAAGCGAGAAAATTCGGTGTTAGGGTTGGCCCCTTGGACCTCCACCCACACCCCAACTGGCATTGGGGTGCGCATTGAGTTGCTGGCCCCTAACTCTCACCCCATCAGATGTGAAGAAGCAGAGGTATAGGAGAATGGGTGAGAGTTAGGACTGATAACCCCAATGCACACCCCTATGCTGGTTGGGGGTGGGTGGAGGTCCAAGGGGGGCTTTCAACCCTAGCACCGAATTTCCTCACTTTTGTCGCTGTGGAACAACCCTAACTAATGCATGAAACAGAGTTTTTTGCCTCTAATATCCCTTCTTTTTGAGAATGATAATGAGAAATAGTGAATATAGTGCAGCGGCGGAAGGGCCACATGCTCCTGCCATGTGATGTCTTGTCACATAGTAACATGGTGCCCACAAACGCAAATGGCAATGCACATGGTGATGCAAAGCAAAACACAAAGATAAACAGTACTGTAGACACAAATGGTTAAAATAACACAAACGCAAGCACAAATGAAAGCGCTAAGGGTAACGCACATGGTGCCATAGACAGGAACAGTAAGTGAAATGGGTACGTTACTGCAAGCAGAAGCAGTAAGGCTAACAGTAATGTAAATGCACAGGCTGGTTTTCCCCAAAAGCTGCATAGGGAAAGACAGTGAGTACAAAGAATGTATGCATAATAATGGGTCTCGGAGCAGAAAATGAGGAGTTGGAATACTAAATTGCTTATATCTCAGGAACCGTACGATGTAGAAAAAAAATTTAAAAGTCATATGATTTTTGACTTTCCTGGCTAGTTTTGTACTGAGCCCCTAGAAGGGGGCTACACATTTTTCTGACAAAAAGTCCATATCTCACACCGTTTCCGAGATACGGGCCCTGAAAGACACGACGATGCCGTGATGTTATCCTATGGGAAAAAAAGAGAAGTTCGGAGTGCCATAACTTTGGCTCCCTGTAATACTTTTTCACAAAACCACTAAAAGGCACATCTGTGGGTTGTTGGCTTTCTTCCCTTCAAATTTCAGCCCAAAAGAGTAAACCGTTATTTAGCAGCAGGGCGGCAAAGGACTGCTGCAATGCATCGGACGCCTTAATGTTATCCTATGGGAAAAAGTGTCAACTTTGGAGTGCCATAACTTTGTCGCCCTGTAATATTTTTTCACCAAAATACTGAAAGGCACATCTGTGAGATGCTGGCTGTGTTCCCTACAAATTTCAGTCCAAAAGACCAAACCGTTCATTTGCAGCAGGGTGGCAAAGAATTGCTGTCATTTTCCCACAGCCTAGAAAAAGTACTGTTGAATCATAAAGCTGCGAATTCATGCGATGAAAAGTTACAAATGCGAAAGTACTTTGTGAAAGTACTTTTTCCAGAAATTTGAAAAACATATTTCTGGGGTGTTTTACCCCAAAGTAAAGACATGCCTAGCATCCTCAGGGTCCGACTAGGTGAATACAAAAAATAAATAGGTTGCTAGATGGTGCCAAATTTAAATGCCAAGCATTTTTCTGATCACCAACTGAAAACAAAATGGTGGATTTGCGACAGTAAAAGGGCCATTTGTGAAAGTAAAAACTGCATTAGTGACACTGTCGAACTTTTTGTTAACTTTTCCCATTGACTTATAATGGGAAATTGTTTTTTGAATAACTTTTAAACCATTTAAAATTTTTTCATGAAATCTTCAAAAGGCACATCAGGGACCCCGGCCACATGTTTCCTGAAGATTTTGGACTGTTTGCGCAAACTGTGCGACTTGTAGAGACGAGCAAAGAATTCCAAAAAAGCGTAAATGCGTACACAGATCACGCTCAATAACTCCACAGCTGTATATCCGAACAGTACAAAAGCTGGCAGATCCCAAGATGTATGATTCTTGCTTATGTATTCCAAATTTCAGGCAAATCTGTAGAACGGTTGCAAAGTTATTATGGTACAAAATTTTTAGGTTTAACATGTAAATGGCTCCTCAACCCTAACTATGGTAGCACTACCATGCTACCATAATTTATATATATATATATATTGTGTGTATATATATATTTATATATATATATATATATATATTCTTTTAAAACCTATGTTTAATGCATCATTTAGTGTTAAAGCAGGAAAAGACAGGAAATGAGAACATTAGGGTTGCCCCAAGCCCCACCTGCCATCCTCCACAGACTGACAGATGATGGGATGTGTCATTGGGGTTGTGAGGCCCAAATCTCACCCCATTCCATGTGTAAGCAAGTGAATATGCTACAGTAAAGGAGAATGGGGTGAGATTTAGGCCTCACAACCCCAACGACACACCCCATCATGTCAGTTTGTGGAGATGGCGAGATTGAAGGGGTTTGGGGCAATCCTAATGTTCTCATTTCCTGACTTTTTCTGCTTTAACCCTAAATGATGCATTAAATGTAGTTTTTTGAGAAAGAGTTTTATAACTACTAAAAAAAAGCAAGTATTGGTGGGAGCGAGGGGTCCATTTGCATAGCTGGTTTGCTGGAGGTCAGAAGGGGGTGAAGGATGGAGCATCATGTGAACTGCTCTCCTGCTCTGAGGGGGAAGGGATGGGAGCATGGCCGGCACTCAACAGACCCCTGGCGGATGCCGGTAGTAGTGCAGTAACCAGGGGGTAGAGTTAGAGTAGTAAGATTACATACATGTAATTCATGTTATACAATTTAGAAAATAGAGAGTTGTGGTCATAGTAGCATTTAACCTGTTTACCCCCATTGTGTCCTAACTATGACCATAAATGTTATATAAAAAGTTGTAACCGAATGTTGTCAAGTATTTTTTCTTAAATGAAACTCATGCAGTAGGGAATCATGGCCACATCATTTTCTCTTTAACAAGAGGGGGAAATACATAAATAAATACATAAACTAATTAAAAAAATATAAATTTGCAATTAAACAGAGAAATGCCAGCAGAGTCTATGTGTAAACATATCTGTAGAACTGCTGGTGCTGAATATGTAGCAACATGTTTCATAATTAACTGATGGATTGTAATGATATGAACAGTAACTTAGTCATTTCAGTTCATTGGAAACCAGATCAATTGTGCATGCTAAAAGCTGCTCTATTTTCAGTATTAACAGATGCAGATGTAGAATAATTTATTACTTTTGTTCTGGAAGTTAGCAACAAGTAAGAAAAGAGATGATGCCCACATGACTAAACTCCTGGACAGGAATATATTAGCAAGCAAATTAACATGCAGGTACCTGTTGACAAACATTTATGCCTACTGAGGAAATCATCTAACAGTTTTATTATTTACAGAACTTCAACGCCCATGTGTACACTAGATAGAGTTGACATTAGAAGGAAGTGGATTGTGATGGAGTACAGGTGTAGTGAGGAACATTGTATATGAGGGCCTCTCACAAAACTATACAGTTTCATAAGAGAACTGTTCCGTACTGGGGTACCAATGGTCATTTTAGCGATCATTCCTATAAATACGACAGAGTCACTAATATTACTTTTCAACAACCATTTGTCTAACAGAGTGACCACTCCCCTAATAAATCTTACTGTTAATTTCTGACATTTTTTTTCTCTGGATTAACAGCAGGAAAAAACAATACACTATGTATGATACATCTGCTATTCAACATTTTTTTTTTCTTTTAAGTCGTGTGTATACAATTTTCATGGCTATTCAGAACTGAGTCACTAGTTAGTTTAGTTTATTGCTGATAGGTTTGAAAAAAAAACCATTACAACATGACAAATGAAACTCACAAAATGGTAAAATAAATCTCCAGCAAGTAGACAAGTATTAAAGGTTATACATTTCTAGGTACTTATTACAAAATAGATCATAAAGACAGTTAAAGACAATTAATTAATTATAGCCTTTAGGACAAATTCTTAATATAAATACTGTACATTGAGAATTACTTTCAACATGAATTGGCCCTAGTTGTCTAAGCATGTCCCATAGATGATGGATCAATAATATCTAATGTTTAGAAATTCCTTTCTAGAAAGACTACATACTTAATTTTCCCTGAATATACTCTGGTGCAATGGTTAGCAATACCCCTATTCCATCAGCCCTCCTCAGGCAAATTCTGAAAGGAATTTAGGACACAATTATTAAGACCCTTTTTAGGGTACCGAGACATCCAGTAGAAATACTTCAGTATTAACACAATAAGAAAGCTCTATTACTGAAACCACATTTGAATCCCTGTCTTGTCTGTCAAACCATCCCCTTTTTGGTAAGACTCCTAGGTGCACCCCTCAGTGCATACTGCCCCATGCTCCTTTTGGCAACCAAATATAGGAGGAATATATACAGACTACAAAATAGAATTACATGTATATTTACCTAGACCATCGCTGTTCTATTTGTTATCTCTTTTCTTTCCACTGTCAGATCGCAGGCACCCATTTGAAAACATTTGTGTCTGACAATTTCTGACTAGGGGACAGAACAACCACAATATTAAGGCTTCATTTATGGTAAAAATACTTTTTACTGAAATAATTTGTTACATACAGCATAGAAAGGTTCTGTCACTGAACCTACAATTTGAAAAAACACTCTGTCAGTAATACCTTCATCCTTTTGGTGAAGCCCCAGGGTGCATCCCACAGCAAACGCTTCCCGTACTCCCAGCATCACCAGATGTGCGAGGATTTATATGCTGACTACAATAGGGAATCACATGCTGGTTACCTAGACCATACCTATTCCCAATTGTCTGCACTTTCTTTCCTGCATTCAGGCCTCAAGAACCCATTGTAGGAGCCCACTGTGAGTGGCAACACCTAGCCCAGTACCAAGCCTTTGGCAGCTGACTATAGGTCCATATTATTAAGGCATCTCAATCGAACCATCAGACTTTCCTGATCCATCTTTCTTACTGCAATATTTCATTATTTCAATATAGTGAAGACAAACACTTTAATCTTGTAAAACGGCCAACTAGAGATCTTATAAATCATTCATAATGTAATCTGTCCACCTAGAATCAAAAATCCAGGCTCCGTTCACTCAGGAGTCCTTTGTTTGATATATAAGCTGGAAGCTTCGATAATATTGATAAACAGAATATACACTTAAATAAAAACTTTTGAATCAAACAGCAAAGTAAATAATTGCATAAAGGGACTAATTCCCCACTATAAATCTTTTAATTGCATAAGTAACAAAGTTACTAAAAAACGTTTTTGAGAGTTTTTTTAAGAGGTTCAAACCATTAGCACAGTAAATGAAACAAGGTGGCTCCTTTAAGCGGAATCCCTGCAAAGGCCTTGAAAGGGCGGTTCATGCAGTCTCATTTTATTCTACTCTGCAATCAGATCCAAACTGCCTTTTAGATCCTAATTCCCATAAATAATGAACATGGCTAGTTTAACTATTAAAACTGCTGCAACTAATATGAGTATGGTGGAGCTGATAAAGTCTGGTACATGAATCATCGAACCTAAACCCACAGTCATAAATTCCTGTTCTCTCACCACACTTTTACTCCTAGAGGTTGTCAGACATGTATAAATCACCATTGATAGGGCTCCTGCATCTTTACTATAAGCTGTCCCGATTTCCTCAAAGTGGAGGTTCATCACACTGGGGGTTCATCACACTTTTGCTAAGCATTCCACAAATTCTCCTCTGGCCAAACCAGCCACATTCTCCACATCAGCAGCAAAACACTGTGAAAACAAAATAAACAAGTTCTGGCCAGATCATGTGTTGGGGGTGGTGTGGGGAGGGGGGTTTACAGAGGGAGGGTTAGGTGGGGAGGATAGCTATAATTGGGAATGGTGGGATGTCATGAAAAATGCTCACACACACACATACACTCACACACACACACACACACACACACACACACACACACTGACCTTACACCACTTTATTTATTTCATTTATTTACCTAGCTCTTCAGACTGTCCTGTAGAATAGAGTGAAATATACTGTAGGAAAAGAAAAAAACCTGGAACGTAATGAAAATAATACATTAGTGGTTATGTGTGGGGAAAGGTTGTGCACATGTCCACTTTGCACTCCTCAATGCTGTTCATGTGCACACATCCTGAGCTCATCCCCATACACTGTTCCCGTATGCCCAGGCACACTCGCAGGCTAGCAGACAGAGAGAGAGAGGGGGCGAACGAGAGTGAAAGAGATGCAGTGATTACTGGGGAGAGCTGGAATAGACATCAGGGTGTGGGAGGGATGCAATTAATTCAGACTGATAACCCCAGACCAAACCACCGAAGCAGTTCCCCTCTTCATGGCAACACTTAGGATTTTGAAGGTTGTAGTCAGTCTCAGGGAGGGGGAGAGGACCAACAGAAAAAAAATATCTGCGCTGGAAGGATTCAAGTTGGAGGAGAGTGAGAGGAGAGAAGCCCCAGGAATGCTGGTATAGCTGCTGAGAGCAACCATGTTAGGTAGGGGATCCGATTAGTGCAGGAACAAATGATGAGACTTCCTGAATGGTGGCTGGTTGATGGGGTGAATGCCTCAGTGCTAGCTGTGACCGGTCAGATATGCAAAGGTGATGTTCCTGGCCAGTCCCAGGCAGGGCTGAGATTGGGAGCTAGAGATCTGGTATGACTCACCTTTTCAGGGCAAGATTAGTTTTCTGTCTGGCCCCAGACAGGTAAAGTAGGCCTCGGAGCTGGAGCTGCATGTGGTTCTGGCTGTCTCCAGGCATTCATATGCAAGTACTGTAGATTATAAATCTCTTGATTGTGCTCATAAAAAAAATAAAACTTGAGTTTTAATTGTACTGTATGACTGTAAATGTGTATTTTCAACCAAATAAGGGTAAAACACGTGACCCATACCCAATAGAGTGCAAAACATTAGTAATATGTACTGTACATACAGCAACTGTAATAGTGCTGAAGCCTAGCAGGTAGAATTCACACTTCAAGACTAGATCACTTCATCAGGGGTGACAACACATACAGGGGACAGTTTTAATTATATCATGGACCTTGGACACCAACCAATCAGAACGGCAGGCTGGCACCTTACCTCCATTGTAAATCCTCTGATAATCACAGCAAAAGGTGCCAGCCAGCCGCATCTTTAAAAAAAAACAATCTGACACCGAAATCACAGAACTGTGACCGCCATCTTGTTTCACCACTAAGCAGAGACCATACAACAACAGCTCCATACATCAGGGAAACAAAACAAAATTAAAAACACTGCTTTATTACTCAGGGGCTTATTACGCATTATACCAAGTACTGCTTTTTTTAAAATAATAAAAAAAGCACTACTTGGTATAATCATAATAAGCTACTCGGGAGTTTTGGGTTATCAGGAGATTTACCACGGCTGGCACGGCTTTACCCACTTGGCTGTGCCTCATGGGAAAACCACTCCAGCCATGGTAAACCCGCTGATAACCCACACCTCCTCGTGGCTTATTGCTTAAATACCCGCTGATGAATGACTCAAATAACATTTTATAAGACCAATGTTTCATGCCTACACTCCTCAGTGTTTTCTCAAGGTGTGTGACTGTCCATAAGTGATTTCTTTGTACAGTGATCTCTTAAGGGAATATTACCATATAATTAACATATAATGTAATTGGCAATTACAGCAAAAAAAGTGCAACAATGACAAAAATTAGCATGCAAAAATGATGAAGTGCAAGTTTTGTGTGGTGCATATTAAATATAAAAAATACCGCTGTGCAATCTTTTTCAGATTCTCTTAATTCGAATATACTTCAAATATGAGACAGGCAAACACTTGCAAATCCAGTATGCCTCCTTTCTGTCCAGCACCCTTTCAACATTGCTCCCATCCAAATGCCTACAGATACTTTTTTTAATGCCAACAAAAGTAGGAATGTGTCTCTCTTCGTCCGCATATCCTATACATTGGTGGCCAAAAGCATACTTTCTGTTTTTCTGAACTCTTGCCTAAATGTGCTCTCCTGTCCTTTCTTCAAGCTTTCTTTTTGTCCTCTCCATGTAAAATGCCCTAAAACATTGCAGAATTAAAATTAGTGAACCTAGGATAGGGAGTGATTGCACACCTACTGTAGAAGCAACTAGTTCTATTGTAGGTGCACAATCTCTCCTTGTAGTTCAGATGGCAGTTAGCCAAGGTAAAGATTGAACAGGCTGTGCTAGATGTCATCATTGGGAGGGGGATGACTGCCGAGGTACATGGGGTGCCACATGGTGAGGGTGTATGATGCACTAATCTTCAGAAAATGGGGACCAATATCACATATATATATATATATATATATCTCTTTCATTGCAAAAAAAACTCCATTAATGCATTAGTTACAGTTCATAGCACAGTGACAAAAGTTTGGAAATGTGCTGTTAGGGTTCAGTCCCCTAACTCCGCATTACCCCCCCACACACACACACACACACATGCAAACAGGGGAAGGGCCAAGGCAAGTCAACCAACCAGAGACAACCAGCATCAGGTAAAACACACGGTATGTCATCCGCAAATAGTTTATTGGAAATGAGAGTTTGGATAAGCCTACCAACAGCTATAGGATGTTTGCTTTTTTTTTCTGATAGAGTAAGTCAGTCCTAATAATAAACAGTAGTAATAATAAAAGTAATGTTTTGTACTATAGTTTACAAGTAAGATGTAAAAGCAACAGTTGCAACATCCAAAGCTAACCATACCATACTGCTAATGAGTATTTCCAGGTAACACAGCAGTATAGTTTATTTATTGAAATTGTTTTACCAGGAAAAGCACACTGAGCAACAAACTGCTTGTCTCCCAGTGCAACCTGGGGGGAGTGGGTACAGTGGAGAGGATAACACAAAGGTTATCTTACATACATTTGACAGAATACAGAAGCAAGGTTAACTTTGGTACATGAACAGACATGGTAATGGTAACAATGTGGATACAGTTCAGGCTTGCTACAGGGATATATAACACTGAGGGATATAAGTGCAAGGGCTGGCTGGCAATGGGTCCGTTCTCATGAAAAATGAGACATTAAGTGCTGTAGTTGGGGCAGTGAGTCAGATATGTAGTACACTTAGGTGCTGCTGGTCAAGTTATGGAGGGAGAAGGGGCATGCGGTGGTGCTCATGGGGGTGTTAGGTGCAGGAGCATTTTACCGAGTAGTAGTTAGCAAGGGCTGCAGATAGTGACCGGACAGAGAAGGAGTGGTGAATTTGTAACGGTAGTGCATTCCAGAGTTGAGGAAAGCAGTCTGAGAAAGTGACCTGGCCAACAGTGGTTCGCTGCCTAGGGATTAAAAGGAGTAGGGAGTCGAGAGATCTCAGGGCATGGGTGGATGCAGGGGGTGGTGATAGCATTGAGGCCAGGTAGTCTGGGAGGACACCAAGCCAGCACTTTGAGGTAAACTTGGCAGAGTAAGTTAAGCAGTGGTTTTCGAGGGAAGGGAACACTAGGGAGCGGTAGAGGCCGCAGTGGTGGGTGCAGGGAGGAGTGTCAAGAGCAAACCGGCAGAAAGCATTAAAAAGGATGTCTAACTTGGATAAGACAGTTTTCTGGGCTGCATTGTAGACAACATCACAGTAGTCGAATGAGGAGAGTATCATCTTATGGATGAGATCATGCCGAACAGTAAAAGGGAGACTATTTTGGTTCCGATATAGAGCCCCGAGCTTGGGGCGAAGTTTTTATAACAACATGTGATGCTGCTAGTTTCATGCCTGAGCAGTATCTGAAAAGTATTATGCATGTGTCAGCTCTATCCTGCAGCGAGCCAATTGTTGAAATATGACACATAAAAATGTATACAGACTATGTCTTATTGTACGAAGAAGATATGCCAGCAATAATGTGTCATCATACAGTGCTGGCAGTATAGAGTCGATCATACTGTATTTGTTTTTTCATTACATAGTGATATGTGACAATAGTACAATGCTGTGATTATTGTGCTTACAGATGTGATGGAGTGGTATAGTGTCTTACAATCTTGCATGTGTCTTGCATATATATGTGTGTGTGTGTGTGTGTGTGTGTGTGTGTGTGTGTGTGTGTGTGTGTGAGGGGAATGCAGAGTTAGAGGATTGAATCCTAACAGCACATTTCCAAACTTTTGTAGCTGTGCTATGAACCCTAACTGATGCATTAAAGGAGTTTTTTGCAATGAATTTCCCTTCTTTTTGAGAAAGTGTAATGTAACTGGTAACTGGCATGTGTAAGTGGGAGCACGGGCCCTCCAGGCCCTGCACTCCCTTCACATTGTACTTTGTTTTGTAATGGTATGTCTATGTGAGGGCATGGGCCCTCTGTGCCCTGCTCTCCCACTCATACGTAAGTACGGAGCCATACAGCAGCCCTATAGGGCAAGGAACCCTTGTGCGACTAATGTTCCAATATCTCAGCAACTGTAGCAGCTACAAAAATAATTCAAGTGTCTCTGTAACCATGGCAGTGAGCATCCCACGCAATATAAATTGACCAAGTCTGTATCTCACATCGTTTTCTAGATACAGGCACCGAAACGCACTAAAAAAGGCACCCTTGGAACCCTTGGAACATGTTTTTGCCAATATCTCTGTAACCGTAGCAAGTAGGAAAAAAATTCCACTGCTGCTGTAATCGAATGTTTACAAAATTGTTTCTGCAGCTTAGCTCACCTTTAGGTGAGCTAAGCTGCAGGTAATGAAAAATCCGTAGCTTGCTTTGTTTTCGAGATACGTGTGCCGAAAGGTGTCACAGGCACTGCAATGTTATCCTATGGGAAACTTCTCAACTTCAGAACACTGTAACTTTGGTCCCCTTGAATATTTTGGCACCAAACTACCAAAAGGCACATCTGTGGGACCAGGCCTTGCCACCCTGCAAATTTCAGCCCAAAAGACCCAGCCGTTCAGTTGCAGGGTGATAGCAAAGATTTGCTGGTTTTTTTTTTAATACTTTTGCAAATCACGAATATTTCGCAAAATGTAGCATGAAACTTTTACATTTGTGAACATATTTCGGCAGTTTCTTTCATGCTTTGCGAAAATATTTTTTCTCCGATGTTTAAAATGGCATTTCTGGGGGGGGGGGTTATCCCCAAAAAAGATAGGGCTGGCATCCTCAGGACCTGACTAGATAAACCCAACAGTGAATGTTTACCTAGAGGGTCCCAAATTAAATGGCAGGCATTTTTCTCTCTCACTAGCTGAAAACAAGATGGCTGCAGCACAAAAGTAAAAGGACCATTTGAAAGTAAAGTTGCAATTGCAAAACTTTCGTGAGACACATATAATAAGGCAGGTAAAGGCCATAACTGAGGAAACACTAGCACGAACAGTAAAAGAAGGTGACAAGACTTTCTATAGATACATTAGTGAAAGGAGAAAGTCCAGAGGGTGTTTTGTTAAGATCAAAGGAGATAAGGGGCTTGTGAGGAGGCGGACTATGTAAAAGCATTTATCCTAAATAGATACTTCTGCTCAGTATTTACTGAAGAGAAGGTAGGGCAGGGCCCACAGCTCAGCACCATGGACACAGGGGGGAGGGAGGTGAGCACTAGTCCCTTCACAAAAGAAAGGGTTCTACAAGAGCTCAAGAAGCTCAGGGTGGACAAGGCAATGGGACCTAATGGCATACATCCCAGGGTACTAAAGGAGCTAAGGGTGGAACTAGCAGAGCCATTATCAGAACTGTTTAGTGAGTCTCTGAGCACAGGAGAGGTCCCAGAAGACTGGAGAAGGGCTCATGTGATCCGGCTCCAGAAGAGTGGTAGCAGGGAGGAGGCAGGGAACTACAGACCAGTCAGTCTTACCTCAGTAGTGGGCAAGATAATGGAGGCACTCCTTAAGGAAAGGATAGTGCAACACCTGGAATTCTTAGGAGAATAGGATCCAAGACAGCATGGGTTTATGAAAGGACGGTTCTGTCAAACTAATCTCATAGATTTCTTTGACTGGGTAGTCAGAGTGGTGGACCAAGGGGGAGCAGTTGATGTTGCCTACCTTGACTTCAGCAAAGCTTTCGATACTGTTCCACATAGAAGATTGATTAATAAGCTGGGTAGGCTCAGGGTGGGTCAGAAGTTGGTCAACTGGGTGACAAACTGATCGACGGGCAGAAAACAGAGTGGTGGTAAACGGTATACAGTCAGAAGAGATGCAAGTCATAAGTGGGGTACCTCAGGGATCAGTCCTGGGGCCAGTCCTCTTCCATATCTTCATCAGTGACATTGCAGATGGACTGGAGGGTAAGATTTGTCTGTTTGCAGATGACACCAAGATCTGCAACAGAGTAGATGATTCAGATGGGGTGGGCATAATGAGAAGAGATCTGGATAAACTAGCAAAATGGTCGGAAGAGTGGCAACTGGGGTTTAATGCAATGAAGTGCAAGATCATGCACATAGGGAAGAGAAACCCTGAAGCCACCTATAGGCTGGGAGGGGAGTTGCTGGCAGTCACAAGGAAAGAAAGAGACTTGGGCATCATTATCACCGATGACCTGAAATCATCCAAGCAGACCACTAAAGCTGTAGGTAAGGCTAGGGGGAGGTTGGGGTGTATTAGTAAGGGTATCACAAGTTGGAAAAGGGAGGTAATAATCCCTCTTTACAAGACATTGGTTAGGCCCCATCTGGAGTACTGTGTGCAGTACTGGAGGACACATCTT
This sequence comes from Neoceratodus forsteri, assembly GCA_016271365.2. Classification (NCBI taxonomy): domain Eukaryota; kingdom Metazoa; phylum Chordata; order Ceratodontiformes; family Ceratodontidae; genus Neoceratodus; species Neoceratodus forsteri. Next base: position 189,308,831 of record CM057456.1, read on the forward strand.
CCCAAGGATATTAACCAAATTGGGGAAGTCCAGAGAAGGGCAATCAAAATGATGCAGGGACTGCATCAGAAAACATGTGAGGACAGATTAACAGAGTTCAATATGTATACCCTACAGCAAAGAAGGGAGAGAGGTGATATGATAGAAACATTCAAACACCTTAAGAGCATTAACAAGGTGAAAGAGTCTAACATGTTTCAATATAAGAAAAATAGCAGGACAGGAGGACACAGCATGAGATTAGAGGGAAGCCGATTAAGGGGTAATGTGAGTAAGTTCATTTTCACAGAAAGAGTGGTGAATGCATGGAGCGGCCTATCTCAGGAAGTGGTGGATATGAATACAGTGCAGGGCTTCAAACAGGCATGGGATAGGCATAAGGGAGCAGCACAGATGACTATGAATAGATAGGCAATTGACAGAGCAAAGGCCGATGGCACATTTATAAGGTAGAAAAAGAAATGGGCAGACTGGATGGGCCTTGCTGTCCTTATCTGCTGTCAGCTTCTATGTTTCTATGTTTCTATTTGTTCCCCATTGACTATAATGGGAAATTTGTTTTTTGAATAACTTTTGAACTGTTTAATATTTTTATACCAAATCTTTGAACGGCATATCAGCGACCCAGACTGCAACCTTCCCTGAAGACACAGGCCGAACTGACAAATTGTGTGGGTGTGGGTGCGAGTGAAGAAACACACTCTTTTTTTTGGTGTTCTGCAACTCTGCAACCATACATTCGACCATAACGCATCTTGCCAGATCCAGAGATGTATGGTACCAAACCATGCATGCAAAATTTCAGGCAAATCCATTGTATGGTGGCAAAGTTATTCAGGTGCAAAATTTGAGGTTTAACATTAAAGTGCTTACTCAATCCTAACTATACTGGTACTACCACGCCAGTATAATATATATATATATATCTGTATATCTATATATATATATATTATGGTAGCACGGTAGTGCTACCATAGTTGGAGTTGAGAACCATTTACATGTTAAACCCCAAATTTTGCACCTTATCTTTACAAACGTTTGACAGATTTGCCTGAAATTCGAATACACGATCAAGACCTATACACCTTGGGATTTGCCAAGTTTTGTACCGGTTGGATACACAGCTGCGGAGTTATTAAGCATGATCTGCGCGTGCGTTTACGCTTTTTCTGGAATTCTACGGTCGCGCCTACAGGTCGCACGGTTTGCACGACTGGCCCAAAATCTTCAGGGAACATGCAGCCGGGGTTCCCGATGTGCCTTTTGAAGATTTCATGAAAAAATATTAAACTGTGCAAAAGTTATGGCAGTCCGAACTTCTGTTTTTTCCCATAGGATAACATTACGGCGTTCGCAGCGCCTTTGAGGGCCTGTATCTCGAAAACGGTGCGAGATATGGAGTTTTTGTCAAATAATTATATATAAAACTAGCCAGGAAAGTGTTAATACATATGACTTTTAAATTTTTTTTCTATGTCTTACGGTTACTGAGATATAAGCAATTTACTATTACAACTACTGATTTTTGTGTTCCGAAGGTCATTATTTTGCATACATTCTTTCTACTCACTGTCTTTCTCTATAACAGATTTTGGGGAAAACCAGCTTGTGCACCTCATTACTCTTACCATTACTTTCTGTTTCTGCTTGCGGTTCCATACCACGTTTCACTTACCGTTCGTTCGCCTACCATGTCGTTACCCTTCTTGATTTTTCATTTGCGGTTGCATTTCCGTTGTTTTTAACATTTCTGTCTACAGTACTGTTCCTCTTTCTGTTTCTCTTTGCATCACCATGCGCATTACGATTTGCATTTACAGGCACAATGCTACAATGTGACAAGACATCACCCCCGCGCTCCCGGCGCTGCATTACATTCACTATTTCTCATTATCATTCTCAAAAAGAAGGGAATTAGAGGCAAAAAAATCCATTTAATGCATCAGTTAGGGTTGTTCCACAGCGACAAAAGTGAGGAAATTCGGTGTTAGGGTTGAAAGCCCCTGGACCCCAGCCCACCCCAACCGGCATCAGGGTGTGCATTGGGGTTGTTGGCCTAACTCTCACCCATCACATGTGTAAAGAAGCAGAGGTATAGGAGAATGGGGTGAGAGTTAGGACCGATGACCCCAATGCGCACCCAAACGACACAGAAGTGCAAACGCAAGCGAAAAACGCAAACCGTAACGCACACCGTGGCGTAGACAGTAATGGTGCCACAAATGGTAATGGAAATGCAACTGGAAACATTAACTGGCACAGTAACGAAAGGGAACACCCTTATTTTCCCAAAAAAATGCATTGGAAAACACCGTGAAAACAAAGAATGTATACATAATAATGGGCCTCGGAGCAAAAAATGAGAACTTGGAATATAAAATTGCTTATATCTCAGGAACCGTACGACGTAGAAAAAAAATGTTAATTTCATATGAATTATGACTTTCCTGGCTAGTTTTATTCTTAGCCCTTTTTGTGATGAAAGGTCCATATCTCACATCATTTCCGAGATACGGGCCCTGAAATACGCGACGGACGCCGTAATATTATCCAATGGGAAGAAGTGTCAACTTTGGAGTGCCGTCACTGTGCTGCCCTGTAATATTTTTTCACTAAACCATGAAAAGGCACATCAGTGGGATGTTGGCTTTCTTCCCTTCAAATTTCAGCCCAAAAGACCAAACCGTTATTTTGCAGCAGGGCGGCAAATGATTCCTTTAATGCGGCGGACGCCGTAATGTTATCCTATGGGTAAAAGTGTCAACTTTGGTCTGCTGTAACTTTGCTGCCCTGTAATATTTTTTCACCAAAATAGTGAAAGGCACGTCTGTGAGATGTTGGCTGGGTTCCCTCCATATTTCAGCCCAAAAGACCAAACCATTCTTTTGCAGCAGGGTGGCAAAGAATTGCTGTCATTTTGCCATAGCCTGGAAAAGTACTGTCGAACTTTGCGAAAGCTTTCGCAAATTCATTCCTCAGTGTCGCAAGTGAGAAAGTACTTTGCGAAAGTACTTTTTCCAGAAATTTAAAAATATTTCTGGGGTGTTTTTACCTCAAAATAGACATGCCTAGCATCCTCAGGGTCCGACTAGGTGAATACAAAAAGAATTAGGTTGCTAGAGGGTCCCAAATTTAAATGCCAAGCATTTTTCTGATCACCAAATGAAAACAAAATGGCAGATTTGTGAAAGTAAAAGGGCCATTTGCGAAAGTAAAAACTGCATTTGCGACACTTTGGAACTTTTTGTTAACTTTTCCCATTGACTTATAATGAGAACTTGTTTTTTTAATAACTTTTGAACTGTTTAATATTTTTTCACGAAATCTTCGAAAGGCACATCGGAACCCTGCTGCATGTTCCCTGAAATTTTCAGATCAGTCACGCAAACTATGCGACCTGTAAGTAGCGAAACAAAAGAAATCACAAAAAGCTGATAGTGCATGATTAGATTTGTCCTTAATAACTCCGCAGATGTATATCCAACCAGTACAAAACTTGGCAGATCCCAAGATCTATAATGCCCAATTATGCATACTAAATTTCAGGCAAAACTGTTGAACGGTGGCAAAGTTATGAAGGTGAAAAATTTGACCCTTTAACCTTAAAGTGCTACTCACCCTAACTATGGTAGCACTACCGTGCTACCATAATATATATATATATATATATATATATATATATAGATAGATAGATAGATAGATAGATATATAGCTATATAGATATACATTCTGGCCCAGATATTCAAACTGCACCCAAAAAGTGCACAACAGCAGGAGCAAGTGCAAGTCCACTGCGCCCATGCGCAACAAGCGCGATATTCAAAAACTGCGCAGGCCAAGATGCGCCTCTGACCCAACGACTGAATATCACACCACCTGCACCATAGCACAACTAGGGAGGTGAAGCTGAGCATATCTGATGTGCCATAGCGCAACAAGGGATGTTCAGCTGAGCAGTCCAAATGCGCCATAGCGCAACCAGGAGCGCCCCTCCAGCAGCAGGGCAGCAATGCAACAGCACAACCAGAGATGCAGGGGCCCACCACCCATGCCACAGATGGGGAGAGGAACACACAGCAGAACAGACATCATCCCCCCTCACCCCATGCACTGCACAACTGGGGGAAGGCTGGAATAACCACTGGCCCATGGAGACCAGCAACCAACCCACAGTCGGGCCATGGTGCCCCATCCACACCCTGGCAAGCTGTGACTGGCACACAAGGAGGGCTGACCACCATACCACACCATCCCACAAAATGCAGAGCACACCCTGCACCATGATCCCCATACACCCCTGCCCAGGAGTAGCACCCAACAGTGCAGGACACCCCATGCATGCCACCACCCCCACTGTGACAATGCAATCCTGTGCACCATGGAGCCATGTAAGGCAGCCCCACCATGGACACCCTGCAGTGGGTGGCAGCAGACAGTGATGCAACAGATGCATACACAGTGCCACCCTGCACATCCCCCGAGGTACAGCTGAGAGACCGACCATGTGTCAGCACACGAGGTACCCCACATGTGACAGAGCATGCCCCAGACCCCACCTCCAGCGGTACAGAACCCTGCACACACTCCCAAGGACACATCCCATCCAAGCACTGGCCACAGCAGCCACCACTGACATGCCAGCAGACCGTGCATATCACAGACATGCAAGGGTGTCAGCTGCACAGGCCATGGATGGTCTGACAGGGGTGCCATGCACACAGTGCAGGCCCCATGGACCACTACACACAGGCATCCAGTGCACAGAGTACAACACACAAACCACAGACAGTGACTGATCCCCCTGCCCACACCATAGGCAATTCACCTCTGCACACACACACACACACACACATGCCCATGCATGCACCACCCCTGATGCCATGCACACCACTGCAGCTGAGCACCTGTAGCCCACTGCAAATCAGAGACCACCACAGTTGTTATAACAAAATGTATGTATTAAAATATAAGAACTATGAAACATATTTACAAATATATACAAGGGTGGGGGGAAAGGACCACAAACCAGATGGAGGCGGGCATGGGGCAGGGGTGTACAAACCGGAGAGGGAAGAAGGGGTGTGAGGGTGGGTCCAGGGGGTATGGGTGTCAGGGGGTCATGAAGGGCCTATTCCCTGCCCTGCTTTCCACTCCTGTGGCACCTCCGGGTTCTCCTCCTCTGGATCCCATGTCGCTCCAATCTCTCCAATGCTGCCAGGGACGCCTGTGCCAGCTGAAGTATCTCTTGTATGGCCCGTTCCAGGGCCATCCAGCATTGTCCACCTAGGACAAGGGAGCAGAGTCAATATGTGTGACTGTCCAGTCCCCTGCAGCAAACCCATTGTGCATGGCATACAGCCATGTGCCATGCCCCTGTGATGGTATGCGACCACCCACAGTGACCGTGTCCACAAGACCTGCCTACCCAGGCAGCCACAGCCATGTGGACCACTGCACACACCCACTGCCCATGTCCTGCACAGCACCACCGTGGCCATAAAGTGACTTGGCTATGCGGTGTAAAGGCAGTGGCACAGCCATGTGCGTGATACATGCACGGACCACCATTAATGCACTCCCAGACATGCAGTGCCACTGGACAGTGCTGACTGTAACAAGTTGCGTGCATGGCAGTGGTGTCAATGGATAGTGGCCATGCCCCGCTGCCTGCCCTGTTGCACAGCATGCGATAGTAATCATGGCTGTAAGGCACTCACCATCATCAGGCTGGTCCCTGTGCCTCTGCGGACCTTCGCCCCTCCAGGCCCGATGGTCCTCCTTGCGGTGCCTCCTCTCCCTCACCAGCCTGTGCTCTTCTGGGCCTAAGGTGCAAACATGGAGAGAGCAACATCAGTACAATCCTGTAGCGAAGTCCCCCCGCCCCCATCTGTGTGGAATCCCACACAGCCAGACCCACCCGCCCCACACCCTGATAACACCACCATGGCCAACACTGGATGCCCCCCATGTGCTGGACACATGCAACCATGATACCCATATGGAAGATAAAAGTGTATGGATGTTGCACCTACCTGGCCATGGCACCGTGCCCCTCCTGGCACGTGTCCGCAGGCGGGAAAGCAGGTCCGGGCCCCTCCACCTCAGGTCCCCATATTGGTGGCGGCACTGCTCTGCCATCCTCCTCATACCGGTGGCCTCCTCCAGGGTGTTGGCCACCTCCTGCCACACCTGACTCTTGGCCCTGTCCAGGGGTGCCTCCCCAAATAGTGGGCCAACATGTGTCTCCACAATGGAAACTAGGTTTACCAGCTCCACCTGGCTCCACTGCACAGCTCACCTCCGTGCCATCTCTACTGCTCAGTTAAGTCAAAATGGTGCTCTGCAGCGTGGTTCTGCCAGGTGCAGATGCTCTGCAGTACAGCGCTGCCATTCCCTATTGCGCTGTCACTGAACAGTGCAATAGTGGTGCACTCATGCCTGACGCATGGTGCCCAAGGGGCAAAGGTCGGGCACAGGGTCAAGGGTCTCTGGCACACGGACAGCCACAGCATGATTGGAACCCAATGTGTCTAGCGTGATTGGGTGCCTGTGTGCCACCTCCTGTAGTGGCCTACTGCGCTGTTGCCCCAGTGCGCCTACGATGCCCCAGTGCCTCAGTGCCATATAGGTGAACAACACTGTAGCACCACTGGCACAATGGTGGCCGTGCCCTGCATTTCCTCCTGCACACAGCACGTCAGCAGCATGGCAGGCACCTGCATCATCAACCCGGGCATGCGCAGTTAGGTGCGTACTGCGCATGTCACAGAACTGCGCCCTTGGCTCAGCACGTTCAACACAATTGCACAAAGCGCAACAGTGCGATATTCAGCCGGCATATGCAAATCAGCTAATCAGCCATTCAATGGCGCAGTCACTGCATTTGCATCCACTTAAAGATGCGCCTCGCCTCATTTGCATGGGTTGCGCTATAAAAGTGCGACACTGGGCTGCACTGGCCATAGTCGGTTACTGCAGTCTATTGGTGAGTTGCATGCTGTTTGGGAGTGTGGACTGTGGATTTTGGGACATGCATGGGACTGCACAGTCACAGGTAACACCTGTCATTCTCACAGGCTGAATCATGACCAAGCGTGTTGTAGAGGAAGAGGAACAGAGTAGTGGGAGGAGGAGGAGGCCAAATTTCACGAAGGCTGAGACGGATGCCCTGTTCGAGGCCTACCTTGACCAGGAGCCGCTTCTCAGCGGACGCCAGGGAACACCACAGGCCCGTGCTGCTGCATGGGAGGAGGTGGCGCATGCTTTAAACCTGCATGGCAGCCACCAGCACTCCGTGCAGGAGTGCAAGAAGAAGATGGGCATAGACAGGTGGAGGATTAAGGAGAAGGTGGCTGCCATCAGGGCAGCACGGTCTGCGACAGGTGGGGGAAAGCCAGAGGTGCTATGCCTGACCCCACAGAAGGAGAGGGTTGCTGGCAGCATGCAGCGTTGTGCCATTGAGGGTGTTCTGGGTGGTGGATTCCAGATGGGTGGTAGCCTGTCACTGCATGGTAGGTTATGGTCTGTCTATTGTGGGGGGGACAGGGTAGGTCACATTCAGTTATGTGACTTTGTTTTCCCTTACAGCTCCTGAGCATCTGCTTGGGTCAGCAGTGGTGGGCTTCTCCACTGAGGCTGGTCAGATGGAGATGGAGAAGGGTCCATCCACCTCCACAGGAATACGTGGCTCAGGGTGACAGTGGGCCCGCCTGGACATCCAGACTGATGTTGGTGGAGCATGTGCAGAGGAGAGCAGAGCATGCTGGGACTCGGGCTGGTGCTGGATCCATCACCGATGATGATGTCACTAATGGCATGGGCAGTAGCACGTGTGTGCCACAGGATGGCCACACAGCAGGTAACATCACGGCCATGGCTGTGGGTGGTGCCACCGTGGAGGCCTGCATGTCATCACAGTCCCAGCCTGTGCCTGTCAGCACCGGTGGGGCAGCACTGGTGTGTGTACAGGACAGTGGGACTGTTGCAGCCACTGCAGCTGCACCATTGAGCCCTGGGGAGCGGCAGCCAGGGGGGCAGCATCAGCAGTCGGCCAATGGGCTTGGGGGTACAGTGTCAGGGGGCGGCTTCAGTGCACCACCTGTGGACATGCCCAGGCCTGGCCCTGGTGTGCAGCGCCCACCCTCAAGGGGTGATGAGCATCAGGGCCACGAACACCCTGAGGGACAGCATGCCGATCAGGCAGATGACCTCTTGGATGAGCACACCCGCATACTGCAAGCATCAGTCAATCAGCAGATGTGGCTTGTGACGGTGATGGGTGCACTGAGTGCTGCTCTGCACCAGGCAGAGGAGTGTCACAGCAGAGAAACTGCTCTACTCCTGGCAGGGATGGACCGGATGCGGGACGATGTGACTGCTGCCATTGACAGGCTGACACAGACAATCACAGCTGCCATGGTCACAGGGTGCACACAGTTATTTGCCCATACGTTGCAGACTCCGTGCAGTGCAATGTCCGCCCTCCATTCCCGGCGTCATGCGACACCATCCTTGTCGACACCGGGTTCAGCTGTGGGCATCCCGAGCACGCCTGATGCAGGCATGTTCGGTGTGCTGCAGACCCCTGCGCGAGCATGGTAGTGTTCACGCAGTGGAACCCCTGGGGGACCATCGGTGCCACCCCATGAGGCCAGTGGTCATCCTGTCACTGCTGGCGGGTCTCGGTGGGGCTGCCCATGCATCCATGGTGGCCGGGTCACTGTGGCGCATGACTGACCTGTCTCCCAGCACGGCTACTGTCTGATGCTGCCCTGTGTGCATTGTGTCATTCAGCGGGGCAATACATGGGTGGGTACACGGCCCTGCACTCAGATACACAGTCCATCTGCACACCCTCCCGGCTGCTGTCCACAGTTAAGCATGCATGATGATGCCTGCATTCCGCTGTACGCCAATGTGCAATGGTGCCCAGCGTCTGACACATGCACAGTGACAGACAGTGGGCGTGGTGGTCTGTGGACATGTGTGTGGCTAGGGGTGGCGTTATGGGTCGGTCGGCGTGCCTCCTACCCTTTGTGCATGTCTGGTGAGTTGTGTGTGTGTGTGTCTGACTGTGTGCCATGTTAGACCTCACCCATCCCTGGCGGTGTGTGTGGTTCCATGCCTGGCCACTTCACTTGATAGCATGCACCCCTGGTGTGTGTCCATGCGTGTTTGTGGGTTGTGCCTTTGCCACTGGTGGTTTCACATGGCCCCATGACTTACCTGGGTTGGCTGAAGTTCTCCTCCGTGATGGTGTCCCGGTGCAGCTGTGCCAGCTGGAGCAGTTGGGGGTCCCTTCGCCCAAGAGGGGGCTGCCCATCACCATCTTCACCAGCATCCTCATCGTCCCCATCGCTGTCCCCCTCTTCAACCTGTATGGCTATCCCACAGTCGTTGGCCATGTTGTGCAGGATGCAACAGGCCAGGAATAGCCCGCTGGCCTTTGAGGGGCTGTACTGTAGGGCACCACCGGAGGTGTCCAGGCAATGGAAACGTGCCTTCAGCACACCGAACACCCACTCGATGACATTACATGTGGTGACATGTGCCTCATTGTAGCGTTGCTGCGATGGGGTTGAGGGCCACTGGTATGGTGTGAGAAGCCAGGGACGAAGTGGGTATCCACTGTCACCTGTGTGTAGAGGGTGGAAGATAGTTTGGTGAACAGCATCGCCCTGCCCCGGGCCATGTAGTCCACTACCCATGTCACCTCTGACAATGCCCCTCCCAAGCCCTAAGTTTGTCCATGTGGTTTGCATACTTACCCACTAAGTGGCCAGTGGGGATGTCCCCACTCTCGAATCTGTGGCACAGTGCCAACTGGTGCCAGATGAAGGCATCATGTGCTCCTCCAGGGTGCGTGGCACAGACATTGATTATGCGCCCCTGGCATCGCACACCACCTGGCAGTTGATGCTAGCATAGCCCTTGCGATTAATATATGCGGCCTCCTCCGGGCCAGGTGGTGTGTGGATGGCCACATGGGTGCAGTCTATTGCCCCTAGCATGCCAGGCGTACGTGCTACCCTGTGGAAATCCTGTATGTCTGCTGTGCACTCCACTGGTGTACTGGGGAAATGGATGTACTCCGCAGCATGTGGCAGCAGTGCGCTGAGGAATTGGGTGAGGTGACGTGACGCAGCTGACTGGGTTATGCCTGTGGTGTCCCCTGTTGGTCTCTGGAAGGTACCCATGGCGAGCAAGCACATGCAAGCTGTCACTTTAGTCTCCACTGACAGAGCATGGCTCCGTCATGTGGGTGCCTGCATCACATCACTGCACAGCTCACAGAGCCACCTCAGAATTGCCCGATTCAGGCGGTACCAGCCCACGATCTCAGTATCACTGTACAGCTCGAAGCTGGTGTGGACTCGGTACTGCCTGTTGAGGGCATACCGCTGACAGGCCCTTCCACGGCCGCGCCCCCTGCTGCCCACCTTCTCACCCCCATCATTACTGCCTCCATCTGGATGGTGGCACTGGCCATGTCCCTGGCTTGTGTTCACCCCCCGGCAGCTGTTTCTGTGTTCCCCCAGCTATCCTGGCTGCTACTTCCCCTGCACCGGGAACACCTAACTGTGGTGGCCTCAGTGCTGTGTGGCACTTCCCCCTTCTGCACAGTTGCTGTGGCTGTGGCTCTCCACACCTTCCCTGTGCCTGTGTGTTCCAGGTGCCCTTTCTCTGTCCTGCTCTGTGTGTGTGTGTTGCCTGTGTGGCTGGCTATAGTTCAGCAACTTGTGCCTTCCTTGTAGCGTTCTTGCGTCTCTCCCTTGTTCCTTTTTATTTTGGCTCATTTCCGCTATCACGCAACATCCGCTTGCTCCCCTATTGCTCATGGCGCATGTTGTAAAATATTGCACTACGCCATTTATGCATGGTTCCTCCCCCTTCAGTTGCGCATACATTCATTATCATTGCGCTATTGCTCAGCATGATTTGGGGGGGCCCAACTGCCTCTCGCTGAATATCGCAGAATGGCACATTTTTGGACTTGCGTTGGTGCAACCCTTTTGAATATCTGGGCCTCTTTGTAAAAACAAAAATACTTTGTTAATGCACCAGTTAGGGTAACTTAATGCCACAAAAGTAGGGAAATGTGGCATTAGTGTTTCCCACCCCACCCCAGCCCCCAAGCAACAAAATGAAAAAACTTAGTGTTTTAGGTCTTCTGAGTTTTTGCAAATCAGTGGTGGATCTTCCTTGGGGTTGTCAACCCTAATGTTCACCCCTTCCAACAGCCCTTAGCCTACAGTCCAAAGCGGAAGTAGAGATGCAATCCAGTACCTCACAGTGATACAGTCTGCAAAGGTAGAGAAGTATGTCTAGCCACATGTTGCCAGTGCAATTTTTTGTAGCTTTCTTCATGCAGGGCCTGCAGCTGCAGAGAATGCCCTATCCCCCGAATGCTGCAGCCTAACCCAGGGAACCCGAAGGAGGTCTCCCCAGCAGAATGAAGTGCCCAGGGCAGATGGTAGGGGACAAGGAGATCGTGCATATAAGTCCTACTCTGTGCAGGGCCTTATAGGCCAGGAGCCCTAACTTGAAGACAATCCACCACCTGACTGGTAGCCAGTGCAGTTCATGGAGGACCATGGTAATATGATCATATTTTCTAAGTCCCAACACAAGTCTCGCTGCCGCGTTCTGCACCAGCTGCAGCCTGCAGAGGTTGCCTCCAGATATCCCTAAATACAGGGCATTACAGTAGTCCAGTCTGGTCATGACAAAAGCATATACCACTGTGGCCAGGTCTTCAGGCGGGATCAGGGTTCAGATCCAGGCAATTTTCCTAAGATGATAAAATCCACTTTTGACCATGGCTGACACCTGGGTCTCCAAGGTCAAGCCGTCATCTAGAATCACACCCAGATCCTTCACCCATATAGATAGGGCAAGGGGAATCCCCCACAGCACAAGCCCAGGTGGTAACTCCTCACCCCCCTCCACCCTGATGACCAGGATACACAACCAGTACCTCAGTCTTGTCCGGGTTGTGCCTAAGCCAGTTCTGAGTCATCCATGTCAGGATTTCCTCGAGGCAGCTGTTAAATTCAGAGACCACTACCTGAGTATGAGGTGCACAGGACAAGTACAGCTGGGTGTCATATGCAAAGCAGTGAAAACCCCGCCGGTACCGCCTGATAATGTCTCCCAATGGCAGCATATACACCGTAAACAATGAGGGCCACAAGGCAGAGCACTGCAGAAATCCACAGCTCAGAGGCCTAGGGTTAGATGAGACAAGTCCCATCATCACCCTTTGCACTCTGCCAGGTATGACTTGATTCAGTTAATAACAGTACCAGACAGGTCACACCAGAACTGCAGGTGGTCAGGTAGTACCTTGTGGTCCACGGTGACAAATACTGTAGAGAGGACCAGGAGGACTAGGATGGCATGCTCTCTCCTGTCCCTCACCATCAAGAGATCATTAAGCACCCTCATCAGGGCAGTCTCCATACTAAGCCCCGCATGGAACTCATACTAGAATTGTGGATGAGGAGGTGAGACACCTCTCAAGCTGAACTGCCACAACCTTTTCAATAACCTTCCCTAAAAAATGCGACATTTGAAACTGGACTGTAGTTGCTAAGACAGTCTGGGTCCAAAGAGGGCTTCTTCAAGAGGGGTTTAATCAAGGCTTCTTTCAAGACTGATGGAAAGACCAGGCAGTAGGGTTAGAAACCCTAATGACACATTCCCCTATTTTTGTGGCATTAAATTACCCTAACTGGTGCATTAACAAAGTTTTTTTAATTTTTTTACGAAGAATGTATATCTATATCTATAGTTTTTACAAAGAATTTTCTTTCTTTTTGAGATAGTGTAATAATATCTTCACTTTGGGACCTGAATTAACAGATGTAAATGCACACAGGTGCCTACAGAAGTCCAGGGCCTGCCCCCCATCCCCGGAATTACTGGTTGTAGCAAGCATAAACAAATTAAAACTTGTATTTGTAACTTTGTCATTTTTACATATCTTGGCCCCACATTTTCAACATAGCCTTATTATGGCCCAGCCTCATAAACAAGGGTGGTGAAAATGTTCAAATCGTGCCTGAAAGGTGATTTTGCCAAGTGACTAAAAAACTGCCCTTGAGCCTGTGTTGCATAATTCATGTTGACAATTTGGGGTCAAAATATGCAAAAGTTATGAACCAAAGTTCAATACCCATTTGAAATACGTTGAACCACACTTACCTTAGTTTACAAAAAAAATACATGTCACAAATTACATGTTGAAAATAATGTGTCACTAATTACAAGTTGAAATAGTTTCTTTTTAACATTTGCATTTTTTGGTTAACTCAAAAATCCTTGTGACTCTAAAACTGTATAATATTTTTTCAAGAAATCTTCCAAAGGCATACTCTTGGCACAGGCCCCTTCAACCTGAAAATTTCATGAAAAAATTCCACATACTGTCTTGGCCGTAGGTGAGAGCAAAAAATATGTAATAATAATAAGTGTAGGTTATTTTTTCTGGTTTTTTATTATCTGTATTTCGGAAAGTGAACAAGATGCTGTCACAAACCTTTCCATGTCTTGTGACTCTGACAGCCTGACCACACCTGCCAAAGTTTGGGATATTTTGTCAAATGACACCAAAGTTATTAATCCCAAAACAACATGATTTACTTAACCAATTTATTTACCGCTCATGTGTTATGTGTGTATCTATATCTGTATCTGTACCTGTATGTATATATACAGTATATATATTTATATATATATATATATATATATATATATATATATATATATATACACACATACACACATATAGAATATACAATAGGTGAGCTGTCAGATAAATGATTTATCTACACAAGTGCTGTTTGACCTTGGGTAACCTCACAAGTGGCGTAAGCCACGAGTGAGGTGACCGAGGTTAAACAGCACAAGTGTAGATAAATCATTTATCTGACAGCTCACCATTCTGTATTTCATTTATGCAATAGGGATGCTTTCTGTCAGTGCAGGAACATTTGGTTTTTAATGTTTATCTTTTTTTTGAAATGATCATTTCTGGGAGTTTTGGTTAACTTTCCTAGAGTATATCCACATAGCGTAGTGGTTGCTATTAAATGAAATGTCACTCATTTTGTAGAAAACCTCTTGCTGAACAAATGTCATGCTCATAGTACCATGCTACTTTTTTCATTTTAAAGTTATTCACATTTGTTTGTCAAAAAAGGGAAAAGAAAATCAAATTGTATGCTGTTTTTTGCTAATTATAAAGAAAATAAAAGGAATCTATAAATGAAACACCATTCATTTTGTAGATAATTTTGTGCTGAACAATTTACGTGCTCACAGTACCATGCTATCTTTTTTTCGTTTTAAAGTTATTCCCTTTTGAATATGGCTAGTACTGCTTATGAGGCCAAACATTCTAAATGAATTCCAAAGAGATTTGTAACATAGTAACTGTGTGTATAAATGGCCACTGTATGTATAAATTTATTTATACATACAGTGACTCAGATAAACACATTTATCACACTGAATATATGTCCACCCCTATTGCATACATATATATATATATATATATATACACACACACACACACACACACACATATATACACCGTGACCCAGATATTCAAACTGCGCCCAAAAAGTGTGCAACAGCAGGAACAAGCACAAATCCACTGTGCCCATGCGCAAGAAGTGCGATATTCAAAAATTGCGCAGGCCAAGATGCGCAAACGGCACACGACTGAATATCGCACCACCTGCGCCATAGCGCAACCAGGGATGTGCAGTTGTGCATTTCTGATGCGCCATAGCCCAACAAGGGATGCTCAGTGGAGCAGTCCTGATGCGCCATAGCACAACCAGGGATGCCCCGTGGAGCAGGGCAACAATGCAACAGCACAACCAGGGATGCAGGGGCCCACCACCCATGCCACAGATGGGCAGAGGAGCATACAGCAGAACAGACATCGTACCCCACACCCCATGCACTGCACAGCCGGAGTAGAGCTGGAATAACCACTGGCCAGTGGATACCAGCAACCAACCCACAGCTGGGGCATGGTGCCCCAGCACACCCCCTGGCAAGCTGTGACTGGCACACAAGGAGGGCCGACCACCCCATGCCACACCATCCCACCAATACAGAGCACACCCTGCACCACGATCACCATACACCCTTCCCAGGAGTAGTGCCCAACAGTACAGGACACCCCATGCCTGCCACCACCCCCACTGTGACAATGCAACCCTGTGCACCACATAGCCATGCAAGGCAGCCCCACCATGTGCACCCTGCAGTGGGTGGCAGCAGACAGCGATACAACAACAGCATACACAGTGCCACCCTGCATGTCCCCCCCGAGGTACAGCTGAGAGACTGACCATAAGTCACCACACGAGGTACCCACATGTGACAGGGCATGCCCCGGACCCCACCACAAGCAGTACAGCATCCTGCACACCCTCCCAAGGACACATCCCATCCCAGCACTGGCCACAACAGCTAGCACAGACATTCACAGTGTTGCATGGAAGCATGCACCACACAGGATGCAACACAGTGCATGGACAAACACCCATCCATACCCAAGGGCACACCTACACAGGGACACAGTAGTGGGTCAACCTAGCCACTGACATGTGGCCACGGCTGCCATGTACACACATCCAGCACCCTTACATGGCACAGGTGTGCTAGCCACCCTGCGCAGGCACCATGAAGCTGTATGCCACCAGCATGCTGCCGGAGCACAAGTGACAGACACTGGAGCACATCCCCTGCAACAGACACAAGTGACAGCATGGATGGGAGACAACAACAGCGGAGGCCACAGTGCCACCGGAGGCAGACCTGCACCATACTGGTGATGGGAGGCAACCTGGCATTGTGCCAGGTACAGTTGTTATCCAGAGTGGATAGCCACCACTGACATGCCAGCAGATGGTGCATATCACAGACATGCAAGGGTGTCAGCTGCATAGGCCATGGACGGTCTGACAGGGGTGCCATGCACACAGTGCAGGCCCCATGGACCACTGCACACAGGCATCCAGTGCACAGAGAACAACACACAAACCACAGACAGTGACTGATCCCCCTGCCCTCACCATAGGCGGTTCCCTTCCGGACACACACACACACGCCCATTTGTGCACCACCCCTGATGCCATGCACACCACTTCAGCTGAGCACCTGTAGCCTGCTGCAAATCAGAGACCACCACAGTTGTCATAACAAAACAAATGTATTAAAAACAGGTAATCAAAACAACTATTTACAATTATGTACAATGGGGGAAGGGCCACATACCAGGTGGAGGTGGGTAAGGGGCAGGGGTGAACATATAGGAGAGGGAAGAAGGGGTGTGAGGGTGGGTCCAGGGGGAAGGTGTTTTCAGGGGCATGGATGGGCTATCATCTGCCCCGCTCATCCTCCATGTGGCGCCGATGTCTCCTACGCCTCCTCACCCCGTGTCGGTCCATCCTTTGGAGGAGCTCCAGGGTCACCCTCACCACCTGTAGCAGCTCCTGCAGTCCCCTCTCAATGGCCTGAAGTCGCTGTCCACCTAGGATGAGGGAGCAGAGTCAATACGTGTGACTTTCCAGCCCCCTGCAGCCCACCCATTGTGCATGGCATACAGCCATGTACCACGCCCCTGTGATGGTGTGCGACCACCCACAGTGACTGTGTCCACAAGACCTGCCTACCCAGGCACCCACAGCCATGCAGACCACTGCACACACCCACCGTCCATGTCCAGCACAGCACCGCCGTGGCCATACATTGACTTGGCTATGAGGTGTGAAGGCAGTGGAACAGCCATGTACCCGGTGCACACATGGACCACCATTGACGCACTCCCAGACATGCAGTGCCACTGGACAGTGCTGACTGTAACAAGTTGCGTGCATGGCAGTGATGTGAATGGATGGTGGCCATGCCCCGCTGCCTGCCCAGTTACACAGCATGCAATAGTAATCATGGATGTAAGGCACTCACCATCATCAGGCTGGTCCCTGTGCCTCTACAGACCTTCACCCCTCCTGGCCTGCTGATCCTCCTGGTGGCACCTCCTCTCCCTCGTCAGCCTGCACTCTTCTGGGCCTAAGGTGCAAACATGGAGAGAGGAACATCAGTACAATCCGGTAGCAAAGCCCCCCAGCCCCCATGTGTGTGCAATCCCACATGGCCATACCCATCCACCCCCCACCCCGATACCACCACAACAGCCAACACTGGATGGCCCCCCCATGTGCTGGACACATGCAACCGTGATACCCGTATGGGCGATAACAGTGTATGGATGGGGCACCTACCTGGCCATGGCACTGTGCCCCTCCTGGCATTTCTACACAGGTGGGCAAGCATGTTCAGGTCCCTTTGCCTGAGGTCCCCATAGCTGTGGTGACACTGCTCTGCCATGCACCTGATTCCCGTGGCCTCCTCCACCACATCAGCCACCTCCTGCCAAACTGTACTCCTGGCACTGTCCAGGGGTGCATCACCATATAGAGCCCCAGCATGGGGCTCTACAATGGCTGCCAGATTTGCTGATTCCACCTGGCTGCACATAGCAGCCCTTCTCTGAGCCATCTCAGCAGATAGTTGGAGCCAAAATGGTGCTTGGCAGCGCGGTCCCGCCACCTGCAGATGCTGTGCGGTACAGCACCGCCATTCCCTATTGCACTGTCACCGAACAGCGCAATAGTGGTGCACCCATGCCGGAAGCATGGCACCTAGAGGGCAAAGGTTGGGCACAGGGTCAAGGGTCTCTCGTGCATGGACAGCCACAGCGCAATTGGAACCCAATGCATGTAGCATGATTGGGTGCCTGTGTGCCACCTCCTGTAGCAGCCTACCGAGCTGTGGCCCCAGTGTGCCTACGGTGCCCCAGTGCCACAGCGCCATATATGTGAACAGCGCAGTAGCGCCACTGGCACAATGGTGACCATGCCCTGCATTGCCTCCCATGCACAGCATGTTAGCAGCGTGGCAGGCGCCTGTGTCATCACCCCGGGTATGCACAGTTAGGTGTGTACTGCGCATGTCACAGAACTGCGCCCTTGGCTGAGCACGTTCATCAAAATTGCGCAAAGTGCAACAGCGCGATATTCAGCCGGGATATGCAAATCAGCTAATCAGCCATTCAATGGTGCAGACACTGCATTTGCATCCACTTAAAAATGTACCTCACCTCATTTGCATGTGTTGCGCTATAAAACTGCGACATTGGGCTGCACTGGCCATAGTCGGTTACTGCAGTCTATTGTGGTGAGTTGCATGCTGTCTGGGAGTGGGAACTGTGGTTTTTGGGACATGCATGGGACTGCACAGTCACAGGTAACACCTGTCATTCTCACAGGATGAATAATGACCGATCATGAGGTGGAGGAAGAGGAACAGAGACGTGGGTGGAAGAGGAGGCCTAACTTCACCAAGGCAGAAACAGATGCCCTGTTTGAGAACTACCTTGACCAGTAGCCGCTGCTCAGTGGATGACAGGGAACACCACAGGCCCATGCTGCTGCATGGGAAGAGGTGACACTTGCCGTCAACCTGCATGGCAGCCACCAGCGGTCCATGCAGGAGTGCAAAAAGAAGATGGGCACAGACAAGCGGAGGATTAAGGAGAAGGTGGCTGCCATCAGGGCAGCATGGTCTGTGACTGGTGGGGGACAGCCTGACGTGCAATGCCTGACCCCACAAGAAGAGCGGGTTGCTGGCAGCATGCAGCGTTGTGCCATCGAGGGTGTTCCGGGTGGTGGATTCCAGATGGGTGGTAGCCTGTTACTGCATGGTAGGTCCTGGTCTGTCAATGGGGGGGAGGACAGGGTAGGTCACATACATTAATGCTACTGTTTTTCTCTTACAGCTCCTGAGCATCTACATGGGTCAGTGGTGGTGGGCTTCTCCACTGAGGGTGGTAGCATGGAGATAGAGGAGGGCCCATCCACCTCCACAGGCATACAAGGGTCAGGGCAACAGTGGGCATGCCTGGATGTCCGGACTGATGTTGGTGGAGCAGGTGCGGAGGAGGCCCTGCCCGTGTCCCAGCATGCCAGCATCCATGGATGCCTGCATGCTGAGACTCGGGTTGGTGCCGGATCTGTCACTGATGATGATGGAACTAACGTCATGGGCAGTGATACGTGAGGGCCACAGGATGGCCACACAGCAGGTGACATCATGGGCATGGCCGTGGATGATGCCGCCGTGGAGGTCTGCATGACATCACAGTCCCAGTCTGTGCCTGTCTGCACCAGTGCGGTAGCACTGATGTGTGTCCAGGACAGTGGGGCTGTTGCGGCCACTGCAGTGGCACCGTTGAGCCCTGGAGAGTGGCAGCCGGAGGGGCAGTGTCAGCAGTCAGACAATGGCCATGGGGGTACAGTGTCAGGGGGCGGCATCAGTGCACCACCTGTGGACATGCCCAGACCTGGCCCTGGTGTGCAGCACCCACCCTCAAGGGGCACTGACCATCAGGGCCGTGAACACCATGAGGGACAGCATGCTGATCAGGCAGATGACCTCTTAGATGAGCACACCCGCATACTCCAAGCATCAGTCAATCAGCAGGTGCAGCTTGTGATGGCGGTGGATGCACTTAGTGTGGCTCTGCACCAGGCAGAGGAGCGGCGCAGCAGAGACACCCCTCTGCTCCTGGCAGGGATGGACCGGTTGCGGGAGGATGTGACCGCTGCCATTGACAGGCAGACACAGGCAATCACAGCTGTCATGGTCACAATGGGCACACAGTTATTTGCCCATGTATCGCAGACACCACCCAGTGCAATGTCCACCCCCATTCCTGGCATCGTGCGACACCCTCCTTGTCAACACCGGGTTCAGCTGTGGGCATCCCGAACATGCCTGGCGCAGGCATGTTCAGTGTTCTGCACAACCCTGCATGAGCATGGTCATGTTCACGCAGTGGAACCCCTGGGGGACCGTCGGTGCCACCCCATGAGGCCATTGGTCAGCCTGTCACTGCTGGTTGGTCTTAGCGGGGCCGCCCATGCATCCGTGGTGGCCGTGGCACTGTGGTGTGTGACTGACCAGTCTCCCAGCATGGCTACTGTCTGATGCTGCCCTGTGTGCATTGTGTTGTTCAGCATGCAATGCACGGGTGGGGTACCTGGCCCTGCACACATGCACACGTTCCATCTGCACACCCTCCCGGCTGCTGTCCGCTGTGGCGTGTACATGATGATGCCTGCGTTGCGCTGTCCGCCACTGTGCAATGGTGCCCAGCATCTGACACATGCACAATGACAGGCACTGGGTGTGGTGGTCTGTGGATGTGTGTGTGGCTAGGGGTGGTGGTCGGGGTCAGCATGCCTCCTACCCTTTAGTGCATGTCTTGTGAAGTTGTGCGTGTGTGTGTGACTGCGTGCCATGTTAGACCTTGCCCATCCCTGGTGGCATGTGCGGTTCCATGCTTGGCCAATTCCCTTAACGACATGCACCTCTGGTGTTTGTCCATGAGTGTTTGTGGGTTGTGCCTTTGCCACTGGTGGTTGCACATGGCTCCATGACTTACCTGGGTTGGCTGAAGTGCTCCTCTGTGATGGTGTCCCGGTGCAGCTGTGCCAGCCAGATCAGTCGGGGGTCCCTTCACCCAAGGGGGGGCTGCCCATCACCATCTTCACCAGCATCCTCATTGTCCCTATCGCTGTCCCCCTCTTCAACCTGTATGGCTATCCCACAGTCATTGGCCATGTTGTGCAGGATGCAACAGGCCAGGAATAGCCCACAGGCCTTTGAGGGGCTGTACTGTAGGGCAATGCCAGATGTTTCCAGGCAATGGAAATGTGCCTTCAGCATCCTGAACACCCGCTTGATGACATTACGTGTGGTGGCATGTGCCTCATTGTAGCGTTGCTGCAATGGGGTCTCAGGCCGCTGGTGTGGTGTGAGCAGCAAGGGACAGAGTGGGTATCCACTGTCACCTGTGTGTAGAGGGTGGAAGTTAGTTTGGTGATCAGCATCGCCCTGCCTTGGGCCATCTAGATCAATACTCATGTCACCTCTGACTATGCCCCTCCCAAGCTCCATGTCTTTCTGCGTGGTTTGCATACTCACCCACTAAGTGGCCAGTGGGGATGTCCCCACTCTCAAATCTGTGGCACAGTGCTGACTGGTGCCAGATGAAGGCAACATGTGCTCCCCCTGGGTGCATGGCACAGACATTGATTATGCCCCCCCTGGCATCGCACACCACTTGGTAGTTGATGCTTGCATACCCCTTCCGATTCATGTATGTGGCCCCTTCGGGGTCAGGTGGTGTGCGGATGGCCACATGGGTGCAGTCTATTGCCCTGAGCACACCAGGCATACCCTCTGGAACTCCTGTATGTTTGCTGTACACTCCGCCGGTGTGCTGGGGAAATGGATGTACTCCACAGCATGTGGCAGCAGTGCACTGAGGAATTGGGTGAGGTGGCGTGACGCGGCCAACTGGATTATGCCTGTCGTGTCCCCTGTTGGTTTCTGGAAGGTACCCGTGGTAAGCAGGCACATGCAAGCTGTCACTTTTGTCTCCACTGACAGAGCATGGCTCCGTCGTATGGGTGCCTGCATCACATCACTGCACAGCTCACAGAGCCACCTCAGAATTGCCCGGTTCAGGCAGTACCAGCCCATGATCTCAGTACCAGTGCACAGCTTGAAGCTGGTGTGGGTTCGGTACTGCCTGTTTGGGGCATACCACCGACGGGCCCTTCCACGGCCGTGCCCCCCTGCTGCCTGCCTTCTCACCCCCCTCATAACTGCCTCCATCTGGATGGTGGCACTGGCCATGTCCCTGGCATGTGTCCCCCCTGGCAGCTGTTTCTGTGTTTCCCCCACTGTCCTTGCTGCTACTTCCTCTGCACCAGAAACACCTTCCTGTGGTGGCCTCAGTGCTGTGTGGCACTTCCCCCTTTTGCACTGCACTGTGGCTGTGACTCCCCACACCTTCCCTGTTCCTGCGGGTTCCAGGTGCTCTGTCTCTGTCCTTCCCTGTGTGTGTGTGTGTTGCATCTGTGGCTGGCTATGGTTCAGCAACATGTGCCTTCCCTGTAGCGTTCTTGCGCCTCTCTCTTGTTCTCTTGTTCCTTTTTATTTTGGCTCATTTCTGCTATCGTGCAACTTCTGCTTGCTCCCCTATTGCTCATGGCGCATGTTGTTGAATATCACACTGCGCCATTTATGCATGGTTCCTCCCCCTTCAGTTGCACATGCATTCATTATCATTGCGCTCTTGTGCAGTGTGATTTAGGGGGCACATCTGCCTCCCGCTGAATATCTCAGAATGGCTCATTTTCAGACTTGCGCTGGAGCATCCCTATTGCGCATGGAGCAACCCTTTTGAATATCTGGGCCTATATCTATATCATAATCATAATCCCTTTCTACAATGAAGGTTTTCAGAGCCATGACTGTCATTTGTTATAGCACCTCATTCTTCAAAGTGAGGGATGCTAGATTACATATGGAATTCATAACTACTCTGTCTGCACTGTCTGGTAGCACACACTCCCATTCTCCTTTCATCCTCATAGTACTTTAGTTTCAGTTACAGTTTATTTGTTAAATGTGAACCTTTAAATAAAAAAAAATTGCAGCCATTAGCTGTTCTTACCTCATGCTAACCTGCTCAGCGCAACTCCCTCCTCTGACCTGTTCTCCATCTTGTCCTCATCCTGGTCAACACCTCCCTCCTCATTAAAATCAGTTCATACTAACAGGTCTCCTTGGGGAATCATACTGGCTGCCAGGAATTGAATTGGAATTGAGCAATGACCAATATAGTAGTTCCCCCTTAGTGTGATGAGAGATTCTTTTTCTGGTGGCATGCAAAAAAATCTGACAGCATGCAAGAGAGAATACATCAGACTGAAAGGCTCCCTGCTTCAGTCAGTTTTTTTACGGCTACCTAGTTTAGGTACTAAAATCATGTAATGATAACAGAAATTCACACTTGTTATGTATTTTATTTATTGTATTTAGCTGGAAGGTTGTTGGGAGCAAACTGAAAGGGTGAGTTCACTTTGTACAGAAGTTCCAATGGTGGCTCTCTGCTTTGATCCTTTATGATCGCGGTGGTGTCTCTTCTCTTAAACTCAGTACAGCACTGTTACTTATTTATTTCTGTTTATTGATTGTGTATAGCAGGTTGAAAAGGTGGGTTTTAAATCTTTGTCCAGCACTAAGTAAACTAGAGAGAGTTTGAAATCTATCCACAGCACATCACTGAGTAAAACAGAAGATAATGTTGGGTGCAACAGTCCTTGTTAGTTATACCTGAGCATTCTCTCTAGCACGGTTTGCTACAGCAAGGGAACACTGTGTGTGTGTGTGTATATATATATATATATATATATATATATATAATGGATAACCTACTGCAGGGCGTGCAGTCATGCTCTGATATACACATGCCTTGGTGCGCATTGTGTCACATGAGGCCACAGGCCTAATGCGTTCGACCACCTAAGGCATACATATATCAGAGCATGACCGCACACCCTGTAGTGGGTTATCTATCTTATAAAATGGCAAGAAATAGTGTGGGAGGGGGAATAAAAGTAGTTCCTGTCTGCACAAATAAATATTTAATATAAATATTTAATATACAATAGGGGATCTGGTTGCAGGAATAAATATTTAATTTCCAGTAGGTGATCTGGTTGATACTGTCATAACTGTGATAGGTTTTTAGTTATAGGTGATATTTATCTGGTTGATCTTGCCTTGGTTTGTAAAGGAAATGGTGATTTCTTATTGTATGTGGTTGATTCTGTCATTTTCATGGTCTGTTCCATTTTAATTGCTTTCAGTTTCCTACCCATATCGTAGCGTGTCCGAGCGATGTTAATTTTGACAATGGGCATGGTGGTAGATGTTGGAAATAAGGCATCTTATCCCCAAAAACATGTATTTTTTTGTTATTTTGTTTTTTGTCAATGAAACCACCAACTGTAGAAGGAAGAGAGTGAGCGAGGCTGCAGCTTCAGAATGGAAGACACAAGCATGAGTGAGCATTGCTATTGCAGAGCAACCAGATATGTTTTTTTTAAAGGATGTCACTGGTTAAAAGAAAATAAATTGATGGCAGGAGGAGGATCAATCAGATGACAACAGTGTAGGTCAACTGTATTGATTTGTCATGGCTGTCGGTGCCAGGCTGTTTGTGGCAGCCTGCCTGTGCTAGGTTTATGTGTGTGGCAGCCTTTCTGTGGCAGGTGTGGAGTATCTCACTACTGGTGAGAAGGTTCTAAGGACTGGAAGGGGGTTGGAAAGTAGTACAGGTGTGCGGTCGTGCTGGAAGGCATGCAGTCATTGTGGAATAATGCATGGTCATGTGATATGTTTTGACCAATCAGGATACTGGCTTGCCATTGATTTTTCTTACTCATTTGAGATATATATAGATATGTGTGTGTGTGTGTGTGTGTGTGTGCATACACACACACACTAAACTACATGCATACATACATATATATATTTATATATATATATATATATATATATAAGAGAGAGAGAGAGAGAGAGAGAGAGATATGTAGTATATATATACATATATGTATTCTTTACAAAAACTTTGTTAATGCATCATTTATGGTTGTTTCCACAACGACAAAAGTTTGGAAATTCCAACTTTAGGGTTACTACCCCACCACCCCACCCCATGTCCCCATCCTCCACACAGCAACAGGCGTCGGGGGTGTGTCATGGGGTCATCAGGCCCATATAGACCCATGGCACCCCAACATATGTGGTGTGTGGAAGATGGGGCGATGTGGGGTGGTGGAGGGTAACCCTAATGCTAACTCTTCCACACTTTTGTCATCATGTGAAGCAACCCTAACTGATGGCATTAATAAAGTTTTTTTGCAAAGAATTTCCTTATTTTCTGAAAACGTGTAATATAAATAGTAAATGGTATGTGTTGGTGTGAACGTGGGGCCCGACCACCAAGCCTCCCATTTGTTCATAATGATATGTGTCTGTGTCCAGGCCCTGCACATAACTACAGAGCCATACAGCAGCCCTATAGGGCAAGGAAGCCTTGTAACACAAATTTGCCAATATTTCAGGAACCGTAGCAGCTAGGAAAAAAATACAAATGTCATCGTAATTGTGACAGCGAGATATCTATGTGAGACACATCAACAGAACCCATATCTCACATGATTTCTGAGATACGGGCACCAAAAAGCAGTGTGAATGCCAACTGTGAGGGCGTATTAGTGGCATACGGACATTAAAATGAGCAATTGGAATACCAATTTCCAAATATGTCCGTAACCGTGCAAGATAGAAAAAAAAAATTTGTGGTATTAATGGTTTTACAACCTACTTCAGAATTTAGTCCCCCTATAGGGGAACTAAGAAATTTTGCAATGAAAAATCCATATCTTGAGCCATTTTCAAGATACGGCACCGAAAGGCGTAACGGGCGCTGCAATGTTATCCTACGGGAAAATTTCTCAACTTTGGAATGCTGTAACTATGAACCTCTTCAATGTTTTCATACCAAACCACCAAAAGGCACATCTGTGGAACCAGGGCTTGCCACCCTGAAAATTTCATGCCAAAAGCACAATCCACCTTGGCACAATGAAGTGACAAAGAAAACAACACATAGCAAAATGTGTTCATGCAGTGTTACTGCGATCACTTTAATGTTTTCACGATACTCCTATCTCTATAATGGGAATGTTGCCGCACACACAAAAATGTTGCCGAGGTTACTTTTTTCCCTGATCGCGATTGTTTTTGCGGTAACAAAAAATGTTGCCATGATCAAAAAATGGCAAAAGTTTAAAAAACATATTTGCGGACCACCTACTAAAAAACTAATGCAAGGGTCATGTTCCTCAGGGCCCGATTAGGTAAACACAACTGTTGGTGTTTATCAAAGGGCATTATTTTTTGAGTTACAACATTTTTTCTCTCTCACTAACTGAAAACAAGATGGCAGCAGCACAAAAACAATTTCATGGAGCTTGACAACAAAAACGTGATCGTGAAAGTTTTCGCAATGCACATATACATTTTCCCCTGGGCTATAATGGGACATGAAAAAATGTAATAACTTTTGAACAGAGCCATGTTTTTTCACCAAATCTTCAAAAGGCACCAGTTCAATCCAGACCACATGTAGCCAAACAAATCTGAAGCCACTCAAATGCATTCTTCAGTCCATTATGGCTTACTGAAAAATGCACAAAAATTGGTGACTTTTCACATTTCGAGCGCCCTACGGTTCTGCAACTGTATATCTGACCAGAATGAAACTTTTCTGATTCAGAGATCTATGGTAGGCAGTTGTGCATTCCAAATTTCAGGAAAATTGGACAAACGGGTGCAAAGTCATTAAAGTGCAAACTTTGAGGCTTAGTATAGAAGTGACTGTGCAACCCTAAGTATACTGGCCCAGTATACAGTATATATATATATACTGTATATCTTTGCAACTGTTCAATGTATTTGCATGACATTTGGTATGCAATTTTCTGTGGCCTAGATCTCTTGACTTGCCACGTTTTGTTTCGATAGGATATGCGGATTTCGCACAGTGCATAGGGAAAAATTGTGTTTTTCACTGTTTTTTTCCAATTTTTCCTGAATTTCCATCATCACAATGCACCCACATTGTTTTGAATTTTAGCCTGAAATGCTCAGGGTAGAAAGAGCTTGCCCTAAGGAACAGGCCTGCATTAGTTTGGTGATAAAACATTATTCTGATCCAAAGTTATTTAATTTTGAAAATTCAGGTTCTGAGCATGCTCAGTGCAGCCTTTTGGTCGGGTCGGTCAGTGGTGGGGCCTTACTTGGTGTTGTCAACCCTAATACCCACACCCTCCCCATAGCCCATAGCCTCCTGTCTGAAGCACAAAATATGTCTCCAACCTAGTGCCTCATATTGATACAGTATGGCCAACATAATCTGTCGGAGCTTTCTTCG
Source organism: Neoceratodus forsteri (assembly GCA_016271365.2). Lineage (NCBI taxonomy): Eukaryota > Metazoa > Chordata > Ceratodontiformes > Ceratodontidae > Neoceratodus > Neoceratodus forsteri. The sequence goes on from CM057456.1 coordinate 189,335,772, forward strand.
CCACTGATTTACCAATACTCCAGATACCCAAATCCCTAATGTTTTTCATTTCCCTTCTTTGTGGACTTGCATTCTGCAACTCTAATGTCAGCATTAACATCATTTTTTTGCAGTGAGTGTCCCTTCTTTTTGTGATAGTGGAATTGTATCTTCATTTGTGCAGGTCCCTTCTTTACTGGTGCAAAATGAGATAAATACAGTATGGGAGACAGTCCTGACCCAGTGCATGGGCCCAGCAGTCCCTGGCACGCATGTCAATACCTTGTGGGTGAAGTTCCTTGACCCACCACAGGGTGTGGCATTTGTGCCAAAACACTGCTCCGTCTGTACCCAGGCAGGGCTGGTGCTGCATGCTGCAGCATGTTTCCCATCAGCCTTGTCCCATTAAACTGGCTCACTGAGTTCACACCTGAACATAGCTCAATGGCACAGTAAGGCAATGTGTTCCCCAGTGGTGCAATGAACATCCCTGCAAACAAGGTTGCTTAATAAATTCTTTCTTTTTTAATATTTTGAGCCCAGACTTTGAACATAGTCTTCTTATGACCCCACCTCATGAACCCGGTAGGTGAAAATTTTCAAATTTGTGCCAAAACACCATTCCGCACCACAGGTGTGAAAACACATTTTGGCAAGGATGTGAAAAATGACAGCTGTAATGTTCATGAAGTGGTGTGAAAAAATGGCTATGTTGAAAGTTTGGAATCAAAATATAAAAAATTATCAAAGTTATGCATGTGCGTAGCAAAATTTCAACATACGCTCATAACTTGGGCATTTTTAGGATTTGTTTCACCAAACCTTCAACATAACCTTTCTGGTACTCCACCTCATGAACACTTTTGGTGAAATTTCATTAATCAGGCCTGAAAGGTGATTTTGCACAGCGACTGTGAAATCACATTCCGAGCCCAATTAACGAAATGACAGTGTTCATGGGGGGGGGGGGGGAGATCCCAAAAAGGTTATGTTGAAAATTTGATAAAAACATTCCTGAAAATGATGAAGTTATGAACTTAAGCTCAAAACACCATTGAAATACATTATAAGGTGCTTACTTTTATTCCGACGTTCACAGTTCGGTTTTGAAGAGTGCAGACGTGTCTCTATTAATAAAACAACAGGCTGCACAGGGGAGACATCTAACTGGCATCCCGGTGCTGGATTATACCAAATAAATAAATCAATAAAAATAAATAAATAAAAACACTGCCACTGGGGATTGGGGTCCCCCAGTGTGCAGATAAAAGTTTATTTGGGCACAGAGCGAGGGTTGCTATAACAAAGGTCACTCTGGCTTATGTCTACTTCTCTGAAGCCGCCAACTTGCTCGCTCTGCACTCACTCTCCTCTCACTACAATCGATGGCTTCTGCTACAGAAAGCTAAGTAAAGTTAAGGTAAGGGACACATGTTTCTTAGTTTTTGAACAGAGAGGGGCTTACTTTCAACTTCTGACAGGAGGTCACTTACTGCTATTGACACCACTTGGACAGGCTACATTTCAGCAATAAAAGTGAAACTGCTCTGCACTCACTCTCCTCTTGCTACAGACAGTGGCTTCTTTCACACAAAGCTAAAGTGCCTTGGGAGGGGATTTGACAGGAGGAGGAGGAAGGAGGTGATGTTGCCCCTGTATGGGTCACTTGTGAGACGTCTCACCTAGAGTACTCTCCAAAGTTCTGTAGCTGTCACCTGAGAAAGAGAGGGATATGCCAGGGTCTGTGCATCAAAGAGTCACCAAAATAATGCAGGGCCAACAAGGCAGAACCTATGAGGAACAGCTTGAGGCCCTCAACATGTACTCACTGTAGGCTAGAAGGGAGAGAGCAACATGAGTGATGTGAGTGACATACAGATCATGAGTTAAATTAATAAAAGTGAGCTGTGAAAACCTATAAAGCAGGAATAGTTGTGCAGTCATGACAGCATATGAATGGAGGCTAGTCTTTTGATACTTCAGGAGAGATATCAGGAAGCTTTATTTCACCAAGATGGTTGTGGAGCTGTGGAAGAGATTACCAGAAGATGATGTGGAGGTGGTTCCATGTCATAATGGCGATCATCATACCGCGATTGCTGCTATAGCAAGTGCACGTCGCTGAAAAGTAAAACAGCAATGTGCACTCCCAGCAAGGAGCACAACATCATGGGCAAAAAGCATCTCCCCTCTCCCATGCCCCCCTTACTTTTGATTGTCAGCTCCAGGGGGGTGCAGGTCTGGGAGGTGGGGACACTCGTAAAAAAAAAAAACCTACTGATGAAACACACAAAAAGTATACCCTTCCCAAACCCTAAACCTACCTCACTGTAGCTGGCCACCTTCACCACCATGCCACAGCTCGGCAACACCACACTGCTTTACCTCCCATATACTTTCTTCTTTGTCCCTCCCCTTCCAGTCGATGTCGTATATAGTCATTCTTCTTCCCTTGCTACCCTATATCCTCACTCTTCTTCCCTTGCTACCCTTCCTGGGAAGCTCACATAACGGGCACTGAAATTGAGTCACCCTGTAACTTATCAGCTATGTCACTGTCCCAATGGCTTGGAAATCTGCTAGGACCATCCCAGTGTTTAAGAAAGGTGACCCTAAAATCCTTTCAAACAAGCGACCCATTGCATTATTGCCTACGCTCTGCAAGTTACTGGAAAAATGAATCCACCACTAGATCAGCACGCACTTACTCAACTTCAATCTTCAGTCCCCCCATCCAACATGGTTTTAGGGCTGGATATAGCACCACTACTGCTCTCACCCAATTCACTAGCGAGGTCAAATCCAACATGGATAAAGGCCTACTTGCTGGTGCTGTGTTCATTGACCTAGCTAAAGCATTTGATTAGGTTAATCACCCCCTGCTTTTGGATAAACTGCATACACTTGGTCCCTCAAGACCTTCTTTGTCTTGGATCAGCAGCTACCTGGACAGTCATTCACAATCCGTCTCCTCCTATAATGTTCTCTCATCCCCTGCCCCATCTCCTGTGGTGTCCCACAAGGGTTCATTCTTGTCTCCCCTGCTCTTTGCCATCTTTGTTAATGATATTCCTACCACCTTACCTCACTGTCTTTCCATTATGTATGCAGACGACTTGGTAGTCTACACTGCCTCTAGATCCATCAATGAACTTAATGCTCATCTATCATCAGTGTTCCACCTACTTCAATCCTGGTTCTCCTCTAACTCCCTAATCCTCAATTTATCAAAAACTCAGGCCATGCTCTTTGGGTCCTCTAAAAAGGGTCATGCAGAGTCTCCCAAGCTTCTGGTGCTTTGTTGTGACAGGTCTACAGTCTCCAACACTGTCTCCTTCAAAATATGTAGGCATGACACTGGATCCTGAACTTGACTTCTCCTCTCACATTACTGACATATGTAGATCTGTTAACGTGAAGACTGGTGCTGCCTACCGAGTGTGTCACTCCCTTACCCCAGCTGCCAGGATCTCAGTAACTAGGAGGGTCCTTCTCCCCAAACTCCTTAATGCTCTCCCTGTCCTTTCCCAAGCCAGTGCTAGTGTACTTCACAAGTAGGACACAACTTACAACATTTGCAGATTTGCCCTATCGGCCCTTCGCCTTGCACACCATTGTTTGCTCTACTCTGCCTTGCAATGGCTTTCACCCAGTTCCCTTTGATCCTTTTCATTGGCTTGTATAATTGACTCCATGCCCAGAAATCCCCGCCCTGACTCACTGGGGGCTGTGCTTACCCCTGTGCATCACCCATGCCCACTGAGGTCTTCAACCACTCCACTGGTCTTAGTCCCACACTGTTCTACTAAAATGAGGGAGCAAGCATTCTCACATTTCACTCCCAAATTCTGGAACTCCGTTCCTCCCCACCTAAAGAGCTTCTCATCTCACCTCTCCTTTAAAAATGCACTTTTCTCTTACTTATATGCACTGGAAACTTGTGACTATGCTTAACTTTGTTTTGCTTTCTGCTCTTTCCTTCTTACATGTCTTATCACTGGGCTGCTATGGACTTCCTTGTGTGTTGCGTGCCTTGTCTTCATCTGTCTTCCCTCCATGTCTGGTTTGTGCTCATCATGTATTTATCCTTGTTGATCCCTGTGTTTATCTGTTTTATATTCTGCCTAGCATTGCTGTATGCTATTGTATCTGCTTCTTTATTATATATTTCTGACATGCTTTGTTTTTACCTGACTTTTCCATCCCTGCGTAGCTGGATTGTGGTGATCATGTATAATACCTGTATATCCTTACTTGGATAATCTGTTGTAAACTGCACTGCATTGTTTGTAAGTTATCTTGTACTCTTCTATTTGACTGTATTTTGTACTCTCCCTGGTCATGCCTGACAATAGGCATGGTTATTGCCTAGTGCACTTACCTGGTTACCAAAAGCTAATAAATAAATAAATATCTGAGTGTCTCAATTTCAGTCACCCATATCACAGGATACTTGTGGAGGCAGGAATATAAATGGGTTCAGACATGCCTGGGGCAGGTTTATAGGGCTGATAATTCCAGGAGAAAGAGCTAGGGAGGTATAGGAATGAGCTTGGTGGCAAAGGGAGGGCTTGGGGCTGAAACCCCTTCATGACATTAGTTAGGGGGATAGGTAGGAAACACATAATGGGCAAATTGGATGAATCCTTGCTCTCAATCTGCCAGCAACCTCTATGTTTCTATGTAGTATGTATATAAGGAATCAGAAATCTTTTCGAGTCAGTGATAACCACTGTTTGGCAAATAATTCTGTACTAATGCATCCACCCTCATACTTCCTTGTGTATACTTGTCTGGCCCAAATAAAAATTGACTGATCCCATACAGTAGCAAAGACTCAGTGACTTTTTTAAGGTGTGCCCACCATTTTGCAGTCTCAGCTGTTTTATTACTAAAAATTGAATACCACTTTGTTGGAGCACCTGAGGGAAGTTACTCTTCAAGTTTCATAGTTTTTCCATTAGGTTTAAAGTCTTTTGATCCAGATGACACCATTGCTTACCCACCAAACCCCATGCTTCAAAAATGTTTATTATGCCTTAATGTATAGTACTTTGAAATCATTAATACAAAACAATGACTAAAGCATAATATATTGTGAGAAATTCAGTTAGGCTAGAAAGCAATGGTGAAAAAAGGGATGACAGGTCTTTACACTATAGGTTGTATCTTCATATATGTAAATGTTATCCACAAACCCTAATATTACTTTGTACTTATTGTTTAATGAGTTTATCAAAGGATACAGGCTATATAATGCATCTCATAAACTCATGAGAATAAATAAGTTCTAAAGTACAACAAAGGGAATAACTTCTTATGCTTGGAAATGCAACAAAATAAAATTACAAATAAGTAAACTTGATGGAGTGTTCATCCTCAGGGTACCCCTGTACCCACCTTTGCTCCCCACATTGTAAGCTCTCTCCCATCTCCTGAAGGCAAACACCTCTTCCATTCTATCTTACCTCATATTAAAATGCCGGCCCTATGCCCTGCTTTGCTGCTGCTCTTCCCACCTCTTTCTCTCTCATACAAACATATGAACATAAGAAAAATGCCAGCAGAAAAAGGCCAAAAGTTCTAGCTTATCTGCTCATAATGCAGAACTCTCAGTGATTACTAAGGGGTCAGCCATCCTCTCCATTAGGTGTTCCCCCTCCCCGACAGGAGTCCCCCATGTTTCCACTTTTAAGTGTGACCTTCCCCTTTACTTTGTCCCAACCCATCTTAAAGCTGTCCACTGTATTTAAGGATACCACCTCATCTGGGAACTCATTCCACTTAGCCACCACCCTCTTGGTGAAAAAGTGCCTCCTTATTTCCCTCTTGAATCATCCTCCCACCAGCTTTAGATTGTTTCCTGTAGTGGCTTTGTTAAAAACTCATTGTGGCCTAGCAGATGCCTGTAGTCGTCAGTAAAAAAACACTGGTGTGTCCTGAGGATGTCTGCAGAAGTCGGCTACTGACTCCCAGTGTGCCCTTGCAACGTCTGGAGAAGTCACTTATATATTTTAATATATATTGTAACAGAATATAATATATATTTGACTGCATATCACTGTTGGAAAGATAATTTTATGCTGCACAACTTTGTCATTGATATTTTCTGTATATCATGTATACTTTATGAGTTATTTGCATTTGTTTATGGTATGGTGTGTATGGCTGACATGTTTTCCATCAAGATTCACCTAAGCAGCTTGAATAAAATTCTCTTTTTTGGCACTTCAGCAGGTATAAAATAAAAACCGTATTGATTACAACTGGTTGCACAGCACCACTGGAAAGGCATTTTTGTGCTCATCAACTTTCATGCTGATACTTTGTATGTATCATGTATACTTTTGGAGTTATACGCATTTGTTTATGATATGGTGTGTGTGGTTGAGATTTAGCCCTCAAATCTCATCAATGCACCTTGACTAAAATGGGGAAAAATTACATTTTATAGTAAAAATATATCTTTTTTTTAGAAAACATAATATCAAAACACCATCTAATGTCTGTATGCTTAATTTGGTGTTGATATTTTACATATTTTCCACCAAAAAAATGGCTAATGTTGCCCTTTTTTAGTGAAAAAACTATTTAGTTTGCTCTTTCAACCAGCATAGAAAAAATACAAAATTACTTATTATTACATGCATGCCACCATTGGAAAGGCAATTTTGTGCTGAATAACTCTGCCACTCATACTTTGTGTCTAGCATGTACAGTTATTAAGCTATTAGCATTTGTTTGCGTCATACTGATTATGGCTTGATTTTGCTTAGAAAGGCCCAGGATTCACTGTTAAAAGTATACAGGAGATTCAGGAGGCAAGTGGTGTAATCTCAGAGTGAGCCAGTGGAGGCAATGAGTTAATGCCAAGGCTGAAGAGACCCTTAGATTTCACCTTGTTTATACTACTGAGATATTTAAATGTTTCAGTCATATCTCCCCTCTCCCTCCTGTCCTACAGGGAGTACATGTTAAGGTCTCTGAGTCTCTCTCTTTAAGCCCCCGCTCCCCACTGACCCTGGATCATTTTAGTTGCCCTCATCTGGACTGTTTCCATAAGATTGATGTCTTTTCTTAGGTAGGAGCATCAATACTGCACACAGTACTCCACGTATGAATGCATCAGTGATCTGTACAACAACAGAATGACTTCCACCTTCCTGCTAGTTATTTCTTTGGCTATGCAGCCCAATATTCTATTGCTTTGACTGCTGCCCTTCTGCACTGTGCAAAGTGTTTTAGGCCACTTGTGATGGTCACCCATAAGTCCTTCTCTTCTTCTGTTTTGGTAACTTGCTCAGCACCCAGACAATATATTGTCTTTGTTTTCTTAGCCCCCAAGTGCATGACTTTGCATTTCTTGACCTTGAACCCCAGTTGCCAAACACCTGACCACCTCTCAAGACTGTCTAGATCTTACCTTAGATCCTGTATTTCTTCGTTTGTGTCCACCCTCCCTCAGAGTTTCAACAGGGTCTCCCTTCCATCCTTTCTCACTCCCTCCCATTTTTACTGTCTTAAAAATACTGACTGTTGTTTCTTCAAAATCCACCTTTTCAAAAAAAGTGCTTGACAGCCCTCATTCACCAAGTCTCCCCATCTCTAAAGTAATGTTTGCACCATAAATCTTTAAACTACTTTTCTTCAATGAAGGCCCTGATTCATGGGGTCAAGATTCCCTCCTGTACTTAGTCCCCTCTGTTGTCTATTGGCCACCACCATTGAACCCCTTAACATGGTTGTCTTCTGGCACCCTGTGTCCTAGACTCCACCTGTATATCTCCTGTCTCTCCATTATCAGGCTCACTGTGGTGGCATATTATACTGTATATGTCTTTTTACAATGTTTATTGCAGTTCTTTCATCCTTTGCACTGTTGACTACCTATTGCACTACTTTATGCACTGAAATTTATATGGTGTTTTTTCTGGAAGATCCCTTTCAGCCAATCAGAGAACAGAGCTACTGTCATGTTATACTGCATTTTTTAATTTTAGGATTGTATATTGCCAAAAGTCCCAACAGTGGGAAGCTGTTGTCTCTTCCAACAATATCCTTTAGTTGCTATTCCTAATCTTTTCTTTAAACACATCTTTATGATATCTGGATGAACCTGCTACCTTGTCCCCTCAAACAAGAATGGGACCACTGTCCCACAACTTTTCTTGCTCTTTCATTAGGCACTTCACCCCAGCACCCCATATTTATCATTACCAGGTTGATTCTGAACCCACTGAACTCAACAACTCCTTACCTCAACATCCATAGCACCTTACCTCCGTTCCCGACATTATACAATATTTATTTAATCATGCTCCCCCTACCTGGTTGATTCAACAGCCCCATTAAAACAATAACCCTATCGGTCTAGCACCCTATTGCCCCACCACCATCTCACTCAAATAGCAGCCATCAAACTCCTCCACTAACCTCCCATTCTAACCACCATATGAGCCCATCTTTGCACAGCAGCACAAATCCACTAATCACTTGTGCTTGCCTGGTGTAGTGTTTTTGCTTGACTAATTCCCAGGGACCACTGCAGCTGAAACAGGGGTAGGGTACGGGGTTATTATTTTGAATAGAGGCAGTGGGATCAACCAGATTGTATTGTATCTGTATTTATTTATTTTGCCAGTAAACTTCACTGAGCAATGGCCATTTTCAAGGATGTACTGGAGAGAATGAGAAGACGTTACTGTAGTAGTTACAATAATACAACCAGAAATAGTTACACTTATTGTACATACAGAAAAATTAAATAAGAATTACTTCAGGATTTGCAACACTGGTATGATGTATGGGGGGCAGGCTCAACAAGCTATGCAATGCACTGTATATTCTCATGCATAAGTCTAGCTTTTGATGCTAAAAAGAGGCTCCCAAGAATGGGGACTCAGCTTATCTGTGAGGCAAGCCCATCTGCATGGTTTACAATGATAAACCACTTTTGCAACTGTGTAACCTCATTTTGTATCTTATTCTGGCCACAAAGACAGATTCTGTGCCAGATTTTGACCACAAAACAGATTTTCCCATTCAGTTAGGGCAGCAAAATAATATCTATAATTTTGCTAAAATTGTCAAGTTATAGCTTATATGTGAGTTGAACTTACAAGTGAGTGTATATTGGTATATGGGGTATGAGGTGATGAATGCTGCAGTGTTTTAGTGTTTTTCTTAACTTTCTTTATGCCTCCTACGCCGGTGATCTGACATCTCTCCAGAAGGGCACTCAGTTCGGTCTTGTCCCATCCACCTGAAGCCCCCAGACTCCACCTCCCTTACCGCACCACCTGGCCGCCTGACCCTCCAGCTCTGAGTCCCCTGGGACAGGAGCACTGACTCCTCTGGTGCTCTATCTATAATCTAGTGGTAAGACCAGGGAGTGGAGGGAGTGCCCAGGTGGAGCTGGGATGCCAAGCTTTGGACATGGGTACTGACCACTGGACCTGCCATCATCTTTCAGGAGTGCCTGGGATTTTCTCTTGTTCTGTTACCACCCCTGTGGAGCTCAGACATGCAATGACAACCAGCGTCCACCAAGCTCCACCCCCCCGGTGCCATACAGCAGCATGCATATTTCCTGGCTACCCTGCCCATTGCCAGGAGTCGCTCAGGAGCAACACAATCCCTACACCCCTCCCTGGGAAAGGAGCACCATCTCTTGGACACTCAATCCCTCCCCACCCCTGCCGACCCTGATGTAACCAGGCTTGTTCCCGAACCCAGCTCACTGGTGTGGTGTGAGGTGAGGCATCTAGAGCCTTAACCCTCAGCACCACTGGGCCGGCTGGAGTGCTGCAGTGTTTAGGTGGAATAATTACTTTTTCTTGTTTTGGGGTGGTTGAGGGTGGCAGGATTAACCAAGTCATTTTAAATAGGTACAGTGGGGGTACAGAGTTTACAATTTACAATTATAAATACTCACGCTTCTGTTTCACTGATTCCACACTACAGTAGTTTGCCTCCTGCTCTTGTCATGCATCTGATAATATCTAAATCTAATCTGATTTTGCATCCACTGTTTATTTATATTTTATATTTGCTTAATTGCTTAGCCTATAAGTCATTTGTTGCTTATGTTTTTGATTATGCTACCATGTTTTACCTTACCTATGTTGTAACTGGTTGTTGTATGACTCCTTTTGCCCTCTCACTGGTTGCACCTGTAAAAAGGACAAAGACAAAAATAGTTCCTGGCACTCGCTAACCTTAAACAGGGATGCCAGACCGATAGTGGTACTTTATAAAAATCAGATTTATTCATAGTTGGGGGCATGCCTGCAGGTGGGGGGGAGACATTACTACCTGTAGCGGGGAGAGGGGGTTGACATGTGTTCCCTCTGGGGGGGCAGCAATGTGCTGGTTCCCCTGTGTGGGGTATGGGTGTTGTGGGTGTTTGGGGGTAGGCAGCCACACTCACCGCTGTGTGTTGGGGCAGGTGGGTGGAATGCGCAGCCATATCCTGTAGCCCTGGAGGATCGGTGGGCTGTTCGCCCTGTCCTGTGGGATGTGCATGGGGTGCATAGGGGGTTTACAGTGGGGTTCTCCCTGGTATACCCTGTGCCCCATGCACCCCCATGGCCAGCACTACGCACCTTAGTGAATGGTGTGTAGTGCTGGCCTGACCCTCACCCACCCCCAGCACATTGCTCCTCATGCAGCTGAAGGAATGGGCACATATGTGCTGCACGGCACCCCTTAGTGCATCCAGCATGGGGGTGCTGCGTGGTTGCACACCCCAGATACGCAAGCATAGCCACTTTGCCCCATTTGTGTATAGGGTCCAGTACCAATAGACTAACACAGTCAAGCAACTACCTGACATGTTTCAGACAAAGTCCATTCTCAAAAGTCTTTGTGAAAGGACTTCATCTGAAACATGTCAGGCAGTTGCTTGTCTGTGTTAGTCTACTGGTACTATGAATAAATGAGATTTTTATAAAGTACTACTACTAATCTGGCATCCCTGTTTATGGTTAGTATGTGCCAGGAACTTTTTTGTCTTTGAGTTGTTTGTTTCTGTGCATCACACCCTACTGCACATTCTATGGTTGCCTGACCTGTAAAAAGGAATTGCATTGTCTAGTGTACTCCCCTGGTTGACAAAAAAACAAGCAAATAAATACATAAATATTGCTGATTGGGGTGACAAGTTCCTATTCTTGATCCATTCTGCAATATTGTATTCTTCACAAACTTTATAAATATATATTAACAAAAAATTAGAAAAATATTACAGACAACAAATCCCAAATGTGTGTCCCTCACTTACTGGTAAAGAAAGTATACTAAAGTGAGCACTCAATACCCTATATTTGTTTTTAGCAATTAGCAACCTTAGGACCTTAATCCTAGGTGAGAAGTTTGAATGCTTCTGCAGCAAGCATTTAAACTGGCCAGGAGGGAGTGAGGAAGGTCAGGAGGCTTAGTATCCCCTCTTCAGAATATGCTCTACACAAGTGCCCAAGGAGTGCATAGACAGAAAGAGGGCAGAATTCAAAATAAGGGTGGAAGATGAGGAGGACAGTGGGAAAAAAAACAGCCAGGTAGGGGGTGGGAATATGGCAACAAAACAGGGGAGAGAAGTCACATCCTGGAGAGCCATGTGTGCCAATGCCCAGAGCCTTAGTAGCAAGACGGAGAACCTGGAGGTAACCATGGCACAATTGGACTGGGACATTGTGGCCATCACAGAGACCAGGTGTAACGATAACCACGACTGGGAAATGGCCATACCAAGCTAAAATCTATTCAGAAGGGACAGGACTGGCAGAAAGGAGGAAGGAGTGGCACTTTATGTGAAAGACAACATAAAGGCCACAGAGATTCAAGGGGAATAAGGAGGGGGGAGATACTGTGGGTTAAGCTTGATAGGAAAACAGGGTCAGCCATCAGCACAGGGGGTAATTTACAGACCACCAGCTAAATGGGAGGAGATGGATAGGGAGATGAAGATGCCTATCCAAAGGGTGATGCACAAGGGGGAGGTAGTGCTGGTGCATGACTTTAATATTCCAGATGTGGACAAGAGCCTACCAGCAACAGTGTCAGTCAGGAGCAGGTTTATCCTGGACTCCCTTCAGAGAGCCTTTCTTAAATAACTGGTTATGGGACCAACATGGCAGGGGGTACTATTGGACCTGGTGCTCACAAACAGGGACAGTGTGATGGGGATCACAGTGGAGGAGCACCTGGGGAACAGTAACCACCCATCAGTGTGATTTAGCATAACTGAAGGGGCAGTACCCAGCCACACAAAAATGCAAATCCTTGATTTTAGGAGGGCAGATCTGGGGAAAATGGGGAATGCTTGGAAGAGGCACTAACTGGAATAGGAAGGAAATTAGGGGTGGAGGAACATTGGGCAGTATTCAAAACAGGGATGACAAGGGCCACACAATCATGTGTAAAACAGGTTAGCAAGGGGAAAAGGAAGAGGAGACCATTATGGTATTCCAAGGAAGTAGCAGAGAAAGTGAAAGCCAAAAAAATATCATTCAAGCGATATGAAAAGACATAGGCAGAAGGGGACAGGGAGAGGTACCAGGAGAAACAAAGGGAGACAAGGAGGGCAGTAAGGGAAGCCAAAGCACAAACAGAGGAGCACATTGTGAAATCAGTGGTTAGAGGGGACAACCTTTTAAACATACATAAGTAAAAAAAAAGAAGGAAAGGGAAGGATAGTGAGGCTGAAAGGGGAGAACGGGACTAGAGTGGAGGATGACAACAGCAAAGCAGACATAATGATCAGATATTTCTGCTCAGTCTTTACAGATGAGGGTGCGGGTAATGGGCCAGAAGGGAGTAGAATGGGTAGTAAGGGCATGTAAATGGATACAAGTCCTTTTTCAAGGGAAAGGGTCCTAAAGGAACTTGAAGCAATAAGAGTCGATAAGGCTATGGGGCCAGATGGGGTACACCCCAGGGTGCTGAAAGAGCTAAGTAAAGTGGTGGCTGAACTTCTGGTAACCTTGTTTAGCCAGTCACTAGAAACAGGAGAGGTACCCAAATACTGGAGGACAGCTGATGTAGTCCTCCTATACAAAATTGGGAACAGAGAGGAAGTGGGAAACTACAGACCAATCAGCCTGACCTCAGTAGTGGGAAAGATCATAGAACACTACTGAAGGAAAGAATAGTGGAACACCTGGTTGCCAACAGTCTACAGGACCCAAGGCAACATGGTTTTATTGAGGGGAGGTCACACCAGACTAACCACATTTAACTTTTTGACTGGGTGACAAGGGAGGTTGATGGGGGGCAGTGGATGTGGCCTACCTGGATCTCAGCAAGGCCCTTGACACTGTGCCACACAGAAAGCCATTAAACAAGCTGGGGAGCATGGGAGTGGGGAGGATGCTAGTGCAGTGGGTGGGGAACTGTCTGGCTTGTAGGACACAAAGGGTGGTAGTAAAAGGCTGTCACTCCACAGAGGGAAGGGTGACCAGTGGGGTGCTACAGGGATCAGTGCTAGGTGCAGTCCTCTTTCATATCTTTATCAGTGACATTACAGAAGACCTAGAAGGTGGAATTTGCCTGTTCACTGATGACACAAAGCTCTGCAACAAGGAGGACACACTGGAGGGTGTGAATAGAATGAGGAGAGATCTGCAGAAGCTTCAGGGCTGGTTAAGGGAGTGGCAGTTGATATTTAATGAAAGAAATGCAAAATAATGCACATGGGACACAAAAACCCAGGAACAACATATCAGCCTGGGGGGGGGGCTATAAAATGCTGCAAGCAGGAAAGGGACCTAGGGTTATCATCTCTGATGACCTAAAGGTAAGGAGTCAGTGTGACATGGTAGCAGGAGAAGAAAACAAGATGCTGGGTTGCATAGGCAGGGATATGACCAGCAGAAAAAGGGAGGTCATAATTCCACTATACAAGACACTAGTGAGGCCACACCTCGAGTACAGTGTCCAGTTCTGGAGGTCTTACCTACTTAATGACATAGACAGGGTGGAGGCAGTTCAGAAGAGGGCAACCAAGATGGTGCAAGGATTACATCATAAAACCTATGAAGACAGGCTGAAAGACATAAATATGTACTCCCTGGAGAAGAGGAGGGAGAAGGGGATATGATTGGGACATATAAATACCTCACGGGGAGGAACAAGGTGCAGGAAAACACCATTTTTCATAGAAGATGTTCCAGGACTAGAGGACATGGGAAGAAACTAGAGAGAGAGAGAGAGTTTCAAAGGAAACACAAGAAAAAATTTCTTCACGGAGAGAGTAGAAGACCAATGCAACACCCTGCTACTGGAGATGGTGGGGGCTGAAACAATTACAGGATTTAAGAATGCATGGGATAGGCATCAGGGGATCCTGGTAGTCGGAGGAAGGGGACAACCTAGTTTTAGAGAAGCTTGAAGAAGCAAAGAACGTGCGTACATGGGCAGACTAGGTGGGCCATAGGCCCTTATTTGCCATCCACATCTATGTACCTATGTAGCAACTATACTCTAACCAAATGTTTTGTGCTTGCGCTCTTAAGACACTATCAGGTATTTTTTGTACTGTATTGTAGTACTGATCATGTGCCAACTTTAAACACTAATATGGCACTGACACATTTTATAAAAAAAAAGACTACAAAAATAACATAAGTGCCAAAGTAAGCACAAGTCTCAATGGAAATTATCAAATGTTAGCTCTGTTTTTATGAGAAAAAGGCAGCTGGTTTCACAGTATATGGAGAAAATGACCCATTTACTGGTATACAGGTTTAGTCATTTTATTCATATACAGTATATACAGTGAAGCTATGGCACATCTACTACCGGCAACAAGTAATATTATAGGCTCACCCTATTACTTTAACAACTATTCCAACCTCAAGATCATTGAGAACACTGACAGTGATCATTTTCCTTTGGTGTGACTTAAAAAGCTTAAAAAGACAAACTCTCTTCAGTGCTGACTATATAGGAATCATAAATAACAAAAGCATATGTTGGGATAGGATACCAGAAAGTAGAAAAACAAAGATAATAAATAGTTATAAGGAGGAAATAGACCAGGTTATAACTGATTTCTTAGAGCCTGAAGTTCTTTATAGTCATCTTTTAGAATTATATCATCCCATAAAGGATTAATACAAAAACAAGGGGGAAATGGGCAATTTTAAATATGAAGGAGGAGGATTCAGCAAAACATGTAAAGCAGCTAAAAAAATGTTACTGAATTAATAAGATATACTAAGAAACTTTCAAACCAAGAAAATGTCGGAGAACTAAAAAAAAGAAATGATATCAGAACCATGTTAAAATTCAAAAAGGCATATGTTAAAAATCCCTTAGGGATACAATGTTAGATTGAATTATGGGAAATGACATTAAAAATTTCTGGAAAATGGTAGCTACAGGCACCACGAAATACAAAAATCAGATTAATTCAACTATACATCCAGAAGCATGGGTATATCATTGTAGTACAAGCATGTTCCAAATGGGTACCCTCCTTTTGTGTATTCAGATCTGATGTTTGGGGTCTGGTGGGTTACAACAACACAAGTTCAAGGTCCCACCAGACAAATGAGCCAAACACCACAAGTTAGTTCAAAGTTGCTTCTACTTTTATTATTTTGTTTCCATCAAGAATGACTTCCAGAAGAGCTGAGCATTTCACACATGTCGGGCTTCTGCAGGGGAAAGGGTATTCTAATCAATAAATATAAAAAGTGTATCAGTAAATATACTTGTAATGATTGAAAACAAGTTCATATCACCCTTCAGTGTTTTACAGACATATTGTGAGGTCTCTTCACCCTTGCAGAATGCTGCTAACCTTGTGTCAAATTACTATACATTTCCAGGTAAATTCAGTGTCCTAATCACATCATGTTTATGCTGCTTACTTCTTAAAAAATATTCACATTTAAGCTGTCTAGAATTTATCATATTTTCTTATTTCTGTATTTGGTGATGACAAACCGTGCAGAACCAGTACACCTATCCCTTTCTTAATATAGTCTCATAACATTGCTACTACTCTCATATTAAAACACATATAATTGAAAGGCTATGCCTGCAGTTCAATGGGCTGCAGTACCTAGCCACTCAACCTGCCTGAGCCGTATAAGCCAGTTCCTTCCAGCTTCATTCAGAAGCACATTTTCTTAGCAGCCAGAAGCTCTGTTGGACTCTACCTTCCCCAGCTGCAATCTTTGCCCCTTTCAGCATTCTTCAGCATTCTGTCAGCGTGGCTCAGCTGGTAGCACATCCGCCTCTGGACCAGAAGGTTGTGGGTTCTTGTCCCACACTGGGATTGGATTTGCACCTAAAAATCGCTGGCATCCAAGTGCAGTATTGGGGGGTGCTGTACTGCTGGGGTGTGCCGTCCTTCGGATGAGACGTTAAACCGAGGTCCCTTCTGCCCATCCTGGTGTTGTCCTGGTGGGTGTCCAGGTGGAAGTAAAAGAACCCAGGGCACTCTTTGCAAAGAGTAGGGGACATTCCCGGTGTCCTGGCCAACATTCCCCTTCCCATAAACCGGTTCATGCAATTATCCAGGCTGTGAGTGGGTGATGATGTGCGATATGGCTGCCACCACACATTCAGTCACTTCACTACCAGTCTAGCATTGCTTGTAAAGCACTTTGGATGTATGAAAAGTGCTATATAAATGCTGATTCTTCTTCTCCCTCTGCTGCTACTTTTGGATTTTCTGCTTGGTTTATGCTGGCCTTTCTACTGGTTTGTGTTTTTTCCTGTCTGTCTAGGTCAGTACTTTGCTTTGCCTCTGGCTGCTGTTTGTGCTTCTTTCTGTTGTCTGTGTCTGCTTTCTTGTTCTCCAGTGCATGTGTTTCTTCAGTTAAATTTTTTGGGGAGGCTTCTAGTTTTACTAGTATTCTGCTGCTCACATTTGCTTGCTTCATGCTAGTCAGGCCATTGTCTATTCAGGCTCCCATTTACTGTTGTCATACTTTTCACATTATTCAGTTTAGCTGCAATTGTTATCTATGTGCTGTCCAGCTCCCATTTGTTGTAGCTGTATCTCTGCACATTCTTCCTTAATTGTGTACACCTGTTCCACTCAGTGCCTGGCTTCATTCAGCAGTTGCAACTCCCAACTTTTCAATTCCCATGTGCTGACTTTCCTAGCAGTTTTATTGTTGCTCTACTGCATTTACTCTACTTCCTTAGCCATTCATTGTTATACTACTGCCTCAGCCTACCTAATTTGCAGTATATCAGAAACTCACACTAACCTCCCTTCAAACTGGTTAGCATGCATTCAGATTGTATTGTTCAATCTCATTCTCTGTCCCTGTTATCATTCAAATGTTCACTCACCATTCTGCCCTGCATTCTGCCTGGTGCTTCACTCATATTCTGCCTGCTGCTTTCAGTCACTCCTGATACTGCTGTTACATGCTTATATATGCTGCTTCCCCATTATACTACTGTTGTTAATGCTGCTATAAATCCTCCTATGCTGCACTGTTTTGTCAAATGCTGCTGCAATTATAACTGCTACCACAAATCAATCCCCTACCTCCTGTTGCTTCTTCATAATGTGGTTTCATAGGGATCAGCTTGTGCCAGAGGTTGTTCCTATGGCTGGAGGACAGTGATGCTGTAGCGGGGTTGTGTGGCTTCAGGTTGGGAATTGGGTTATGGAGTCAAAAATAACCTATGGCCATCTGGCTTTACCCAGCCTCCTAGTACTCCTGCATTTAACTGAAGCAGCTGTTCAACCTTACCTACATTCATGCTCCATGCACTCATGGCCATCAGGCTTCACCGCAGCCCGTCTTTCCTACAGTCAGATGCATGCCAGCCACAGCCATTATATGGCTTGGGGCTTGTCCTGTAGCCAATGGTCTTGCTCTGCCCCATGAAGTCTGCAGCTGGAGGGTGCATTCCCCATGTGCAGAGGTCACACTCACACTGTGAGATGCTTTAGCCATGCAGATCATTGATGGCACCTCTTGATGTAGAATTTAAGACTTTAGCTGCTAAAGGGCAGAGCCTTAAGCTCAAGGGGGGCTCCTTTAGCTGTGTAGGCAAAACTGGCAGCACCTATGCAAATTTTTCTCCCTGCACCTGCTTAACGCTCACCTGGTCTCCATGTCCTCCCCTTCCCTGCCAATTCTCTGCTTTTCTTAACTACTCACCTCAAAGATGGTCCCCAGGGAAGCCCCCTCAGACATATTCCTTCACATCTCAACTTATAGATGGTTTTCAGGGAAGCCCTTGGATAGCTATCTTCTCCTTAGGCCTCCCTCATGGAGACCAGGTGAGTGCCTTTCAGTGGTTGTTGCTCTCCTCCTCCCACATTGGGGTGAGGGCCTCTTGAGCTGGAGTCTCCCTTTGCAGCACAGAGCACTTGCATCCCTCACATGGTGTTTTCTGTTACGGGGATAGAGTGAGAGCCTTCCTCCAAATTGAAGTATCCCCCTGAATTAATTCTCTAAATTGCAATAGCCACGCTGTCAAGAACAGTATCCCAAACATGAAGGGAAGATGACCTAGGCCTTGGATCCCCAGAGGTTTCCTCCTCATAGGGGCTATGATATCTATGAGTAGACCAGGTCTCAAAAAAATGCTAAATAAATTGTCAACATTATTTAGCAACTTATGTTTAAAGTCCAATATACAAACAAACAAAAAAAAAGAAAGAAAGTAATGGTTTTCAGCACTCAAAAGAATTTTACAAATTAATGTTTAGCAAATAGACCACTGCAGTTTGTCAAAGAATTTCTGTACATCGGGGTGATGTTTAGTGACAATTTAAAATGGAATAAACATCTACAGCATGCTAGTTTCAAAATGAAAATAACATCAATTGCCTTTAAAGATTTAAATATGATTTATGGTGGCTCTTTGCTAACTCCAATGATAAAAGGATTGTGAACAATTTATATAAAGGAACCTGAAAAATACCAAAGGGAACACCAAATTCATTAGTAAGAACATGATTAGGTAAGATATGTTCTGATAAGTTTCCAACATACAGCATCTATAAGATTAATGAATTACTGGTTAAAGGTATCAAATGAGCCTGAAAATTCTGTTAGCTGACTGTCTTAAGGAAAAAGAACAGATGGGCAAGTTAACCACATAAAATCTATTGTGAAAACATATATAATCCCTTAGAATAATTTGATCTAATGTTTCCCCATTGTTAATGGAGTTGATTACATCATTACATCTTACCTATTCAAAGGCCTTAACAAAAAGAGTTTATGGAAAAGCAAAAGAGACTGACATGAGGGCAATAACAAATTTGAAAGTATCACATTGGCTGGTAAAGGACACCAGAGAACTTTCTCTTTATATCAATTTTAAACTAAATGGCTAAGCCCAAATATAGAGCTATACTAACTAGTTTTAGATTTTAAAGTTTTATTAGTAAATATTCCACAGTTAGGATATAAAAAAGATGGGTTAGTGTCCTGGAAATGCAATTGTGCATCTAGAAGCCCAGAGGATCTGCTTCACATAGTTATCACATAGTTATGCACTGCTCTTAGTATAATGAAATTAGACCATATTGGCTGAGCTAAATTCTAGCATCACTGTATGTTTCTCAACAGTTTTTGTTAGATCTTCTTTTTTATTCTGAAAACAGTGATATTTTTGAAAACTTGCAAAATTCTGCTACAGGTAGTTAGAATAGGAAAAAGTAAAAGTTGCACAAGAAGCACAGATTAATTGTTAATAACATAGAAAACAGACATGTCTATCTGCCAACCTACAATATGCCCAATTAAATCTTTGAACTTCAATATGCCATAAACAGACACAATAGGTATATGTTTTGAGTCTATAGCAGTCTGTTTCTCTCTTTATGAGATTTGAGAATACAGGCTATGATACACTGAGATGAGATGTGCAAAGTTGCCATAATTTGTTCCATAGAAAAAATCCAAAACTTTCAGCAAAGTCACAGAGCTGGGGACTGCAGTTCAGGTTGTTATTTGCAAGGTGGATTGACAAAATTCCTGTGGCAAATGATCTATTCACTGGTGAATCCCAAGTTGAACTGGGTTTCAAAAATGGTTACCCCCCCACCCACAACACTACCTGCTGGCAGTCTCCTCCCTCTTCTCACCCACCCTCCGAACATTACGTTGTTGCTTTCCTGTAACAAAATGTAATCTCTTTCCCAACCTGTGCATCAAATACACTCCCTCCACCCAGGTCCCACTGTGTTTAATACTTACTCCTAGTCTCCCACCCAGCCCCCCTCTAGTCCCCAACACCCTTCTCCCCCCCCAGCACCCATAAAATATAACCTGCAAATAAAGAAAATAGTCTCATGGAGCAAAGCATCTTCTCTGTTCAGGGCAGATTCCTATCTCGTAATGGCTTTAATGAATGAATGGTGACAATGCAGCTCCTAGTAAAACCTGACTGGTTGAAAATTCAACCAATCAAGTCTCACTAGGAGTAAATACATCACATTCATTAATTTGTGTTATTACGAAACAGGTATTCAGCACTAAACAGAACAGATGCTCTGCACTGGGGGACCCTTATCTTTAGTTTTAGGTTATACTGTATTTTGTGGGTGCTGACTGGGAGAAGAAGGGTGGTGGGGACTGGGGGGTTGGTTGGGGACTGAGAGTAATCTATTAAAGACAGTGAGACTTGGGAGTATATTTGACACATGGTGGGGAAGGGATTACATTTGTTAACTTTACAGGAAAGTAGCAATGTGAAGTTTACAGGGGGCAGGGGAGGATGGTGCCAGCAAAGGGGGGGGGGTGGGAGTGGAGTTATATTGGTTATTTCCATGTTCTTGGGTAGGAGTAATGGTGGTTTCAAAGTAAAGTGGATGGTGAGAGGGTTTCTTAAGTTTAAAAATAAATACACATGAGAAGTTGACAGTTCAGCCATGGCATTTGCAAATGTTTCATTTGCACCAACTTTGTTAGTGAATTAAACATTTGTAACACCTCTAACACTGAATGAGATCTAGGTAGCCAGATGTGAATCACTCAGTGTCCTGTTTAAACACTTAGGCACATTCCGAAAGTTTTCTAAAGATATAACTAATGTTGTCTGTTTACTGTTAAATTAGTTGGAAAATTGAAGGCAGAAATTCTGAGCAGGATTCAGTTTTCTTTGTTCAATGAAATATTAACAAAGGATATTTGCTTAATAAAAATATTAACAGCAAAAACAAAGGATATTTGCACACTGTATTGCACAGTAAGTAATTGTATGGATGTATGGTATGTATCGATATCTCTTTTTTTAATTTATGTAATGACTGAAATAGTCAAACAATGAAACTTTGATTGATACCACCACCAACATTTTGTGCTCTTTTTTTTACCACTTCCTCGGGGATAGCTTAAATGTCCTATTTAAAAACAAAATCCACATATATGCATCTGATTATTTACAATGCTCCTATCAGTTACTCATATGTTATTAATTTTATAGCATTCTTTTTTTCTGCATTCCACTATCTACACTTCCTATAGTAAAATCAGTTACATCAGATAAACATCACTAAGTCATGTACTGTGGATATATTCTGTTGTATATTTATCATTCCATTTCATGTGTTCTTTCAGTGATGATTACCATAAATGTTTGATCATTTTTGCAGATCTGTTTCATGTGCAAGTCCCTGGGACTGTTTGAGTTTTTTAATTAGTTCTGTGTGACTAATTACAAATTATGGGATTGAGTACAAGAAAGTTATTTATGTAAGCATCACGGCAATTTAAGAAAATAAGGAATATTTGTGGTGAACTTTACTGCTCCATATCACTGATGTGGAGAGTAATATCTGGTCTTATGTGAATCTGTGTTATTATATGTAAAGTGGAGAAAAAAATAAACAGAATGTCACTTAATCATTTTCGTACCGTTGCTAGTCTGTAAAAATGCTATAATGTATGTTAGAACGCTGTTAACCTTAGGAAATCATCATTTCCTAAGGTTGTTAACCTATCGATGTGACGTAGATATGTTGTTAACCTATCGATCCTACGTCACATCGATAGGTTAACAACAGCGAGTGGTCTGCGCATGTGCACGCTTTTTTTTCGACAACACGGTAACACAAAAAGCCATAAAGAACAAGAACATTTTCTTCTCCTGTCTGTGGACACATTTTTCTGTACTCATTGTCTGCTTTTAGTAATATCATAGATTCCATTGCCTACATCTGCATTTTGCTTCTCTGGAATTAGGTAGAGAATCCTAGTTCTAAAGTACAATATAAAGAGTCTTGTTGCAGCAAGTGATAGCTTCTTTGCATGCCAACATTAAATTCATGCATGTGCAGTTCCTTGTGGTGTGGCCTTAAACTTTTTGCCATGTTTTCTATATACTTAACACTATATTCCTCAATCTTACGATCACACATTCTTGGTACCTTCAATCTAATACTTAGAGCCAGTGGAAAAAAATGTTTGGCTTCATTAGCTTTGCTTGATATACTGAGGGTGAAATTTTCAAAAATGAAAAAGTGCATACAGCTCCTAGTTGTGTCAGTTCAGATTTTAAAATATCATAAAATGGATGGAACTCCTAGTTACTGTACATTGGGTTGGAATTTCAAAAGTCATAACATGGGGTTATTTTCAAAAGTCATAACACAGGGTTATTTTCAAAAGGTCAACTTACCAGCAGCATTCCTGGCTGTTTATGGGTTTTAATATCCAGTTTTTGGATAAAAAATGCTACATTAGATGTAAGTATCTTTTGGCATTGCTGGTACCATATATGAATTAGAACCACTACCTCCCCAATCTGAATCCTCACTGGGTGCAAGCTGGAAGAAAAGCATACACATGGCCACTACCACTTCCAGTAATGATAGGCTCTTTATCCTCCCACACCTCCCATACACAGTTATTGCTAAGCCAACCTTCCAAACTGTAACCTTAATTGTTAGCTTTCCCCCTAATTTCACACATGCATATAGACACCTCCCCCCCCCGAAGCGCAGGCGATGGAAGACACGAGGGAAGATAAACTTCACCCTATCTGCCAGAAAGGTTATCTTTCTGCTACTGCTACTCTGGAAATGTTCACCTAAACCCTGGACCAACAACCCTGAGGAGCAGGGGGGTCCATACAGTGAACGGCCTAAAGATAGCATTGCTAAACATCTGCAACCTAACTGCCAAATTCGACCAGCTCCAGGCTTGGATGACCATCCATGCTCCTGACATACTCTGCTTAACTGAAACCTGGCTGTTGGGTAGGATCAAAGATGGTGAGGTGGCCATCGAAGGATTCCAAGCATTTTGACTTGATAGAATAGGCAGAAAACATGGCGGCTGCCTCCTATATGCCAGAAACTCGCTGAGTTGCTCCATCCTCCCCATCTCCAAAGTTGTGGAGGATTATGAGCTACTAGTGGTAAAAATACAAGTCAGCCTAAAAGGCAAGACCCTTACCATCGCCACAACCTACCTGCCCCCCAAGAAAGCCAAGGAAGGCCTTCTTCTTGTTATGGAAGAAATTAGCACACTCAGAAAGGGCTCAGAACTCATCTTGACTGGTGACTTTAATATTAACTGGTTATGTAAGAAGGCAACACCTTCCAGAGACCTAATCACCTCCCACAGTCTCATGCAACTCATAACTCACCCCACCAGGCAGAATTACAAGGCTGGTACCAACACCCTCATTGACTGGGTCTTAGCTAGCTCACCGACTCGACTCTCTGAACTCAGGGTTCTCCTGGACATGATAAGTGACCACTCCCCAACCTCCTTTATATGGACCACTAAACTTGTCAAAAGCCCACCCCGCCTCATCGAGAGCAGGGTTCTGTGGAAAGGCAAACTTGGATCCCTCAAATTGGCCCTGTCTGCCTACAACTGGTACCCCGTCAACAAGGCACCTACGCTGGACCAGGCTCTTAGTTTTTTCACTGAGGGCTTCAATTATATCTGTGATATCTATGCACCACACACAAAATGGAAAATTTGGGGGGAGGTTAACAGCTGGATTGATGGCAAGCTCCTCTCCCTCCTAAAGGAGAGGGACTGCCTCTGGGAAAAAGCCTTAAACTCAGGCAGCAAGCATGACCTACAGTGCTACAAAATGGCTAGAAATCGGTGCACCAAACTCGCAAAAGCCAATTTCCGTAAGACTCAGCTTAAAAATGCATGGGGAGATGGAAAGAGAGCAAGGTTCTCCAGAAAGGCAAACTTGGATCCCTCAAATTGGTCTTGTCTGTCTACAACTGGTACCCCGTCAACAAGGCACCTACGCTGGATCAGGCCCTTTGTTTTTTCACCGAGGGCTTCAATTCCATCTGTGATATCTAAGCACCATGCACAAAATGGAAAATTCAGGGGGAGGTTAATGGCTGGATTGATGGCAAGCTCCTCTCCCACCTGAAGGAGAGGGGCTGCCTCTGGGAAAAAGCCTTAAACTCAGGCAGCAAACATGACCTACAGTGCTACAAAATGGCTAGAAATCGGTGCACCAAACTTGCAAAAGCCAATTTCCATAAGACCCAGCTTAACAATGCATGGGGAGATGGAAAGAGGTTTTGGGACAACATCAAGAACATCCTTGGTAAAGATCAAAAGCACCACCCTAAGATGCTCAACATTAATAACTCATCCTCTTCAGATCCGCTAGCCATTGCTGATGCCTTTAACCAGGCCTTTACAGACCTGTCCTCAGTACTGCCTCCAGACTACCTTCTGCCTGTGGAGGACCAAGGTTACGCCAACCTGATCATAACTAACCACCCAGCCTTCTACTTTAAGAAGGTAACGGTGAAGGAGGCCCTAACGATGGTCAGGAAAGTCCTAGGCAAAACCAGATTGGGGAGTGATGGGCTAGACATGAAGTTACTATCTCTCACCCTTGATATTCTTATTATGCCCATAACAATGCTATTTAATAAATCCTTGGCCCTAGCTCAATTTCCAGAGGTATGGAAGCAAGCCCTGGTAACTCCAGTGCATAAGAATGGTGACAAGGTGCTGGTGTCAAACTACAGGCCAATATCTATCCTCTGCCCACTATCTAAAGCTTTGGAAAAAATCGTGGCAAGTCAGCTCATGTTTCAATACTGTTTCCCATCCCCTCCTGCTGGATGCACTCAGCCATACAGGCTTTACTGCCGGGCCAGTCTCCTGGTGCTCCAGCTATCTGTCTTCCCAGTCCCAGTGTGTTAAAATTAATGGGACACTCTCTAACACCTGCCCCATCAACTCTGGTGTTCCCCAGGGCTCCATTCTTGGGCCCTTGTTCTTTTCCCTTTATCTCAATTCCCTGCCAGGTGCTTGTGCTGGTAAACTCCTACTTTATGCAGACGATGCTGTTATCTTTGCCTCTGATCATAACCCTATCACCCCCAGGATTTCCTGCAATTATCTTATAATGACGTGTACGCCTAGTTCAAAGAGCATAGACTTGTAATCAATCTTAAAAAAACCAAAAATATGCTATTTAGCCACCCCCAAAACAAAGCTAGTAATTTTCCACTTCAGGTCCTTACCAGCTCCAAGTTCCCACTCAAGCAAGTCCACACATACAAGTACCTTGGGATAACTTTCGACCCTGCCTTCACATTCCATGCCTACATTTCTGCCCTAGCCTCAGTCACCAATATTCGGTTGGGTATCCTTTACCGCCACAAAAATTGTCTCCCTCCTGATGCCCTCTGACTCGCGGTCATGTCCTCTATACTGTCCCTAGTACATTATGGTTTACCAGTCTATGGGGCCGCTGACCAGACTTCGCTAAACAATATCCACCTCACCTTAAATAAGGCCTGTAGGCTAATCACTGGGGCTCCCAGACTTACGCATACCTGACATCTATATGCCCAGGCAAATCTGCTCGATCTTGATGACCTTCTTAGGTATCAAACCTGCCTCCTAACAAAAAAAACTCTCCTTGGGCTATCCCCACCCGGGTTGACTGCCTTTATCCACCAAGCAAACTCACTAGTACAAACTTGATCCTCCTGCAAAACCACGCTGTTAGTACCAAGGGCAAGGACCTCACAAGGACAAAGGGCCTACCACTACCGTGCCCCATCCTGGTATAACACCCTCCCCATCAGTATCGCTGACACTTCCACGATCTCTCGTTTCAAAACCTCCCTCTGTAATCACCTATCCACTATGCGCAGCTGTGGCTGCTTCTAAGTTTTACTGCTGCTCAATCACACTGACAAAGCTCCCTGAGTGGCTGCACCCAACCTAGTACCTCCTCTATATTTGCTTCCCTTTACCTCTCCGCTTGACTCTACTAAGTTTATTACGGTATAGACCCTCCTCTATTTTGCCTGAAGTACAAATTATTTTAAACCTACTTGAACTATGTCAATCCTGTAACCTTGAAAATAGTAACTATTTTTATGTCCTCATGTTCTTCCAAATCTTGTACACTGTTATTTTGTAAAAGTTTGTTATTACTGTTTTTGTCCTCTCTGTGATGAGGTACCTTTGTAAATGAGCCTCTGGCTCAAAGGTTGTAAACTGATGTTTAAATAAATAAAAAAACTCACAGAATACCTCAATAAGTACAATCTGCTCTGCCCAGACCAATATGGCTTCAGACAAACACACAGTACCACCACGGCACTGCTGGAATACATTGACTATGCGCACAAGGTGCTGGATGAAGGCAAATTGGTGGAGTCCATCTTCATTGACCTCACCAAAGCCTTCGACACCATCAACCATTCTCTACTAGTACTCCAGCTCCAAAGATTAGGTGTGGCACCAAACGCAGTGAATTGGTTCAATGACTACCTAACACACAGGAGCCAGTGAGTCAAAATCAGGCAGACGTTATCCAGCTCCAGAGATGTACTCCTAGGAGTCCCTCAAGGATCAATTCTAGGGCCCCTATTTTCAGCCTCTTTGTAAATGATCTATCCACAGCCTGTGACACCAAACTTATTCTGTATGCGGACGATGCTGTGCTGCTGAGCAGCAGCACCTGTCAGGTTGCCCTACAAACAGAACTACAGAACTATTTCAATAAACTCGAGGACTGGTTCAGTAGGCAAAAGCTGCTACTAAATTACAAGAAAACCAAGGCCATGCTATAATACAGCCCCTACAACAAACACAAGCATGCTCCTCTCGTAATCACCAACAAGGCTGGTGAACAGATTGAGCAGGTGCACTTGTTCAAGTACCTTGGAGTCACCATTGATGACTCTTTCACTTATACGCACCACGTAGACTCCCTTGTCAAAGAGGTAAACACAAAGATCGGGGTCCTCTATAGGCATAAGAAATCCCTCACCCCGGAAGCACTCTGAATCTCAGTTTCCAGCTCCATACTCTCCACGATAGACTACGGGCTGGTGGTCTATGGAGCTGCTACTGATACAGTGCTCAAAAGGGTCCAAATTGCACTCAGTAAGGCATACCACTTCACCCTGTGTGCAGATCACTACACTCATACTTGCACCCGTATGAGCGTACAAACTGGCTTAACCTAAAAGACAGGATCAAATAACAAATTTGCCTCCTGGGAAAGAAGGTACTCCTCGGAAAACCCCCACCCTGTATAGGAAACCTGCTTGAGGCTTCTCTCTCAACACACATCACCAGACGGAGGAAGAATGGAGCACTGTCCATACCATTCCGCCGAACCTCACTAGGGCAGCGTGCTTTCTCCTATCGGGCCCCCCTCTGGATAAATGAACTCCCAATGAAATTACAAACAAACAACAGCCTGTCTCAATTCAAAGTAGGCCTCAAACAGCACCTAATGTCTAACTCAAAATGCACCTGCTTCTCAGGCCCCACTTGATAGACAGGCCTACCCCTAAGGTAACACCCAGCAGGGCTACCTATAGAACCCTGCCTCCATTCCAGCCTAGCCAAGGGCTTAAGAAAGCTATCAGTCCTCTTTAAATGCACTTGGTACTGCCCCTTCCAACCCCACCCCACACACACACACACACACACACCATACTTGACAAAGCCCTCTGGAGCTGCTCCCCCATCACAGCCCCCGTTTCACTATGCCCCCACCTCACGCTCTCTGCAGTTGGTTTCAAACCCAGTCCCCCTTGTTTCACTGTCACCCAGCCTCTCACCATCTGGGATAGCATTAAACCCTGTGCAGTTACTCTGCCATAGTCTATCAACGGATTTGGAGGTTTCCAGGGGTGTGCTACCTAGGGCAACTGATTAGAAATAACTTAGTATTCAATTACAACTGCTCAGTTTTTTTTCTCCTATTTGTCTAATTGTCATGTAATCGCTCTTTAATGTCTAATAATCAGACCTCTGTAACCACTGAATATGTGTATTGTCTTGTAATATATGGATCATCAAAATAATACTACCAAAATGCATGCAAAAAAATCATTGTAATACACTGCAGGTAAAGTGATAATACTATCGTTCCCAAGTGATAATACTATCGTTCAAAACTCGTAATACTATCATTCGAGCTCTGAACGATAGTATTATCACCAAACAGACAGCATGATCTCAAAACCCTCCAATACCATACACTCAGTGCGTGCTGACGTACCACAGATCGTGCCTCTTGATTAGACTCAGTGTCTCTGTGGGCGGGCAAAACAGTTTGAAAAAATGGCATCTGTCTCTCGCTTAGTGAGAAAGTGATCGGTTCTGTCTCCTGCTGATCCTTTGCCATAAAACTGATTCTATAATCCTGCATACGGCATCACAAGAAACAATTAAAGGTAGGACTGCCTTAAAAAATAAGCAGCTCAACAGACACACTGAGCGAGCGAGCAGGCGAGGGCGGGGGCGGGGGGGAGGTAGTGTGGAGACGGAGAGAGTCACTTTCTGAGTCCTTCCTGCGACGGCAGCCTGCCCTGGAGTCACAGCACCTCACAAACTGCCAAGAAAAGTCGCATCCATATATTACAAAAAATAAAATATAGCCGAGTGTCTATGACTCGGGAATTATACCATCTCGAGGTTCTGGGGTCAAGGGAACCTCTCGAGCTTCGCTCTCGAGGTTCTCTTGACCCCAGAACCTCTCGATGGTATAATTCCCTTGTAATAGACACTCGCCTATCTATTATTCTATTTATTGTCCACCCTGACGTGGAACCTTTGTAAAAGAGCTCACTCACAAAGGTCTACTGATCAGGTTGCACTCGGGTCAGAAAATAGTGCCCATGCACATTTATATCTGAACTTTGCAACTGAACATAATCAAGTCAGAGTTTTGAAAATTGGAAATCTTTAGGCCCTAGCTTTGAAGTTGGACTAGGGGCAAGTACTTTGAAAGTACTCCCCAGAGAACTGTATTTATGTGTTCTCTCCCTATGTGGCCCATAAGTTTATCTGTTTGAGGGTTGTAAATTAAAATATTGCTACTCTGCAGCCAGCTCTTATCAGCTTGGTCAGCTGTTACTTTCCCATGACTAAGAAAAGGTCTTCTCACCCACCTAAATAAGTAATTATTTTTCAAATTTTTTTAATACCAATGCATCTTATGTTAACACTTCTCCTTATGTTTCTTCTGTATTCCAAGGTATTTCAATAAAGAACAATGTTAATTAACTGTTATAAATGTTTTTAAAGACTTTAGGCACAATCTACAAAGTGATGCACACTTGAGGGAGGGTGACTGCTTGGGCTTGTAGTGCACAGTGTTCCTGCTTCCTGCATGTAGTGACCTCCACACATCTTGAACCCAAGATGCACAACCCCACCATACCCATTTCTGTGCCCCAGTGCTCCTACATATATGACATGACTGGGGCAGGCACAGTGGTGTGGGAATGCAATCATCTTGTTCTGGACAGCATTTTTGTGATGTAAAAGGCTGGCAAAAGGGTACAGAACATATAGGGCAAGACCCTGCTGTAGTGACTAGGTACCCCCTTGCCCAGCTTCACAACATCCTTGGGGGCATGAAAGGCCTCCCCTCCACCTTCCTCCAGCCCTCTGAGCTTATGAGAAGAGCTTGGGGTCCATGCTGACATGATTTGTGTTTTATATGAAACACATGGTGTCCACTCAGGGAAGATATGGAGGTCATTGGTAGACTGACATGTCCCATATTTCCCTGCTATTTCCAGAGCAAGGGATCCACTACAGTGCCAACCCAGGTCTTTGATTGGAAGCCTGGTGTAAATCATAGCTCTGCACCCTGCCCCCATATGACAGTCCATACTTACATGCAGCAAGGGGCCAGGGCTGTGTATGCCATCTGATGTGGACAGGTATTGGGGTGCAAAGCAACAGTGTCAGGATATGTGCTAATTGTGCATTTCACTAGTCATTCTGTGGACTGTGCCTTTAGTGTTAGATTCATAACTTCTGTAAGGAAAACCAAATTTCATATCAACTAAACTTGTGACCAGAAAATGGCTTTAAAAACACTTTGCGGTTTCCCTCAGTTCATAAATTTCTAAGTCACAGCTAGCTTATACACAGAATCCAAATGTTTTATTCTTATTTGTACAGCAGGTGTTGATTGTGTTTGTGATTCACTGGTGTTGAAAAACTGTAATTGCAGTTTTGAATTATTAGAATTAAAACTTTAACAATTTCAAGAAAAATGATAAAATGCTGATGATTTGCTAATTTAAACAAGAAACAGTAAGTAGTTCTCCAAGGACCTTATTAAAAACATAAAACATCATGTACAATCTATGGAAATACTTATTAAGTCCAATTCATCAAATTGATATATGAACACTGCATGCCCATTGCCCCTATTGTTTCTTAAGAAAACATGATGAATAGAGCTAGTTCTGGGTGTACAACAATGATGCATAAAGTCCTACATATTTGCAAAGCAAACTAATGCAGCTCTCAGGTCACAGCAGGTGTCTAGCTTCACTCGTGGTGGGTGCTTAAATTCTCACTTCATCATTTTTTGACCCTAAGGACTCCCCTCTTCTTACATGCAGTATTCATTGCATGACTTCCTGAGAGAATGTGTGCATTGTGGCATTTTTCTGAGTACTGGGTAAAATTTATATGGTGGTCTGTGTACTGTGGTATACATTGCATCCTCTTAATAAAGGAAATGGGGTCTGCAATTGCTCCAGTCTTGGCTATCACTGTATTGTCTGTTCCTGCGACTCATGTTTTCTTAAGTAAAGCTGCATCATGATGGTGGCAAAAACCTACCCTGGAGTTTTAAAAGATACTGAAGCCAAAGGCAATGATATTTATGGGATACAGGTTTCAGAGTTTGGTGCTCAAACAACTCAACAATTGGTTGCATACAGTTCCTACTGCTTCCACCCAAAGACTGCAAAGTTTATAGTAGCATCTGCCCTCAAGTCAGACGTTCTTTGTTGTAATCAGTTTTCTTGAAAGTATTGCACATAGACAGACCCATTGTTTCTGAAATCAAGCACTCATCTATAACAAGTGCTCCCACAATTGAGTAGCAAACAGAGTTCCAGCACATGTGCATAAAAGCTATTATTTCAGGGATACACCCCACTTTCTAAGAGCACTGAGGGAGGGCCCGGGGTGTAAACTCAGCTGACAAAAGAAGCAAATAAAAAAGTTAAGCTCCTAAAGGTAAGAGTTTTGATTCCTGCAAGAAGTAACTTCTGTTTTCACACTGAGCTCAACACTGACTGTCTGACTGAGATCAGACACTGCTCTAATATTTATAATGCATTTGTTGCTGTAAGAGATGTTTTGTTCGCATGGTACACCACTCAGCTGGTGTACTTCTCACTATTTAATTTCAAGTACTAGGTTTCATTTATAAAAGTACATGATTTAAAAATATATCAAAAGAGCTGATTTTTTCTGATATATTCACAAATGTAATGCCAGCAATAAAGATACAATTTAGATGAATGGTTTTCTTAGTTATTATGTTATATTTTTTTATGGCACATGTAATTAATTCTTCCAGAAAGAAAGGGATAACAGTGAGGACTGGATGGAATTTTGTCTTTGCTTGTTCTTCATATATATGTATCTGTGAATACATGTACAGTATCTGTGAAAAGCAAACTACAGCAAAGCATATGACACTTGTCTCTTTCAGTCCATGTACCATGTTTTCTCCCTTCTGTCAGTGTTCCCCTCCCAAGTGCAGTTAGAGCATGTTGTAGCTCACAGAGATGTGTCTGGCAATAGCCAACCCTGAGACACCACCAGGACCAATAGTAATATGGCTATGTATAGAGGATAATGGAGATAGTTGTACTCTACTCATCTCTTCCTAGAAAACAAATACATCACTTTCATTTTGAATAGTACCCATGGTTAGAAACACAACTGAGGAAATTCGAAGGTAAGGTGGTTCAGATTAATAATCACTCTGACAACTTTGAAGCCAATCACTTATTTTCTAAAATCAAAGTACAGTGGTGTCCCATGCTCAAGTCAAGAATTGTTGATAACAGTCTCTAGTTGTTACTTGATGCCCAAGACACATGGAATTCAAGCAAAACATTGTAGTCAAAATGATTATCAGCATTTGCAAACAAGTTCCAGCAATAATGTCCAAGATGTCTCTTTCATTATATTTGTTAATGTGTTGGTCGCAGGTATAAGAAACAGGACGCATGAATTACACATATACAGGGCTCAGTGCTTCAAAGGAATCCACAGGCTGTCAAACTGTGACATAGCTGACTTGTAATCCAATGTTTTGTGCTTTCTGACAGAGTAGGTGACAAGGATCAAGAGTAATAGATGCACACTCATATGTACATGTGCATTTACCAGAGGATGTGCTGTCTCAGCTGAGACAGCCACGTGAGATGCATCATTTCATCTTCACAGGCATCCCAGCAGTCAGCAGTACAAAAAACTCCAAAACAAAAATGACAGACAACTTACAGAATAGACAACTTAGCAGGAAGGGCATATACAGATAGTGTACTGCCATATCCAATGAATCGTAAACATGTTTAAGCATCAACAGGAGGGCTAGGGTTATAGGCGCCTGCAATGTTATCTCAGGTAGAGAGCAACTCTAACCTGGAAGCCAGCCTAAAAGGAGTATTTTTATTATTTGTGGGTACAGTGATAGCCAGAGATATGCCCTAGCTGGTATATCAAGATATATCTAGATATATCCCAGGAGACCCCCATTTATTTCAGTGTGATTTTCCATGATATATTTAGATAAATACCAGAATGATGCTCTGGCTACCACTGTAGTTCATTTGATGACTAAGAAGCAGAGAAGCAAAATTATTTTTGTCACACTCTCCCTTTACCCTTGGCACTGTGAAGTTATAAACACAGCCTTTAGATGTTAACCAGGGGTGTAAAATACAGCTGGTCAAATTTTAACATATCTCAAAAGAATCTATACAAAATTATAATTCCAATTCAATGAAATGTTCAGAAATGTCCATAAAAGGTTTATGACATTTTGCCAAAATTCAAATTTAAGTAATTACTATCAGTTGAAAAGATGTGGTCCAAATTTCATGACATTTGGAACGTCGAGCGTCTTCTACCCCATTTTGATGACTGTTAAGTTTTAGTTCTCTAGTTGTAATAGAAGTAGAGTCATCAGCATCCAAACATTCAGATGGAGGGAGTATGATGATATCAATGGAAAGAGAAAGTTAGGTGGATTTAGGCTAAAGAACAAGGGAGATCAACAGTGGCAGTGGTTAGATGCATGGGTTCACCAAGGGAAGGGAAGTAGAACTGAGCAGCAAATAAATAGTACAGTATACCCCCAACTGAAGCAAGAAAACAACAGAGAGAATTCTCACTAGAGCAGGTCATGTGAGAATCACATATATGAAAACAGACAATTTTAAGAGCGTAATTCACCTTTAAGTATGGGATTGAAAGGCTTTTACAGACATCTGATGGGGGACACAATGACTGGAACACCAAGAAGGAGAACGTCTGGCTATTTCAAAAGGATAGGTCCAACAGGAAAAGGAATAGGTGGCTCCCCTTTTAAGGTATGGTGTTTGGTAAAAAAACAAGGAGGAAATTGTTGTGACAAGCAAGTCCACTGAGTCCATCTGGTCAAGCATAGAGAAGCGGGGGTTGGGGTGGACAAAATAGTCACCAGAATGGAACTGCAGGAATGTAAACAGATCAGCACAGCTAAATGGAGTCAGTGGTGATAAGCATTTTGCTGCAAAAGTTATATTACACAAGTGAAATTCTAGTGGCATTGCCTGTTATGTGCCCATGGATTTTTTAGCAAATGCTACCAGTTCCTAAATTTTGGTATTTCCATGTTACATTTTAAACTACTAAACCATATTTCTACAGCTTTGCTGGACTGCAGGACCCATTGACATTGGGTGTATGCATAAGTTTGAGTGTATACTCGCAATAATTGTTGAACTACAAACATCCATTTTTGAACATGTTCACAACATTTCACACGTAATAAAACTGAAAGTTAGAACTCCTGGAATTTAAAACTTACTTATCTAACTCCCTCCACATTTGACAGTTTCTAAGATTGCTTCAAGAAAATTAGGCCTCCAAATCTTTAGATATCTAGCTCCAAAAGTGGCTGAGTTGTAACCAGAGCAATATTTTCAGAGCATTTCACAAAAACTAAATTGCCAGACCTTGAGCCTCTATATGTTCAAAATACTCTACCAAATCTGATGGAACTTGGCATCTTTATAGGACATTTTACAACAAATATACATGCCACTTTTCATATGTCTAGCAGAAGGAACATCTAAGTGATGGCCAAATTAACAATTTCACCAAATGTTATTAAATTCCATAAAGTTTGGGAAGTACGCAGAATTTTGCAAAAATTCTCTGAATTCAGAATTTACTAATCCCCCCCCATTAGTGTAAAATGTGACAACAGATAAACAGAACCCTTTAATGCCCACAGGCATATAGCGTAGACAACCAATGATGTTCCTGATGATTAGCAAGATTTTGCCATTTGAGTTGCTCATACAGTCATACTTCCATGAACTCTGTTCCATTAATATGGATGTCTTGTTATCCATGGTGCTTAGGGCTGATATCAGAACACTGCCCTGTCAAGAACCTGGTTTCTTCAAAAACCTTTGTTTCTGAATCCATGTCTGGCTTCTGATTGACAGTTCTCTATTCAGTACCCCCTTAACCTAAATATTCATGGTCATTCATTCTCCCTTTACAGACTACAGGGCAGGCCCCACTGAGAGACTAGGAAGGACACTGTGGTAACAGTGACCAAGGAACCTCATATGTATTGTAGCCCTCATGCCACAATAACTGGTACTAAAGCAGGTGACACCTTCCCCCACTCCCTGAAAGAATATACCCTCTGGGAACAGGGTCCATGCCAGCTCACCCAGGACAATGAACCAGTACAGATGACTGCATGATGTAGAGCCACTGTTCCCCCTCCTCCCCACCTTAGTGTTAGAGCCAAAGATGGATTACTGTGGGTTGAAACATTGAACGTACCCCCATCCAATACTTGATCTCTGCACCAGGCATAGATATAAACATAACAGTTCCCTTACAACCTCAACATTTACCCCTTCCCCTTTTGTTACTCTCTTCCAGAAGATGAAACCAGTTAATTAAATTGTGGATTTCAGCTGGGGAATACAAATTCCATATGAACAGCCTATGCTAGCTTATCAATACCCACCTTCCCTGAAAAAGACCAGTGCATTCATTGCAAAGAGGGGTGGCACTTTTCTCCCAAGTGCAGATATTCTCAGAACGTTCCTTTCCCCACCTCCTGGACTCTGACCGACAGGATAGTAAGGGAAGGATTAAGAGTCACAATCCAGTCACAGCTTAGGTACATTTGACCCTCCCCATCATCACTGTGATACGAAGATAAGCCAAAGAACCAGGGAATTTAGTAATATCAACAGAATATGTTCTGCATACAGCAGTGATACATATTATTTTTGCATGGAATTTCATAATTATAAGGAATGTTAAAGTGGAATTCTGCATTCCACAGAATAATCTACTTTTTACATATTCTGCATGCAAATTCAGTAGGGGCAAACAAATGTTCCCCACAGTTCTATTTAGATGCTATTCCATTTTCATTCATTTGTCATTTTTTAGGATTCCAATGATGATCCTGCCCTCCATCTTACTCTTTATAACTATAAAAAGTAACATAAAACCAAGATTACTGTACATTGTCCTCGTCTGCTCTGGCTGCTTTTCAACATCTGACATCAATATATATATTTTCTCAAAAGTACAATTGAATTCCAATGATTCCATGGGTTTCTGTTCATGCAAAATGCAATGTATTGGGGTTTTCTATCATATTGCATGGAATTTTAAAGCAATAGTCAGTGGTGGTGAGATTCAAATCTGTGCCTGTAAATTCCAGCCCTGTCCTCTAAATATTAGGCTATGCAGAGCCACACCTGCAAACGTCCTTTCAACGTAGCCTTACTTGACTACACTTTAAATTTTCATGCTGGAATCTTTCAATTAGTTTTTCATATTTCCATGCTTTGATGCTGATGTTCACGTATTTTCTAGAATGACCACATTAAATGGCCATTAATATCCTTGGAACTTCATAGGTAGCATGGGTGCCAAGGAATTTAATATTGGTTCCATGCTTATCCATAGATACTTATGTCTGTTAATCAATTGTCCATGAATCCTAGGATTTCCACTGCTCAAGTGTGGGTTTCTCAGAAAAGAGATATGAATCATGTATAAGAACGTTGTTTTTGGTTTCCACGTGATTCCCCTGGGATCTCAAGTGTTCTATAAAGAGCTAGTAGCACCAGAAAAAGCAGACAGAAAATGTTAGTAATTTTTAAAAGCAGTCCATTATTATTTTGTATTTCTGAAGTGTTTTTGACTTTCCATGTCCTCATGTGATTGTTTACTACCCAGTATCTTTAGGTGTGATGTGTAAAGAAATGCTGTACTTTGAAGCAAACATATCTACTTCTAGTCCTCCCACTACACCATCAGCATGTGATTTCACTCATAATTACATCACAAGCCCTGCTGCTTGATTGGTTATTAGTGAGGTCACAATGCTGATGATATGTAGGGAGCTGTAGAACTATGTCAGCTTCCAGGTAAAGTGCTGTTCCAGACAACACACCTACTGGTAGAAAATATTCTAATTAGCAAAACAGAAAAGAAAAACGACTTCAGAGATAAGAAGTGACAGGTGACTAATTCTAAAAGCAAGGATTAATTCCAGGCAGTACATTAGCTCCTTAAGTCACTAGTCTGAAACCAAACAGTTTATACATTACCAGCATTCTACTTCATGGACCTCATTTTGAAAGATCAATTTGTTCTAGGTCCAAGACTCTGTAATTTAGGAAATTATCATCTACATGCATACATGTGAGCAGTGATGAGGCAGATCCATAACTATATACGCGGAAATGAGACCTGCACTACATCCCCTCAAAAGTGGCATTTAGTTGGTCCCTGTCACTGCAGTCATTTTGGAGTGATCATAAAGATATCCTGTAAAACAGCTCATGCGGAGAGTGCATCCAGACTATGGAACAGTCCATGTCAAATTTGTCTTAAGTAAATGTGCCAAAATTGGACACATTTGCCATCAGTTTGACCCAATCAAACATTTGGGCCACTTTTGATCAATTTACACTTCAGCGAAATTATAAGAAAAGCACTCTGTCCATTACAAGATGGTCAGTGCTAGTTATATTGTCACTCATTTTTCCACTCAGGTCACTTTCGACTCTAATTCCCACCAGACATTTTTATGTAAAACAAAATCTAGCTTCTAGCACTGCTCCACATGGTGACTGAGGTATTTTTGGGAAGTGACTGGAGGAATAGGGAGGGTGGAAGGGGTTGGGATTGACTGGAGTGAGAGAAAGATTCCGAAGAACCCAACGTGTCTTTGGCCAAAGTGTCAAAGCTGAATCAAAGACAGGGGCTCAACTCAAAGCTGTGCCAAGGTTACCAATTTTCACTTTTGCTCACATCTGTCCAGACCAATAGTCTTCAGTTTCTGAAAGAATATCTAGTGATCTTAGGGCCTTAGGAAGGAAAATAACAGTTGTCCCTGTAAAATAGCTCTGTTTTGTTTCCATGTGATAATTGTTAATTGTAAGTAGTTGTGGTGGTGGTGGAGTCATGAATTGAGATTGACTATACTAGGATAAGTAAGGAGACTGTTTTCTCAGGTTCTCATAAACCTATCCATGAAATTGTTTTTCTAATAACTTTGGAAGGGAGGATAGAGAGAACTAAAAATGGTCTGTAATGCTAAGTTGCTTTCTTCAACCACAAAATAAATGAGTGAATTATTAAGACGAAAGATGGTCGGAATGAAAAATGTTGGTAACACTACTTTTGAAGTTTCCTGAAGTACATCATAGTTACAGGGGGCCAGATTCTAAGACGCATTATACTGGCGCAAGGTGAGTTATGCCACACCCGATGGCGCAGCTTGCACCTTACACCAGTCATAACACCAGTTGGCATTCTGAAAGGCGTATTGCGCCATGCTGAATGTGGGCTGCGCCATATGTGGGTTACGCCACTCACTATGCTGCAACCCAAAAGAGCATGGTGCAAGGGTGGGTTACAGCAGCAACTGTGCCCTATTCTAAAAGGGCAGCTGTCATAACCCACTTACGCAATTCTAGAAGCCGCAATGGTGCAGCAGAGTTAGAACATCCCAGAGATGCTCTAAAGGGCATCCGTCAGTACCAGTCAATGGATGCTCAATCTGCAGCACCATGGCAAAGGTCTTGCAGTGCTCTCCGTGGCTCCCCTGAACATGCCCATGCCCCCGTATGTCAGGGACCCCTGGGGTCCATGTTGTAAGGTGTCCCCCAGATGCCTGTACCACCTGTCCAGCCCCCCCCATGCCCTATGCTTGCCTTGGTGTTCTGGGGTGGGGGACTGTTTGCAGTGGGCTGTGACTTGCAGCATGCAGGGAACTTGCACCATGCCCTTCGTGCATGCCAATGCCTGC
Source organism: Neoceratodus forsteri (assembly GCA_016271365.2). NCBI lineage: Eukaryota > Metazoa > Chordata > Ceratodontiformes > Ceratodontidae > Neoceratodus > Neoceratodus forsteri. The sequence continues at coordinate 189,374,553 of CM057456.1, forward strand.
CACAAAGTTGTAGGTTATAGGTGCTGGGACCCTGCCACTCTTAGAATATGGTGCAGGGTCCCCAGCGTAGTGTCAAATGTCACATCTCACAGACGCCTGTGAGTTTCGACATCTGTTTTGGAATCAAGCCCAGTGTAACTACATTGTAACTGCATTGCAATTGCAATGTAGTTACATGCAATAAACATGCACCTACAGTGTAATTACTCCTGTTCTATAACATTAATGATTACCTACCACACAGTTACATTGAAACTGACATTTAAAGTGTGACCAAAATGTCCACTTCTGTGGAGTTCAGCAGAACATTTAGATTCTGGAGTATGTAACATTCTAAGGAAGTCTGCATTTTCTGCCACTTTCTCAGATGGAAAGTCACATTCATTGGCCTTTTATGAGCCAAATGAGGAATTCCACATTCTGCATAACACAGTGAGAAAAATTCAGAGGAAATCTCACCACGCAGAACTATACTTCTGATAGCATTCTGGTGTCTGCATTTGTAATTTCACACCCCTCTAAGTGAAACATATCTTGGAAACAACATGGTCATACACTACTGTACCCTCACTTGATGTTGTAGCATGATTCAACAACCCTCAGCTTCAGAGCATACAACATAAACTCCTCAGAGGGTGAGGAGCATACTTTGCTCCTACCTGAAGGCAGGTGTAATGCTATGCTATTCCCAACCTGGGCATAGCCAGGATTTGGATGGGGGGTACACAACAGAAATCCAATTATTTAGCTCTAGTGTACCAAATAAAAACTTTAAAGAAAACTTAATGGAAACAAGATGGAAGTGATTTATGTGCACCCAGGACTTCCTTACAAAGACTACAGTATATCATAAAACACACGGTGCTGTCATTAGAAAATGTAATTAGGGAAGGGAAATTAGAAACCAGGTTAACATAAATAGTGATCTCCTGCTGCACATTTATCTTGGTAGTAACATCCTGGGTTGGGAACCAAAGGGTAGAAAACTTTAATCTTGAGTACCTGAGTTGAGAAATAAGAGGCTGAAGTATCAGTGTGGGCTTAGTTAGTAGCAGCAGTGGTGGAGCCCTTCAATAATGAGTCATCGTTGTATACATTTCAGAAAATTATTTCCTTTTTCAGCAGGCAGGTATGTGATAGTATAATTCAGTAGGGACAGGAAAATAAGCAACTAGGCTAGGTGTTCATAAGAATCTCTTTCTGGCTCATCAAAAAGAAGCTACTCCTGCTTTAACACTGTAATACAGTCTTGGTATGTGAGACAGAGGGTTGCAGATGCAAATCTTGAGTCCCCAGCCTTGAAGTAGGAGGCTGAAGCACCAGATAGTGTTCAGTAACTGGCAGCAGTAGTGGAACACTCACTTGGAGCCTGTGCATACTGGAGGTGTATTTAGTTCAGAAACAAAATTATAAGCATTTCATTGGGTCTACACAGTATCCTACAATCCTTAGGAGCATACTCTGCACACCTTTTCTAATAAGATCAAATTTAACTGACTCAACAAATTTTGTTCAGACAAGAAGGGCTCAATTTTCAAATCCCCCAGAGTGATGCAAGGAGCTTGCATCAATCAAAATTGACACAAGTGACTCCCTGCATCACAGTTTGCACTTTTCCCAATTTTCTATTGATGGCTGTGACCCACGTGGAACCCCTTGTGCCAAAGTGTCCCTGTGAAACCCTTGAACCTAACATGAAGGTGTGCCTGGTCACAAAGGGTCTTGCACCATAGTGGGGCTGCAGCATCCCCTTATGTGCAAATTTGTATGCCCCGCTGTGGACACAACAAGGGTCACCACTTAGATCAGCCATGAGGTGATCTAAGTAACTTGTGCCAGTGGGTCTGACACTGGGTTAATGGAGGCATACAGGGCATGGGAGATGGCAGTGGGGGTGCCAGGGCGACAGCTGGGCATTGATGGACTGATACAGCATCCAGAGGGGTGCATTCACAGTGTATTGTATTAGTCCTTGTACAGTATACATATCATCCCTGGTGATCTAGCAGATCCCCACACCCCAGATCCCTAATGTCCCCCATAAATATTAATATAGCTTCCCTGGTGGTCTAGTGGACCCCCTTCCCTGATATTCCCCATTATATATTATAACCTCATCCCTGGTGGTGTAGCATACCCCCCTCCCTCTCCCTGATCACCCCTATATATGTATATTGTATATGTAACCTTCCCTGGTGGTCTAGTGGACCTCACACCTCCCACCCCAGCTGACAGTTCCCCACCACCCCACTCCCCATCCCATCCCAAGTCAGTGACCAGCACATCCCTACTGTCTCCACCACAGCTGTCCACTGACTGAGCTGTCAACGAGTGCATAGTGTATACAGTATGTGCTCATTGAGCTGTCAATCAATGAGTGCATACTGAATACAGTATTGTCTCATTGGCAGCTCAGTTGGCTGCCAACCTTGGTGGAAAGAGGAGGGCTATGCTGATTGCTCACTTGGGGATGGAATGGGGGAGTCGGGTGGTGGGGCACAGCCTTCCAGGATGGTTGTATACATATATATCTATATATATGTGTGTGTGTGTATATATATATATATTATGGTAGCACGGTAGTGCTAACATAGTTAGGGTTGAGGAGCCATTTCCATGTTAAACCCAAAATATTTCACCTTAATAACTTTGCAACTGTTTAATGGATTTGCCTGAAATTTGGAATATATGATCAAGACCCATAGGCCTTGGGATCTGCCAAGTTTTGTACTGATTGGATATACAGTTGCGGAGTTATTAAGGGTGATCTGTGCGCACGTTTACGCTTTTCTGGAATTCTGTGGTCGCACCTACAGATCGTACGGTTTATGTGACTCAGCCCAAAATCTTCAGGGAATGTGCAGCGGGGTCCCTGATGTGCCTTTCAAAGATTTCATGAAAAATATTAAGCGGTTCAAAGTTATTCAAAAACAGTTTCCCATTATAAGTCAATGGGAAAAGTTAACAAAAAGTTCAACACTTTCATAAATGCATTTTACTTTATAAATGAGCCTGTTACTTTCTCAAATCGGCCATTTTGTTTTCAGTTGGTGATCAGAAAATGGTTGGCATTTAAATTTGGGACCCTCTAGCAACCTAATTTTTTTGTATTCACCTAGTCGGGCCCTGAGGATGCTTGCCATGTCTTTATTTTTTATGTAAAACACCCCAGAAATATGTTTTCAAATTTCTGGAAAAAGTACTTTCACAAATTACTGGGCTGCACGAAAGTGTGTAAACCACAAGCTTCTAAAATTGCTACAGTAGTTTTCTAGTCTGTGGAAAATGACAGCAATTCTTTGGCACTGCGCTGCAAAAGAACCGTTGGGAGTTTTGAGCTGAAATTTGAGGAACTGAGCTGACATCTCACAGATGTGCCTTTCAGTGTTGTATTGAAAAATATTACACGGTGGCAAAGTTACAGCACTCCAAAGTTGACAGTTTTCCCATAGGATAACATTACGGCACCCGACGACATAGAAAATCCTTTGGCACCCTGCTGCAAAATAACGGTTAGGTCTTTTTTCCTGAAATTTGGAGGGAAGACAGACAACAGCCCACAGATGTGCCTTTCAGTAGTTTGGTGAAAAAATATCACACGGCGGCAAAGTTACGGCACTCCAAAGTTGACGGTTTTTCCCATAGGATAACATTACGGCACCCAACACTTAACAGAAATCATTTGGAGCCCTGCTGCAAAATAACGGTTTGGTCTTTTTTCCTGAAATGTGGAGGGAAGACAGCCAACAGCCCACAGATGTGCCTTTCAGTGGTTTGGTGAAAAAACATTACAGGGAGGCAAAGTTATGGTGCTCTGAATTTTTCCTTTTTTCCCATAGGATAACATTACGGCGTTCACCGCACCTTTCAGGGCCCGTATCTCGGAAACGGTGCGAGATACAGACTTTTCGTCGGAAAACCTCTTAGCCCCATAGCAGGGCTAAGATTCAAATTAGCCAGGACAGTTGTAAATAATATGACTTTTAAATTTTTTTTCTACGTCGTACGGTTCCTGAGATATAATGTATTTAGTATTCCAAGATCTCATTTTCTGCGCCGATACTCATTATTTTGCATACATTATTTGTACTCACTGTCTTTCTCAATGCAGGTTTTGGGGAAAACCAGCCTGTGCGCTTCCATCACTGTTACTGTTGCCCTTTCCGCTTGCGGTTCCGTACCCGTTTCACTTATCGTTGACGTCTGCGCCACCATGTGCGTTATCCTTTGCGTTTTCATTTGCGCTTGCGTTTCTGTTATTCTTTGCCATTTTCTGTCTACAGTACTGTTTATCTTTCTGTTTCACTTTACATCACCATACCCAGTGACATTTCTGTTTGCAGGCACCATGTTACTATGTGACAACACATCATGTGGCAGACCATTCCCGTCTACGCCACCATGTGCGTTACCCTTTCTGTTCTCATTCGTGCTTGTGTTACCATGTGCGCCACTGTTAGCATTTCTGTTTGCATTGCTGTCCCTGTTAGCATGCCACAAGACATCATGTGGCGGGCCGCGGGGCCCTGGAGCACGTGCTCCCTGCCCTCCATTCACCTATTTCTTGTTATCATTCTCAAAAGAACGAAATGAGAGGCAAAAACTCAGTTTAATGCATTAGAGTTGTTCCACAGCAACAAAGTGAGGAAATTCGCTGTTAGGGTTGAAAAACCCTTGCACCCCACCCACCCCAACTGGCATTGGGGTGTGCATTGGGATCATGAGTCTAACTCTCACCCCATCCTCCTATACTTCTGCTGCTTTACAGGTCATGGGGTGAGAGTTAGGGCTGATGATCCCAATACACCCACTAATGCACCACTCAGCGTCATCCTTTTGCGTTTTTCATTTGTGCTTACGTTTCTGTTACTTTTTTGCCATTTGTGTGTACCACACTGTTTCTCTTTCTGTTTCACTTTGCGTCACCATGCCCATTGACATTTCCATTTACAGGCACCATGTTACTATGTGACCAGACATCACGTGGCACACCGTTCCCGTCTACGCCACCGTGTGCATTACCCTTTCTGTTATCATTCACGCTTGTGTTACTAAGTGTGCCACTGTTAGCATTTCTGTTTGCATTGCTGCTCCTGTTACTATGCCACAAGACATCATGTGATGGGAGCGCGGGGCCCAAAGGGCCCCGCATGCCCACCACCACATTACATTCACTATTTCTCAATATCATTCTCAAAAAAAAGGGAAATTAGAGGCAAAAAACTCCATTTAATGCATTAGTTAGGGTTGTTCCACAGCGACAAAAGTGAGGAAATTCACTGTTAGGGTTGAAAACCCTAACTCCGAATTCACCTCCCCAGCACCACACACACACAGACACACACACACATTCAAGTATGGGGGAGGACCAAGTCAACACAACCAATGACAGACATCCAGCAGCAGGTGACAGAAATAACAAACAATTGTCTAAATGTACTACGAGACATCCCCACCCACCTGACCAGGTACTGCATGCTCAGTGGAGATCAACAGCAAAACTGAGGCTATGTACACCAAACGTACACATCCCTGATTGCAGCTGCACACAATGTACCACACTTAGTAGTTGCATGGCCTTACCTTCCGATGCCCCACACCACACCACAACTGGTACTGTGCCGTTATTCAATATAAATGCTGAAGGTGCATGATGACAGTTGTAGAAGGTTTAACACTACTGAGTATACATTAATTAAGAGAAGCACATAAATTAACTACAAGACACTAGCATGCTCAAGATAAAAGTAGTGATACATTTAGTAGGTGATTTACATAGTAGTACATTCGGCAATGGTTTACTCAACATAGAGAGGCTGATGTAAACATATGGAAAAGCATTGCCTGTTCAACGCTGTGAAATTGGTACTGCCAGTATCACATGCATTCTTACTGATGAAGGTGTACTGCTGATGTACATACACAAACCTTCAGTGTGTTTCAATACTAAAGATGCAGTAAGTATTCTTTGTAAGAAACATTGTAATTGCATGGATCAGGCCAAGCAACTTCTAAATATCATAGCACTACTGAGCCAACAATGATGTACCTGTATCGGAGATGTATATAGGATAGATTTTCCTGTAGGCACTTACTGAGTATGTTGTACCTGATAAAGACAATCTCATTGCATCTGTGATACTAACTTATTCAAATAGTAATACATTTACAATTGTTGCAATGAGTGATCTATGCCACTTATGGACACAGTATGATTTTTTTTAACAGTTGTTTCATACTCAGACTGTATGCCTACTGTTTGGGTTTGCCACACTTCTGTCACTGATGCTATCAAAGTGATAACTATGTTAATTGTGCTACAACAGGAATCAAGTAGGTATGGTGTAGATATAAACAAAATGTCTTTTAGTTTTGATTTAACTCACAATGGGGTAAGTGTACTGGGACAGCAGGGGTTATCCTCTATCACTGACTCTGTCAGTTATAATCACACTAGGGTTTCGATGACTGTAATGATCAAGTTACACTGTTCATCTTCATGAGTTCATATTCACAGCCTTTCTCCAGTAACTAGACAGTGTATGGTGTAACTGGGTGGGACACTGTGTTGCAAAGCTGCTGCAGTGCCTAGCAGAGGGAGAGTATCTACTCATAAAGACAATTAAGCAATAAGGCATGACCAACAGTTATGTTAAATGGTCTGTTAATCACCCTGTAGGGGTTTAATGTTGAATGAGGCATAGCCAAGTGCCACATATTGCTAGACAGTGATAAACTGACCATTAACATAATACCTGGGAGTGGCTTATTGCTAGCATAATAAAACTGTTTTTTAAACAACATTAAACCATGTTCATCATATGGTTAGGCTCTACATGTATGTTAATAAAAACTAAACATAAGGCTGTTACAATGTTTACAGTCAATTAGAAAGCTGCATTTCTCAAACCCTTGTTATAATCAGAGATATTATACCTGTACAACTCCTTGGTTTTGTTGAACTCTATTGCTCAGGTGGCCCACCACAAGTGGTGTGGTCTGGTGTGGGGCATCGGTAGGTAAGGCCATGCAACTACTAAGTGTGATGCGTTGTGTGCAGCTGCAATCAGGGATGTACATTTGGTGTACATGGCCTCAGTTTTGCTGTTGATCTCCACTGAGCATGCAGTACCTGGTCAGGTGGGTGGGGATGTCTCGTAGTACATTTAGACAATTGTTTGTTATTTCTGTCACCTGCTGCTGGATGTCTGTCATTGGTTGTGTTGACTTGGTCCTCCCCATACTTGAATGTGTGTGTGTGTGGTGCTGGGGGTGAATCGTAGTTAGGTTTTCAACCCAACAGTGAATATCCTCACTTTGTCGCTGTGGAACAACCCTAACTAATGCATTAAACGAGTTTTTGCCTCTAATATATATATATATATATATATATATATATATATATATATATATAATAGATAACCACTCTAGGATGATGTTTGGTCAAGCTCTGATATCGCATGCCTTGGTGGTCATCAACCACCCAAGGCATGCATATATCAGAGCATGATCTCACACCCTAGAGTGGGTTATCTATCTTATAAAATGGTAACATTGATTTGGGGGGGTGAAAGTGCAGGTGTGTGTTTGCGTTTTGATATACGCACGGTCTTGTGATGTGTTTCAACCAACTAGATGATTCCTTTTTCCTTACCCATTTTATAAATATATATATATATAATACAAACCTGTTATAACGAATGCATCTGTGCACACAACTTGTGTCTGTTATCTCCAGTGTCCATTATATCCAGAGGAGGTGTACCTAGGGGGGTGAGTATGGGCTCAGAGAGAATGAGAACCTATTATAAAACTTCATAGATTACTCAGAATCATGACTAGCATATATGTTTCTATATTCTGCGTGTTTCTTTGTTTAACTGTCAGGGAACATGACTTGTTAAAGGAAGTTTATTGCAGAAGGTAAGAAGATAGTAACTCTAGTGTC